>VWZZ01007174.1:177360-303530 GCA_013399095.1 Psophia crepitans
TACAGAAATGTGAAACCCACAGGATGAGAGCGTCAAAATCGCAGGCTCTGAAAGCATCGCCCTAGAAGGATTTCATACTAATTTGAAAACCTAAGAACCTTTAGCTGAAGTATTTCCTGATCTCAAGAGGTATGGTTTCTACGAGGAGCTGGTATGCATTCTGCTTTGATGGGATCGGAGTGATCCACACACAAAAATCAAGCAGAAAGGGAGCTGTTTTCGGGATTTTTATGTAACTTTACTACACTGGTCAATCTGTGGCTAAATTTTATTTTTTAATAAAGCAAATGTACATGCATTTGCTGTTGTAAGCATGTCTTTAGCATACCACTCCTGGACGTGGTGCTCTCACAGATCTGAAAAGGAACCCGGTAAAAGAGCAGCTTTGTCAATGGAAGGATTTTAAAAGCCATATAGATAGGCGACAGTCATATCGTTGGAGTCTGAGCATCCCTTGGTGCCAAAGTTCCCTTAGTGCCAGAGAGGAACTGATGACATTTGAAAGCTCTTGAGGTCTGTGTCTTTCAGTAACTGGATGTCTGGAGACAGCATCACCAGCTCTGAGATTGGCTGGATTCCTGAAGATGTTATGGGGACTTCAAAAGAAGCGGAAAAAGCAATTTTTCCAGTGAAGGCCTGAAGATGAGAGCAAGGACGGAGTGCAGCATGAGCAGAGCTCCACTTCCATTACCGTATTCATAGTGATTACTTGGTCTCTTCCCACAGGCTGCAACAGTCATCTTAGGGAAGTAAAATGGTGGCCTACCTAGTGCAGTACAAAGCAAGTTTTTTTTACTACAGCATTAATAACCCACCTCTTGCACAGCTCTGGATCATGCTTTCCATGGTCAGATTATACCAAAGTGACCTTCTTGCAGCTCTAGTGTGTAATCAGGTCACCCAAAATATATGAACAAGGGTGGGGGTGTGTGGAAAAAGACAGCTGCTTTGAAGGTACCACCACCACATCATGCAGATGGTACAAGACCAGCACTTGTTCCCAGACTTCTCCATCTGGAAACTCAAACTCACAGAGGGCTCTGAGAGCTGCGCAGTGCAAAACACTCTTAGCTAAAAGATGCAATCCCTCTTGCCATTACCACAGAGGTACTCCCTAGTAGATTTCCCCACATTCTAGCCTAAAATGGCTCAAGTGGGGATGCTTCCCCACTTCCCTTTGGAGCCTGTGCTTGGGAGCCTTCAGAGGGTGGCTGGCAGATCAGGCTCCTGGTTTAGATTTTGTCCCTCACCCAGAGAGGCTGCTGCTGGAGCCCTCAGGTCCTCCTAGGCTGCTCATCTGGCAAACACTGCCGGCATGGAGCAGCTCCCCATGGCTCAGCCAAGCTGGCTGGATTCTGCGAGGTGCAGCCTCTGAAATTCCGGTTAAAGCATCCCAGACTCCCACAACATAGCCCCGGCACCAGGCGTCATTTGCTTTGCTTTAATAGCAGGTCGTCCTCTGTTGGCACTGCACGAGCAAACTGAAGGTGCCCATACAGAAATTGCTTGTGCCAACAAAAGCTAAAGGTTACGTTCATTTTGGTGTAAAGGCAAATAAGGATAAAAAAAAACCCCGTAGCTGCTTGAGACTGTTAGATGTTTGAGGGCTCTGGTAAGAAATGTAGGTTGTCTGCCTGGGAACATGTAGTCTCTTCTGTTGCTGTGGTCCTAAACCTCTTCCCATTTTAGCACCTGGCAGTGCTTTTGAGCCTCAAAGGAACTGCGTAGCACGTAGGTGAGAGAGAGAGGCCACAAGCAATGAATAAAGAACGCAGAGCAAGTCGAAAGCTGCTCCAAGAGCAACACATCAGAGTATTGATATAAAACAAATAACTGAGAACTGTTAAATTATTTAACCTGAGCCTATACATACATGTTCATGTACAAACACAACCACATAAGGATTTTCTGTGCATTTGCAATCAGGAGAAGGAGATGGATAGACGACACACCGACAGCTTCAGCGGGCTGGAAACAGGGGAAAGGAGAAAAAAGGGATGTGCCACAGCAGGTGGATGAACACCAAAATTCAGAAGCTGCAAACGGAGAGGTGTCTCTCTAGCTTGTGAAGACTTTGACTGAATCACAAGCTGGCTGAGTCACCTCGTGCTGTTGTTGAGAAACACATCGCATCAGGCTGGAGGAAGAAGAGGATGGTCTAAAAGAGGCTTGTCACTCTTCCCTTCTGCTCAGAGGCGTTAGGGCCCCAGCTGGATTTGGGGGCTGTAGTTCAGCTGTGGCTCTGTTGGAGCCCAGGGAATAAAATGACCCAGAGTCTAGAAAAACATGGCCTTAGAGGAAGGACTGAAACTGACAGTCTGTTTAATTAAAAAATGAAAGTCTGTGGCAAGGCGTGACAACAAAAGGGACAAAAGGGGCAATAATCACTTCCCTGGACCTGTGGCAGAGAGGAAAAAAAGCTGACTGCACTGGGATGGAGAGGAGGACCAGACGATTTTAGGGCAACCTTTCTCCGGTGCCAGTGTTTATGTTTTAACAGCTCAGAAAAAGCAACCCAGGAAACCACTTCCCACCACGGTGGTTCCTTCCCGGCGGGGAGCACACACGGACAGGCTCTGCGGGCTCGCTGCACCGCGCACGGCGCCAGCACGTGGTGGGAACGGCGGCCTGTGGACAGCGCTGGTCCCTGCTGCCCTCCCGTCCCTCTGCGGCCGCCTGGGCCTGAAGCAGCTGAATGTGAGGGACGGTGAGGGCAGGGAGGGGGAAAGCGGCACCAGTGACATCATTTAGAATAATGGTTGGGAACTGCTGGTCTGGCACAATATGAAGGACTCAAAGTGATGGCAAAAATGAGGCAATACGTCTTTAGCTGTTACTTCCCCTGCAGCCACTTGTGACATCAGTCAGGCAGCACCTAAAGGAAGGAAACTATTTAAAGATTTGCTCAACTTTAAAAAAAAACAACCTGTCTGATTGACAAAGCAGTTGATTTTTAGAGAGTCAGTGAGGAGCTTGGCAGATATCCATAGTGCCTGTTCTCCCGTCAGATACACTGAGGACATGCTGACTGCGAGTTTGCAGGGAGCTGTGGGTGAGCTCCAGCCGGCAGCTCAGCCCCGCTCAGCCCCTCGCTCACTCCCTCTCCCTGGTGGGATGGGGGAGAGAATCAGGATCCTAAAAGTGAGAAAACTCATGGGTTGAGATAAGGACAGATTAATAGTTAAAGCAAAAGCCACATATGCAGGCAAAGCAAAACAAGGAATTAATTCACCACTCCCCACGGCAGGCAGGGGTTCAGCCATCCCCAGGACAGCAGGGCTCCGTCACGCGTAATGGTGACTTGGGAAGACAAACACCGTCACTCAGAACATCTCCCCTACTTCCTCCTTCTTCCCCAGCTTTACATACTGAGCATGACACCAAATGTATGGGATATCCCTTGGGTCAGTTGGGGCCAGCTGTCCCAGCTGTGTCCCCTCCCAAGATCTTGTGCGCCCCCAGCCTACTCACTGGTGGGGTGGGGTGAGGAGCAGAAAAGGCCTTGGCTCTGTGTGAGCACGGCTCTGCAGTAAAGAAAACATCCCTCTGTTATCAGCACTGTTTCCAGCACAAATCCAAACCACAGCCCCATACAATTTGTTATGAAGAAAATTAACTCCATCCCAGCCAAAACCAGTACACATGGGGATCCCAGTCTTCCCTCCTAGAGCAGCAGTAACAGCCGCTACTGTTTGCAGCGCCCATGGCCACGGCTGGGAAAACTGAGTGCTGCAAAACCTACAAACTAAAATAACCTGTGCCTTTTTTTTATCTCTTCTTTTTTTTTTTATTTCTAATCTCAGATGTTTTTAAAAACTCAAGGCTTGTGATAATGGGAATTGCACGCTCTTTGCATTTCCTCTAGCTTACTTACAATTTTTCCTTTCAAAAGGAAAACTGATTACCAAGACTGAGAGTAGTGCAACTATTTAAACTCTTCCTAAATTTTAACCAGGCTCAGTTTCTACCTGTTCCTGATGTCATATGGCATGTGTGATGCCTAGAGTGATCCCCACTCACATTTCACAGAGGAGAGTCCCTGTTCTTCCTCCACATTACATCTGATGAGGTGACAGAGGATTTCATCCCACAATGGTCATCTAGCAGCTGAACAGTTGAGTGTCAGCCACTCACCTAGGCTCCCTCAGCAGCCAAATTCAAGAAGAGGTACATCCAGGAGGCAAGATACATCACCTGGTTTAGGACCAGAATGAATAGCCCTCAGGCAAGGTTGTCTTTGATGTTAAAAGCCCAGACGTAGCTGATTACCTTTTGGAAGGACAAGGCTAGGCCAGGTAATTGCCACCATCAGGGACAGCCACTAGCTGAACCTCCCGAAAGGGGAACAGCCCCTCTTAATTTAATCATGAGCTTTTTTGCTGGTGGTGCTTTTCCTAAAGGCTCAGTTCCTGGTGAGGAGCATGGCCAGCATTCCATGCATTTCAAAGAGCGGGGCCCATCTTGCCTCCAGAGGCTGTTTGTCTTTGAGGATAGTGTGCTTCAGACTGGCAGGGGTTCTCTTCTGCGGGGGATTATATCTGCTAAAACAAAGCTAAAAGAGAGCAATTGGGGAAATATGTCATGATTATTCATAAAGGCCAATTAAAAAAATTTGGGTTTAGTGGCTTAATTCTCCCTCAGCAAGCGTGGCTGTTGGATCCATGCTTTGTTTTGATTCAGATGGTATCTACAGCAGGGTGAATCACTTGAACTGAATCCCTGAGCTTTTGAAATACCAACTTTTCTTCAGGGAAGCAGAAAAATAGAGACAAAATTTAAATTCAGCTGATTAAAATAAGCAGTTTAAAAATACCTGCTTAACAATTCTGGTGTATTTTAACCTCTCAACTTACTAAAGCGAAGAAAAAACAGCTTTTGGACAGGCTGTTTCAACAGATACCCAGATCCTTAAACTGCTTTGAAACCTTGTGACGTTACCAAATGTAGGCTTTGGGGCTGGGGGGTGGAATGGGAAGGGTAGCAGAAGGAAATGTCTACCTTTCCCAAAGTGTATTTTTTGGGTTTTAACAAGACAAAAAATGATATTGAAGGCTTATAGGTACCGCTTCGGCCCAGCCAAGTGCAAATCAAGTAAGACCAGCATCACAACAGCCTTTGTCATCACACCTGGCTTTCCCAGCCTACCGGGGGCCACGGTCCAGGCAAACCAGTACTCATTCCTGATTTTCTGTATGGCAACCAGTAGTTTCTCCAGTATAAGGAGATAAACAGATTTTTACCATTGTGGTATGTAAGATTAGCTGTTAGATACATGTGTGTACATACGTACATAAATACGTGTATGTGTATAGTATGTACATTATGCCATACAGGAGTGGTGAATGCACCATACTGTGTGAATACGGGCCAGGGTAGCCTTATTTTGCAACCAGAGGTGGTACGTCAGCTTGGAAAACAAGCAAAGAGATGGTTGGTCGGATCTTTTTTTTCTTTGTTACTGTACATTTGCTTCACTCCAAGAACTTGCAGACTTTATTAACAGACTTTATTAACAGCCTAATCCTTCCATCCACTCGGCTAAAGGCTGAGAAGCCCTTAATGCACGGCCCCAAAGGGAAACCTTCAGCAGAAACCAAGAAAGCAAACTTGACAGCCCAACCAGACATATTAAGGGCCCAAACTATGTTTTCCCTCCCAGGAGAGCTTCTATCTACAACAAGCCATATATAGAGCATTCCTTGGCCATCATGGGAAGGTGGAAAGACATCCTCCAGCAGGCTCCAGCCTGGCATCAGCCAGGCTTCCTGCCATCAGGGCCAGGGGCTTGCAGGTGGGGAGGCACAAGCGGGTGCCACCCCACCAGTGGCAGACGTGGTCTTGGCTTTCCCCAACCTCTGGTGTGAGCCCAAGGAAGGATGCCCAGGAGGGATGCGTGCAGCAGTCGTGCGGCGCTGGCTCGCTTGGCAGCTGTACTGCAAAGGCTTAGGCGGGGGAAAAGCATCTGCGCCGCCACCCCAGCTGTAGCTACTCCCTGTTAGTTCTAAAAATTACACTATGGAGAGCAAGCAATTGGTCAAAACTGGTAAATTACAAGTGTATCTGCAGATGTAAGTGGTATTTTATTCGAGTCAAAGTCTACCTAATATCGCAACAGCTACGCTGTGTTTGGTAAGCCGCAAGGAAAGTGCAGTTTCCAGCAGAATGCGAATGCTGCAGAGTAACAGAAGCTTTTCTAAGAGGAGCGAAAGCATCAGGTCGCAGGAGAGGGCAGAGCAGCAGGTATCTGTAGCCAGCAGAAAGGAAGAAGCACAGGCTTGGGGCTGGCCAGCAGCCAAAAACTACAAAAGGGAAGAATTCCGTCAATTTGCAAGGGTAGAAAAGAGGAATTAAGGCATAAAAGCTATGGCAAAAATAGCCATATCCCATAATTTCCCCCAAATGAAGAAAAACCCAACGATGCCACAGAAATGACCAAATCCAAGAAGCTGAAGGTATTTATGGCAATCCCTGTGCCCTGGGAGTTTGCGAGTGATGCAACTCCGCCCTGAAAAACAAACCAGTTCCTGACCCCATCCTCGCACATATGCACCACCATGCTGGTTCTAGAATGGAGAAGTGGTCCAGATAAATCTTTTTGATCTTTTAAATACGATCTGTGAGTGCTCTTTTTTTCCCTGCAGTTTTTCCTAGATAGGCTCATCACTACGGTGTGTCATTTTTTTTTCTAAACGGCAAACCGAAGTTGCTTTTCAGCTGGCTTGTAGCAGGGGGAGTATTTTGTCTGAGTCACCAGAGCCATCTGCTTTAGACAAATATTTTAGTGAATGATCTCTCTTTTATAGTTAGACAATTTCTTTATTCTCCTGTGTATGGATCAATTACATGGATGAAAAAAAAGGAGCGGGGTGGCTTCTCACTGGCTCGCTCACCCTCCCTCCATGGGCACCCGCTGGCATTAAAAAACCCATGTGCCTCATCCAACTTCAGGACCAGCAAATATTAAAATGGTCTGTGGGCAGATTTTCAAGCTAGGTTAGAACCATGGATTAAAGTTTAAAAAGAAACATTTTTGTCTTCCTGGGCAATGGCAAACAACTTCTCTTCAGTTCCCTGCAGATTGCTCAGGGTGTAAGAACATCATGTGGAGGTGGGCGTTCCTCAAAACGTTGACTCGTGCCTGCTTCCTGTGGCACTTGGACATCGTTTAAGTTTCACTACCAATATTTCCTCAGTAAGGCAAGTTCCTCCCCTCCTTCCAAGGGGTTTGGGTGACTTCAGCCTCAACTCCTTCCCTTGGTTTCTGCTGTCCATAGCATTCTCTTGCCATTCTCCTTTCTGGCCATCCATCAAACCCTGAGAGAAACAGCCTTCACAATGCACGCGTTGGGGTGGCTTCCCCTCTCAGTTGGCAGCATGAGACTTGGCAGCATCCTCTCCCATACCAGCAAGACTGGTGCCACCAGGCTGGCAACCTTCCTGGTGTCCCTCCACACCTGGCTGTTCAGGGTGGGTGGCTTCAGCCCAGCTGGGATCCTGGCCCAAACTCTCCGCAGCGCCAGGCCAATGCCCAGGCTCCTGGCAGCAGTTTTGACCAAGGCCAGTGACAAAGCTGTAGCACATGGGGTGTCTGTTGGCAATGTCTTGTCACCCCTAGCTGTGACCACACCCAACAGACCAGACGTAGAGAGGGATTCATCTAATTTATTACCAAGCAAACACAGAGCAGAGCAGTGAGAAATAAAAACACCTTCCCTCACCCATCTCTTCTTAACTTCACTCCTGATCTCTCCCTGCTCCCCACAGCGACACAGGGTGACCGGGATGGGGATTACAGTCAGTTGATCACATGTTGTTTCGGCCGCTTCTTCCTCCTCAGTGGGAGGACTCCTCACATGCTGCCCCTGCTCCAGCATGGGGTCCCTCTCACGGGAGACAGTCCTCCCCAAACTGCTCCAACATGAGTCCTTCCCATGGGCGACTGTCCTTCATGAACTGCTCCTGTAGGCCTCTCCCACAGATCCACAGGTCCTGCCAGGAGCCTCCTCCAGGATGGGCTTTCCATGAGGTCACAGCCTCCTTCAGGTGTCTCTGCCTGCTCCAGTGTGCGGTCTTCCATGGGCTGCAGGTGGAATCCCTACACCCCATCACCCCTCCTCCATGGGTTGCAGAGGGATAGCCTGTCTCACCATGGTCTTTACCACGGGAGCAGGGGAATCTCTTCCCTGGTGCCTGGAGCACCTCTGTCTCCTCCTTCTTCACTGACCTTGGTGTCTGCAGAGTTTCTCACATCTTCTCACTCCTCTCTCTGGCTGCAAAAGCTCCCATGGCTGTTTTTTTTTCTCCCATTCCTAACTCTGTTACCCCAGAGGTGCTACCACTGTCGCTGATGAGCTCAGCCTTGGCCAGCGGTGGGTCCGTCTTGGAGCTGGCTGGCATTGGCCCTGTTGGACACAGAGGAAGCTTCCAGCAACCTGCTGCAAAAGCCACCACCCCTGTGCACCCCCCACCCCGCTACCAAAACCTTGCCATGCAAACCCAAAACAGAAATCCATAGAGCAGTTAGTTAGAATCTGCATTCATTGCCTTAGCAGTGCTTGAGACCCTGCACGTGCTGACGTCGTGCAGATGCAGAAGGAGAGAGCCCAAACCTGCAGCTGAAGACTCCACAGTGACACGGTCCTAGCAGAAACGCCACCACCGCTGCTCTCGCTCAGCCCGTGTTACCTGAGGCATGCAGCCCAGCCACTCGTGCCTTGCTCCCCACTAGCACACCAGCTACCAGAAAACAGCACGTGGAGGCACGGGGCTCCTGGGATGGGGCCAGAGAAAATGCTGGGGGTTATTTAGTCATGGGCCAGTGTTTGCCCTCCGTTTCAGCGCAGCTCAAAGCCAGCTCTGCATGGAGATGGGTCTGGCTTCCCCTCTGTGCGGCACAGCCTGCACTTAAAAACTGGCAGGTGCTCACCCCGCTGAGGTGTGTGTGGGGTGTGAGGTTGGACTTCCATCTGCACTTGCTCTCCTTGGCACCCACGGGCGAGTGACACTGCTCTGGCAGCTCTGTGGCATTCCTAGCTGGGTGCCTTAGCCAGGGTGGGCTCTCCCCAAGGTCCCTCTCCTTCCCCACTGGCAGCACAATGAGGTCAGGCGTGGGTAAGTAATTTTTCAAATGACTCGTTAGCAAGTAATCTGCTGCAAGGGACTAGAAGCTTGAGACAGCTGAGTCAGTGACTCTGCATTGCAATCTCAGGGGGTTTCCATATGGCTGTGTGTATGTAGTCTGTCCGTCTGTCCCCAGGCACACACACTGCAGGTCCCCACTGCACGCGTGCCTGTAAGCTGCCCAAGGAGGATCATACATGTCCCTCTTGGGGCTTGCTTGCGTTGGGGTATGCCTGGCCCAGCGCTGACAGGTTATTTAATGCCATAAGAAAATTAATGCACGTGCACCACTGTCCCCCTCCCTGTGCAGCGGAGGGGGGTCACCCTCACAGCAACTGATCCAACATCACACAACTTCTCCAGACCAGCAGAGCCAGGAGGAGATGAATTGAGGTGAAATGCTATTGAGTGCACCAGTTTGACAGCAAATCTGGAGAGGCTTGGTGATTGCAGGTGTCCCTTGGGTTTGGGTGGGATTAACCCACCTTAGCGGGCGTTTTGGGCCAGTTCCACTGTGCTTGCCTACCATAAGCTGAAAATAGTGTGGACATCAGGACAGGACTTATGTTTCCATTTCATACTAAATGGATTTAACAGTGCCTTGTTGTGGCTAGGCTGGAAACAGCACCTGATCAGTGTAAACTGTATGGATGTAAGCAGCTCTGAAACCAGGATCTGAGCATCCTCACCCAAGTATGAACTATTTGAAAGCATTGGTGCTTGCCTGGGTCTGCAGGAGACCAGTGACCTATGGGCACTCTGGGTGTTTGGAGAGTTTGAGAACCATTGAATTTGCTGAATAACTAAAATTAATAGAAAGCTTTGGATTGGACAGACTCCCCAGAGAGGTGGTGGAGTTGCTGTCCCTGGAGGTGCACAAAAAGCGTGTAGACGTGGCACTTCGGGACAGAGTTTAGTAGACATGGAGGTCTTGGGTTGATGGTTGGACTCGATCATCTTAGAGGTCTTTTTCCAGCCTTAAAGATTCTATGGTTCTGTGATTCTATGGATCACGTCACTGGCTGAAACAAGGCTGGGGAATAGAGATGAGGGTGAAATAAACTGGTTTAACACGAAAATGAGTGGTGTGAGTTAAACAGCACCCAAGAACTGGAACTCCACTGGTAAGACCTGAGAAATATCCAGCATCTGACTGTGATGAAAGTTTGCTGAGTCAGGTGGGAGGGACGCTTTCCCCCCCGGCCCGTGCTCTGGGTAATGGGAGGTGGTTTACCTTCAGTGGCTGGTTATAAAAAGGAAAAATAAAAGGAAAGTCTGCCTCAAAATCAGGTACCTTTTGGGAAACATCTTGCTTGGTGAAGAGAAGCCACTGGAGGCACTCTTGAAGTCAAACATTTTGGGGAGTGAGAGCCAACTGCAGGGACAGAGCCAGGGCACTGGGGTAAACCCTGTGCGCCCAGGTACGCCCAGAATCGGGCAGCAGCTCAGTGCCACAAGGCCTGACACCTTGGAAAAGCTCGGTTTGGGCAGTCTTGGATTTATTTCCACTTGTGTTTTGCTGTAAGAGCAAATTGCTTGACTGGTGCCTAACGCGCTTTTAGCTTTAGCTTTGCTTTGTGCAAGGAAATGATAGTGAGGGCTTGCCAGACCCTTCCCACTCAAGGGATCACTGAGTAACTACACCTGCAGATGACTTAAAAAAAAAAAAAAAAGACAGACTGCTCAACTGGACTGTTTAAAATGAGTAAAAAATAGCCTCAAACGGGCTTTTGACCAGGCAGGAAGAAATCCAGCCACTGATGTCTTTCTCCCAGCAAAGAAACAGGGATGTAGTGCACATGCCATACCAACACAGGGGAAGGGGAAAATAATACTGGAGAAAGGGGAAAAGATATGACCAAATCTGTGTGCATGATGTACCAGAAATTAGCAGTACTTAGATAATTGAGATTATGTATTTCAGTAACATGGTAACTGAATTAATAGAACCTGTTTGGTTTCATTCTGAGCAGACTGGCGAGGCTTTGTTAGACAATAAACAGACTCATTGCTCCACGTAGCTGGTGTGGTTCCTCAGCCCATATAAACCGCGTTAAACTTGTGTAGCCCAGCAAAGCAGCAGCAGACCTTTCCATCAAAGCACTCACAGAACCTCTTTTGACCAAGCTTAGGAGAAGATTGTGGGGCCAAGCGCATCAGCTCGGAAGCAGGGAAAAGCAAGCAACATCGTCTTACGTACCCTTCTATTGAAGTGGCTTGATCAGGAGATTAGTCCGTACCTACATGGTGATGAACCTTGCCAAGACACCAGAAATGTCCAGCAGGAGAGGCGGTGGCACGCTGCGGGGGTGGGCATTCACACCCACCGCAGCTCTGCCATCCTGGACTTTGAAGGCACAAACCTTCTGGCAGGATTACTCAACTCCCGCCCGGGATTTTCCCCTTTTCCCTCGTTCTGCCCCCACACAGACCTCCCCAGCTGTGCTGCAGGGGGTCTCCCCCTGCCTCCAAGCCCCCAAGCTTTCGGAAGGAGAAAGCAAAGCACATTGGAAACGGGTGGCAGTAGTGGCCGTGTGCCCGGGGGGGGCCGCGGCAGTGGGGCAGTCGCTGACTCCGGGCCTTTGCACGCCTGTGTTCTGCAGGCTTATTTAAGGAAAATATTAAAGTTGAGATTATTTCCAAATATGTCAGAGGGATAAGCATGCCTAATTCCTATTAAAATCAACAGGAACTAGACATCCAGCCAGCTGGGGAAAAAAGAAAAGAAAAAGAACATTAAACACCTGGCTAAAGCTGTAGTGATGAATCAACCATACTCCAGCCCCCAAAGGATGAATCAAGTATACCGATAATCCAGGTTTTCCAGCAACTAAAATTTGCCTTAAAAGTCCATGTGTTATGGATACACCACTTTTTTTCAGTAACATGCAAAACAAGGGAATAACTATATTACACATAAATCCATATGAGTATTTTCCATTAGCCTTTAAAGGATCTGGTTTTAAAAAGACTTTTACTGGCTGTCATTGAATTATATAAATAATCCAGAGATTTAGAAACCAAATCTGGGGGCCAGGCCAGGCCAGTTTCTCATGTGGCGAAACTCCGCGGATGGTGAGCACATTTAGGGCCCGGCAGCGAAGCATCCCTCCCAGGAACAAGAGGAGTGAGAAAATGCCAGGGAAAACTAAATGGCCTCTGACGGCCGCCCTGGCCTGCTGCCTTCCTGCAGGTGGCTGTAGCTGTCGCGTTAAACCTGCCATCACCATTATTGGCGCCTGTTGTAAAGAGCTGCTGGCTAACGAAGCGACCAGCAACACATTGTTGAAGAATGAAACGTGCAGGCAATAAATACAGGGCTATGGACAGAGTCAGGGTTTCCATAGCTCTGGTTTCATGCAGGGGCCTCCAGACCTCACCAGCAAAGTGATTTATGGGCTCCAGATCGAGGGCAGCTCAGCTCTGCCCACCCCGTGCCAATTGCAGATCAAAGGCAACCATCTCTGGGGTGGATGATGGCAAACCAGTCCAAAACCGGCTTATGAGCAACAGGGAAATGAGAAAAGCTGAAAGGAGAGCTGGGCACCCACGTGCTGCTGCCACTGTGCTGTGACACTGTTCTTACCAGGGCTGCCGAGATGCTGGAGCACGGCGCAGCAGTTCCTTGTCTTGAGTACAGATGGAAAGTAAGTGATGGGAGGCTGCTTGTCTGCTAAAACACCCAGATTCCAGGCTGGGAAGGACAAATGCAGCAGCTGGTGGCCTGCCAAATCCAACAGCTCCGGGGAAGGAGCTGAAAGAGACATTTCTACGTAACAATGCATCCAGTAAAAATGTTCCATAAACAAAATCGGTAGAGATAACCCAATCCTTCCACCAGAGCTGGCTATAGGGTGTGCCAGTGTCCACCCAGGCGCGGTCCCATTTGCACTTCTCCAACTCCTTCTTGGTGTGGCCGCCACAGGAGGGACAGCCTTGGTCACCCCCAAACCTCCATCCACACCACTACGGTGGGTGCCAGCTGCCCATGCCGGCGGGCTGGGAACATGCTTTAATGGATAACATCCGCGTGTGCTGGTTCAGCATCCCTTCAGCCAGGCTAACTCGCTGTGGCACCCATGGTCCTGCAGGCTCTTTGGGAGAGGCAGGAAGACCTGCAGTGAAGCTCTTGAGTTGGAGGCCCACCACCACTGAGGGAAGGTGTGAGAGCGCTTAGGGCTCCGGGTGAGGAGGCTGGGAAAGGAGGGAGGATGTCCACAAGCGCCAGGCCATCAGGCCATGATGGCGGTGAACAGGGTTGCTGCTGGGAGCCGGGGCAGTGGTTTCAGGCTCTGTGGGCATGTGTGTGTGTGCAGCTAGGGGAGGGCTGGCTTGTAACTCCCTGCCACAGAAAATGCAAACACACAGACCAAACCCCTGCAGTTACCAAGCTGTGCAGAAGCACAGTTACTGAGAGTTGGGGTAATTTGGACTCTGCTCTCAACAGCTAAACTTTTTTGACAACATCCTATGTCAACCAAGGACTGCCTCTGACAGCTGACACTTTATTACTGATAATGAAAAAGGCTTGGGAGGGTTTCTGTGGACCTCTCCTTGCTTTGCTTCCAAGCCTACAGCCCATTCAGAAATCTTATTTTGGGACACCCAGCTTCTGAGGGACTCAGACACTTCCCTTTTCCTCCATCCCTGGTGGCACCCCTCTATCTGGGCTGTTCACCGCTCCCCGGGCCGTGCAGCCCTACGGGGCTGAGCCTGTGCCACGGGAGCCAGACTGCGCTGGTTTTTTTGGAAAACCGACCACTGAGGTCTTTAGCAGCCACTCTTCCTGACCGCCACTTTGCAGAGAAGGAATTAAACGTTTGTTACCGTGAATGGCTCAGACACAGAAGATTGTCACCTGGCTTCAAGCCCAGGCAACTCAGCTTACATTGAACTACTTCATTCTACTTTTCTTCTTCAATATGGAGAATAAAGGATATAAATCAGAGGCCACAGTGCCAGGTTTTCTTCCTTGTGCTCTGCACCCCATGTTTACCTGATGTCCCTCTTCGTTACACGTCCTGGGAGGTTGGCACAGTAAATCTCACTTAGTAACTGAAAGCAGGAAAAGCCCAGGATGTCTGCAGAGCCCCCACCACTCCTAAGGCTGGAGACCCTCAGAGAAAACCCCTTTTTCCAGGCATGCACAGCCAGCACGGGCAGCCCAAAACTGGAGCACTCACACCACGACGGCAGTTGTGGCTTTGCTGTCCCGCAGCACAGGCTTTTCTGTCTCTTAATTAGAGGCAGTAAAATTAGATGGCTGGCACTAAGTATATTTGTGTTTGGTTTCCTCTTCCCTAATTCTATCTGGATAAAAAGGGATTTCTGAAAGTTTACAGGCAAATTTCGTTTCCTAAGTGTCCATGGTGTTTTAGATCTCACGGTGCGCCATCTTGAGAAAAGCAGACTACATATCAACCATGTATAGCACAGAAAGCTCAAAAAAGTGTGAGGAGTGGGACATATTAGTGAAAAAATCAGCTTTTATTTAGCTAGGGAGAAATTAAGACCAGGCAAGGTGGAGCACTTTGGGTAAGATTTTACATCCGTGAGCTGTGCTGCCACTTAGGATTCCTCTCCGTGCCTTGCAATATCAGGCTTTTAATTAAAGACTCAGGTCCTCAAGACAAGCAATTAAGCGCCAGCCCAAGTGTGCCCTCAAATCTGTCTAAACAAACAACAGGAAGGTGATGAGATGCAGTGAGGAGGAGGAGGAAGAGAATCACTGCCTCAAACAGCTTGCAGTGCCTAGTTTTATTTTTTCTTCTGATTTTTAAATCGGAGTTTACCACCACCGCTCAGTGATCCACAATGAAAGATTCCCTTCCGTCATCAGACAGCAAGGTAGCTGCTCACTTTTTGCAGGACAAGCCCAACACAAGGTGTGTGGGCTGCCCTGTCCCGTCCTGCTCCTGCAGCCAGCCCCCTCCAAGAGTCCCAGCGGTGCCAGGGTGGCGTAGGGAGGCAGCTGCACTGGGTGCACGCCTCCCCGCAGCGCCCGCGGGGACGCACGGGGTTTAGGGGATTTGCCTTGCAAAGCTGGGTGCCCGTGTTTCCATCCCAGCAGCAGCCATTTCCATAAACATTAAAATGATGGAAAACGAGCTCCTGGTGCCAGCAGCCACCTTCCACCAGGGAGGAGAAATGCAGGCAGTGCCAGCATTTCACCGCCAACCACCGCCGGTGGTTTTTGCTGCTCGAAGGGGGCCCAGCCAGCACGGCCACGAGTTGGAACAGAGCCCTGGGCACAGGGACCTGGCTCCAGGGTCTTGTTCCAACCTGGCCCCTGTGCGTTGGGGTGGAAAGTCACAAGCTGCAATGATGCTGACACACAGCTGAGCTGCAGGGCTTGCAGGCTGAAACAGTGTCCGTTTTTTGCCCTAAACCGGTTGGTTTACTTAAAGATACTACCAAATAATCCTTCCAGATGTGTGTCCTGAGACCACTGAACCCATAACCAATGCTACTGCCCGAACCCGCTGGGTTGGTACAGCCAAGGCACCAGGCATTCTCCAACCCACTCTGATTTCACCCAAACCAAGCTTGTCTGCCTAGACTTTTGTTGGATTTAAAAGCGCTCCTTAGTTCACAGGGGTGCAAGTCCTTCGCTTTGGTGAGCTGGTTCAAAGCGTTCACCAGATGGTGAAACACTTCAGTCACAGAAATGCAGCAGTCTTTGGCTGAACCCCCTGAGACTGCCAAACCACAGCGCCTGGAGGAGCCTGGAGCACACCCAAACCTTCCCTCCGCAAACCTGGGAGCATCTGCTGCCTGGGGTTTCCTCTGAGGACACAAGGCCCAGCACTAACACACGATTCATTCTATCTGTACAAACGCTCCTTGTGCTGCCAGATGGATTAATCTGGAGAGGAACGCTTTAGCCTCCCTAAGTACCTGCAGCAACCCTTCTTTTCTTACACCTCATTCGCGCTGGCAACACAGCCTGTGTCGGATCCAATTTGTGCTATGGAAAAAAAAAAAGAAAAAAATCCTCTCAATCACAAATATAAGCAAGTTTCCTTTAAAAAGGAAAAAAACATGACAACACATGCATATAAAATATGCTTCATAACAGAGGTTTTATTCCAGCATTCACTAATTGCTGAAAATAGATGCTGTGGGCTGTGGCACCCACTCAGAGCCACCAGCTTTGCTGCTGCCTGCGTTGCCGATTAATTTCTCCAGGTGGGATGTGCGAGTAAGGCCAAGTCTTGGCACAGGCACCAGAGGACGTAAGAGCCGTGTTTTAGGTCCGAGGGAGAAGCACTGCTGCTTAGAAAGGGGAACCAGCTTCTGGTCCTATTTTTTTCCCACGCTGCAACAAGCACAGCAAGATGAAGCCAGGCATTTCCCACATGTAAGTCTCTTGTTTGTCTTCTCTGTTGACATCAAAACAAACTGAATAATCCTCTATATACTTTTATTAACACAAAAAAGCACTTTTTTCTCCCAGAAGGAAGTGTGCCGACGGTGGAGGACCAAACTGAAGGGTCTGTTCAAGGGGTTGTGTTGTATTCCCGCTTCTAAACGAGGGACAGACAGCTCGAAAATGAGCAGAAGTCATTTTTTTTACTTGCTGAGCCCTTTGATTACTACCCCATAAAATGAAGAGGTGCCCCCCCCAGGATCCCCACCTCAAATATGTACTGGTGAGGCGCCCTTCATCCTCCTGCCAGCAGCCGCGGGACACCCCTTGCCGTGGGACTGGCCCCCCAGTGTCCCTGTGTGACGGCAAGGGCACCTTTGGGGCCCGTTTTGCCCCCACCCAGGGTGCCCCGTCCCTCCTGGGAGAGCAGTAGCTCCTTGCCCCATGGAATGCGCGTGGGCCCCTTCGCAGCTGCCTGGCCGGGCGGTGGGGCTGGGGGGTGCAGCAGACTGTGCCTGTCACCCCCAAACCCCCCCACTTTGTGGTGCAGGGACCCGAGCAGCGCTCAGGCGTACGGCCTAAGGCTTTTCAGCTGTCCCTCCGTGCGTACGTGCATGCAACACGCACAGTCGCCCACAGGAAAAATAGCAAAATAGGTGAATCTCGGTGCTGAAGCAAAAAAAAATAATCCATTTGACTTATAAATGAGGGGGTTTTTAGTGCTTTTTGGGAACCTTTGCTGCTGAGGCAGCACCACTATTTCAATCTTTCCTTCAGGGTGGAACGGGGGAAAATAAACACCAGAAAACCGTGTTGACTGACGAAGGCTGAATTTTTTGGCAGCTTCATCTCCCCAGATGCCAAAGCTGTTTGTTTCTTAGGAGATTTAGCAGGAAGCAGCTTTGCCCCCTTACACCCCGTCCCCCGAGCTGCCGCACGGGAGCAGGGCCACGCGCCCACGTCCTGGATCCCGGAGAAGGACCGGCTCCATCAGGGGAGTGACCTGATTGCAGCCCCCCCATGCTGCGCTCAGGCTGCCATCTTCTGCAAAGCAGGGGGTGAGGCTGCATGTCCCCTCAGGAGGTGACAGGTGACCCCGAGCAGCGATGGGTGAGGAAAAGGAAGGCAATGGGGTAGAGAGGGCCGTGCTCCTGCAAGCGCGGCACCTGGCACGCTCCCGCTGGTCGCTTCAGGGAGTGAAATTTTTGAAACGCCGAAAAAAATGGCACAGATGGCAGGAGGGAGAGGAATTGCCACACAGAGCCTGAGTCCCCGTTAAAAACACCGCAAGACAAAGCAATAAACCCCCACACAAGCCGACCAGGTAAGTTCAGGCCTTTTGACACATGCAGGAGCATCTTCCCGGGAGCCGCGTGTGGGCACGCGCTGCCCGAGTGTGCGGCTGCTCAGGACGGATGATGCACGGCCCCGCGTGCGGCAAAGCGCGGACGGCCCCCGTTCCGGACCAGGCTGCAGACCCGAGCCTGGCACGTGCGCCAAGCTCTGCCCACCTCCTCACTCGGGGTAAAAGCCCGGCGCCGCTGGGGCACGGGGCTGTTGAGAGAGCCCGAATCTGCCAGTGACGGTACCTGCCAGTGCCACCGCTGTCCGTGAGGGAGAGGTAAGTGAAAAGGGTTGCTGTGTGAAATTAGATGGGCAGTTACTCCTCGGTGTCCACAGAGTCTCATGCTGCCCTTAGGGATGGCTGGGAAGCAGGGCTATGACTGCTCCCGGCTGCAGCTCCTTCCTTTTCAGTAGAAACTGCCCAGTTTTTGTCTAGGGCGCTTGCCTGGGCCCTGCCTCGCTCGAAAGCTGCCGTGGGCGAGGTGCCGAGCGCGGCTGGCGAGCTGTCCTCCTGCCAGGGAGCAGCCCCGACTCCACCGCCCGGCCGCCACCGCCACTGACGGACTCCCCTTCACGGACAATTAAGAAGCACACTGCTTGGCTTCAAAACATACAATGTACTTTATTGCCTGCTAGATAATCAAAGTGAGGAGTAAACACCATAGCTGGAAAAAGCAGAAAAGGACCAGGAGAAGGAAAAGAATATCCAGTCACCAAACAAGTTATCAGGCAATAATCCATACACAATATAAATAATCTGTTTCCCAAACAACTAGATCTTTATTTTGCTAATGGCCATTATATGGTTAATTATCAGTAGTAAAATCTCTGGATTTCCTTTTCTACACAGCATTAGTAGTAAGAAATATATAAGGGACTCTGCAGAAAGCAATACAAAGGAGTTATATACACAGGCACCTTCTGTGGAGCAAGAACAGAACCTCATCTAATAAGGAAGGGCTATCTACAAACCAGAGGACCATGGTAATACAATATTAGCTCAGACTTAGTTTAGCTGCAGCCTTCCCACAAGGTAGGCTAGCCAACTTATGTATACATATATATTTTAATATAGATATATATAGATTTATTATTTTAAAAATAATGTGAACTACCTGTAGTTCCTAGACTAATTTTAAAGAGGCAGTGTACCTTTCCAAAGCTTCATTTCAGGAAGTATATTAAAAATGGTATATAAAAGACTAGCAGACCCAAGCTCGCATATCAGTTTCTGATATCTTCCCTCCAAATTTTTTTCTAATGCTATAGCTGCCATCCGCACTGACAGCAATGCCTTTAGTCATCTGGATTGCTATTTATGTGGCTGTAATTGCTACCACTAACTTTACTGGATTATAGTGTTAGTAATTGTTGATTATAAATAGCAATAATGCTGCAGTACACTGTCAAAGCCTGGCTGCGTTATGAAGATCTAGTCTGTATGTGCATGCAGAGTTTTGTTGTTTCATCTAAAAGAATATTTCTCAGTCAAAGTGCTTCCCCTGCCACCCCCCACCCCTGCTGTTCAAACCACGTCCCAAGGGCTCCTCTCTCCAAGGAAGATGTGATGCCTCTCACCCCACACCAAACTCTCTGCAGTCCTTCACGCAGCATCCATCCATCCATCCATCCATCCATCCATCCATCCATCCATCCATCCATCCAATTTTACTTTTAGATCATAACCCTTGCCTCTCCCACAGCCAGTGTCCTGAGGGCTACTAAATATGAATATGTCTTATTAAAACTAAAACCAGCTATTTGAGGAAATGCTTTTAACACATTTTTGGGCCAGATCTCCAGCTGGGCTACTTCGGCCTCACGCTCCCCACAGCAGGCAGCAGACAGCAGAGCCAAGCCCCAAGCCATTGAGCAGGGGATGGGCAAGGGAGACACGTTTGCTGGGGACACTGTTAGGACCCAGCAAGACCAAGGGTGCCTTTTGTGCCACCCATTCCCAGTCTGCTCCCAGTTTGCATCTTGGGGTCTACTCGCAAAGGCAAAGCGGGAGCATGCACATGCAGAGGGGCAGCACCTCTTCTGCTGGGATTTTCTATTAAAAACGGGGACAGAGTGATGTCACACTGCTCTCAGCCCAACCCTTCCCAGGCTTTGGCTGATCCTGAAGTGCTGCATCACTTGTTCATGGTGCTGATGTCACTTAACACGTTCCCTGCCGTCAGGGTTTCTCTTCCCAAACCAGTGATGACATTCTGGTACGCAGTCACTCTACTTTGGGTACTGCCCCAGTGGCGAGCAACCGAGTTTGCATGAAGTAAGCGGCTCAGTCCCAGGAAAGACCCGAAACACCGCAGCACAAGCATGGGGGTCTCCCACTCAGGCAGAAAACCCAGTGGAGAGAGATGGCTGGGGTGGTGGGAGGGGTGTTTCTGGCTTCGGCTCTGTTTTCACTCATGCCCAGGCATCCCCCCCAGCCTGCTGCGTTTCCTTGTGACCAGCCAAGCCCGGATCCACATGACTCAGCACAGTCCCACCAGCGTGAGGGACTGCTCTGCTCCCCTGGGACCCCTGGCCTGGCACAGGCCACCGGGCAGAAACGACCTCCAGTATGTGCACCGACATCTGACCAAAGCATGCCGCACACCCTCAGCAGAAGTTGGCTTTTGAGCACAGCAGAAAACGTGTGTCAAGAAATGTGTGGCAATAAATAAACTGTTTCCCATAATAAACCTGGCATTTTGATAGGGGGGCTTAGAAATGGGTTTTAAGGGATGCCCTGACGGAGCAGCATGTATTTGCAGCATAGAGAATAAATGATGGACTGTTTTTAAAATGGTACCTGTCCCTAGCACTGTGCCAGGCACACACATCCCTGCTGGATTCAGCGCTACCCTCTGCATCGCTGCTTACAAAACGGGAAAGCCAGAGAATTCCTGACTGACACTTCACAGTGACCTCAGAGGCAATCTTAGCTACCCCAGCAGCAGGAATCCTCCTCTGTCTCATCCCGGTGCCCAAACTGAGCGCCCAGGTAGGTACCGTAAGAGGAGAGGGACACACCAAAACCAGAGGCTGACCTGTACTGTGCGCTGTGTAAATTCTTCTGCCTACACTGGGAAAGCCCCCGTGTACGGACACTGTTTATATCTCAGTCTCTTCAGTCCCTGCATCGCCACAGAGTATTACTTCATCTTACTTATGTATCTGGAGCTTGTTTTACCCTTGGTGTTTACACAGATGGATGTGCAAGCACCACTGAAGGGAAATGTCCCATTTTTTCATATTTTGGTTAAAATTTTGTGCCTGCAAGGCTTGCAGGATCAGTGGTAGTTTTCAGTTCTGTTAATAATTCCTCTTCAGCTCTACAGGACTCAAAGCATATGCTGATACTCAACAGCAGGGAAAATACGAGAAGTGCTCCGCTATGCTGGGAAGGAGAAAAAAATAAAGGCAAATTTTACGAGAGAAGCACTTACACTGGATACAAAATCAACTAAAGATTCATCTTTACTGGCTGCTCTTGTGGCTTTTCGACTGCGGAGGAAAAGGGTGTAATTTGGAAGTCAGGCTCAGGTTGATCCGCTGCAAAGTGCAACCTTTTTAATGTCACTTTTTGACTCCACCACAACCTCTTTCTGCTCATCCTGGGCAGGGTTGCTAGAGCTGAGCAGGAGCAAGGAAACCGGGGGGGCAGGGAGGGGGGACGACGACACCTGAGGGATTAGGAGTCTATCGGAGCAGGCGAGAAACTGTGAAACGTGGAGGAAAACACTTTTCCTTTTCCAGGCATCGCTGAAGATCATATCGATCGTGAAAGCCAGGGGACTGCTGAACATACCCGTTAATTTGCAACTTAAGTGCTGCTGATAGGCATCCACCCTATTTCACAGTTTGTGTGTGAAACCAGGAGCCAAAAACTCCCAGCGCTAGGCCATCCCAGCCAGGGTGATTACTGGGCTTGGGGAAAACCAGTTCATCCCTTCCACACACTTCATTTCCCATCTTATAGTGCCATTTCTTCCACTCAAAAGGTTGTTGAGGAAATGGCATGTTCTGAACTGCTCTGTTGCACCCGTTTCCTTTTTAGCCGCTAAATGCTTTTCCTCTCAACGCTCTGCGACTGCCACCTACTGCAGGAGGCTGCCTGTGGAGACACTGCCCCTAAAAAGTCGGCCTTTGGTCGTTGCAGTTGTACTGGGTTTCACCAAAGGCTCTTACTGAAACTAAACAGACTTGGGTCCCTCAGCCATCTAGGTTCCTTGCCATATCCATGCCCAGAACTTGGCCAGGTGTCACCTGGAGCAAACACCCGTAGGAGGCCAATATTTCTGGGGCCTCTGCTTTGTGTCCTGCCTACGGTATCACTTATTTCAGCTCTCCAATACAGCACCCAGTCCCTGCTTTGCTTTGTTGCGCCTCCCCTGGGTGTCAGTGCCAGGGTCCGTACCATCACATGGAGCAGCTTAAAGGGGACCTTGGGGCCACAATGGCAACAGATGGGCTCTGCACGCCTCCAGCAGCACCTGCAGGGCCACCTCTGCCACCGCTTGCTGCTATTTCTTGTTGGGGTCACAAAGCCATGGACATGTATGGGCGATGCTGAGCAGCACCCCGTGCAACCCTCGGCGGTGCCACCGGCCCCTGCCATGGCAGCATGGGGCTGACAAGGGGCTACCACACGTTGCAGAAGGTGCCAACAGAGCTGCTGCTGCAGCCAGGGTCTTTGCCCTTGCCTCCCCCCACCCCTGAGCTGTGTGGGTTTGTTTGGAAGAGCAGGGCTGGTGGGACCTGGGGCTAGGTCCCAGCAGCATGCCAGCATGGCTGGGGTGACCTTTATCTAGTGCCTGGACCATTAGTGTGGAAGAGGTTTGCTGACCCATCTCCTGCAAGCCTACAACTTCTGCTGAGCGCAGTGAAACCCTGACCTGGCGCCAGGCGCAGTGACTGGAGTGCAGGCAGGGAGCTTCCCGACAGCCTGGCACGGGCAGAAAATGAAGGCAATTCCACCCCTTGCCTGAGGGATGTGCTCTCCCCTTTGCTTCCCCATTGGATGCCTGTTCCCAGTAATGGGCATTTTGCACGGAGAAAAGCACGGTCTGTCCCTCTAAGACTCCTCGGCAACCTGTGGCATCACCCCGGGTAAATCGGTGCACGGTCAGCGAGGGAGCACACCGCTGTCGCTAACAGACTGGACTTCCTCCATTTGTCTCCTAAGCGTTTCCAAATTATTCCACTAGTCCTGGTTTTGGAGCTGGAGAGAGCATTGCAGGTACAGCCACGGGTCCCCGTCCCAAAGTGGAGACCCAGGGATGTCCTGGCCCCTGCACTGCCGACACCACTGCGAGCAGCTTTTCCCACGTCTCCCAGGGAGAGGCTGGACCAGACGCCAGGCAGGCACCTCGCTGCGAGTGCAGGTGATGCTTTGCCAGCAGCATCCCACCGGAGGATAGCCAGGAAAATGGCTGTTCCCACGCCCAGAGGCAGCTGAGAGAGGATGGCTGCAGAGTGAGGGCAGGCTCCAGCACCCGCCGGCTCACCAGCCTCTCGGCGTGGCTGGCACAAGCGCCGCCTAATGAAAGGGATGCTGCTCTCCTTCGGTTTCTTCCTTGCAATATGGCTTCAGTGATGGACTCGTAGTGTCTGGAAAGGGTACTGAGGAAAAAGCTGGCCAGCTGGGTTGTTTTGGGTTTTGGTTTTTTGTTTGGTTTGTTTTTCTGTTTTTTTTTTTTTTAACTGTCAGAACTCTGTAAAAAAAATTAAAGGCAACTGCTAGATAGAAAACAGCATGAAGAGAAAGGTCTCTGAACCTCTCTGGTATGGCTATTAACCGTCAACCTGACACACTGTTCAAAGGAAGAGATTTCCAAAGGCATGGAGGAGTCCTGTGGCTAGCCATAAAGCTGGGCTGGAGCTCCTTGAAAATCTTGTCTGGGATGACATCTGATCATTATTTCTAAGGTTGCATTTACAAAAGCAGCTAAAATGCTTCTCTATCTAACATCTTTTGAGGACACCGTCTTTTTCTCCTATACCCTAGAATTTTGTACGTAGGCACTGGGGGAATAAACCACCCTCAAAAAGTAAAGATAGTAAAAAAACCGCACAGGGAAATAAATGGCTGAGGCTCCACCATTAAAGGCTTTAAGGACAGGTCCGACCCCCGCCCGTCAGGTATGCGGTAAGTACAGCTTAGCCTGCCTTAGGGCAGAGAAACTCTCCAGCAAACGTCTCCAAGTCTCTTTTGGCCCTGTGACTCCATGCCAGTAAATACTGCCAAGATCTCACCCTGCCACGACCCAGGATGTGTTTAATACCCTGCCTGGCTGTTCAGTTTTCTGCCTTGGCTTGCTCTTTGTCCAGGAACACACACAAGCTCTTCAGACAGCCTCTTAGGGGTCCGCTTCCATCCTCCTTGCAAACCATCAAAAGCCTGTCTACTTTCACAGTTCCCCTGGAAAAAAACCCCTGGGAGCAGCAAATCAAGAAGAACGCCGAGCAACGTTCACCCAAACGTTTCAAAAGCTGCCCCGGAAAGCTTTCCTTCAGCCTTTTGTCATCTTCAAAAATGTTGACTGAATTGTTGGCAAGTCTGTAACAAGCAAGAAAACCCCAGAGTGACAAGAATCACAGAATCTTTTAAATATTTTCTGCTGGTTCTTGCCAATAGCTTGCACAGGCTGGGCATTCAAAGAGAGAAGAAGAAAAGCCAGGCCAGGAGCCTGGGACATTGAACAGGCACTCACGAACACCGAAATGAAACATCATTAGGAAATACCAACACTACCATGAAGACGATTTGCCACACCGCGTTTAGTGTAACACGACTGCCCAAAGCTGGCCTCGCATACCACACTCCTACCAGCCAGCTTACGGTGCGCAATTAATGCAACAACATTAACAGCAATCAGCTTCCAAGCAATGAAAGGAAGCGAATAAACAGCAGCAGCGGCAGCACCGGTCCACCACGCTCACCTCAGGGTGGCCGTGGGAATCCATCTGGTCACCGTTCCGGCAGCGAACAGTTATTTTGGCAGCTTGCTAACCCGCCCTCAGCACCGACATGCAAGCGGAAAACACAGAATTTGATTTATGGAGATGCTGCCCTCCTATAGGCTTGTCTGCACCCTGAATTATTTACACACACACACACGCACACTCAGTTTATAAATTTTACACGGGTTAGAAAAGACCATCTACTGACACATTTAATTACGAATGCCTGTGGCACTCTTCCCAATCTCATGTTTCTTGATGAAATCGATACCCAGTAACAACAATATGAGGATAAAAATACCTTCGCATCAGCAGTAACTCCAAGGCACGGGGCCTTGAGACAACCACCACCACAGTATTTCAAGGAGATGCCCAGAGATAACAGCGGCAAGTATCCGGTGCTGCTGCAGCCCGCAGGAAATCTTCAGCCCTAGCAACCCAAAGCCACGGAGAACTGCTCACCTGCCGCAAGCTCTGTCACGCACAGTGCCGGGACAGCTTTCCAACAGAAGCAGGCGAAAGATACAGAAACTAAAAGCAACGTCTTACTGACTAGACGAGATGTCAGCCCTGGCTTGGATACGTGAATCCTGCAGGGGCAACCCTTACTGCAGCTTTCTGCAGCGGGCGCTGAGGGGGTCCGTCGGCACCCGCCAGCTGGCAGCCCCATCCGATCCGTTGGGACGCAGTGGCGCTGCTGCGCCGCGCCTCCCGACGGCCAGGGTGCCTTCTGCGGAGGGAAAGCAATGGGGCGTCACATAAACCCGGTCCTGATCCCACCGGCTTCCCCCACACGTACCCGCTGGCTTAGGCACGGCTATATGGGCAGGGTAGCTGGACAAGCCGGTATGACATTTATTTGATCTGAAATTTTTTTCAGTAATTTTAGAGAAAGAGCATTCCATTGTATGGGGACTTATTTTTCTCCCCTAAGAAAGAAATTTAGAAATGTGTAAGAGTTTTATTTTGCAAGTTAAGGCTTAGTATGAGTTGACACAAACTTTACATGTCTAATATGTGGTGCTGAAGGGGGCTTCGGTTTGATTTTTTTCAGAGTTGTGTAGCAGCTCGGGAAGGTGTGGAACACCACCCATCCTACTGAAAATCAGTGGGATGTTTTGCTGCTGATGACCATCAGGTTTTCAGCCACTCAAGAAACGAGAGAGAGAAAAGGCAACGCTTGACCTTCCCAACTTCCAGCAACACAAACAAAACCATACAGCAAGGAGGTTTGTCTCTATCAAATACAAAGCTCTCTCAGTTGGACAGTGGATTTGATAAAAGTGTTAAAACTGAACCAGTTCTTGCTTTTAAACAGCTTTTATGCTATTTATGCCCCTGCTACCTTGATGGCAAAGGACTTCCAACGGCTGCGATTTATGGGATGTTGGTTTGATGCCGAAGGCAGCTGCACATTCCAGACGTGCCACCACGTCCTCCCCCAAGCACCGCTAAGTGTGATGGGACGGTGCTGCCAAGGGGCTCCCATCTAGGTCTGAAGCAACACATAGCATCTAAAAAATGACACCAGCCATTTTCTATTTATTTGAAGACTGTAAAATTAACTGTACTTGTGGTTCTATTCATCAAGAGCAGTAAAAAAAATTACACATCTTGCAAAGCACTTGGATATACTCTGAATGGTCTAAAAGCCCAGAAATTTTTATTTAAGAATACATTTTTATCTCTTTATTAAAGATGCTTTTAAATCCCTGCTGGCAATTATAAAATCACTTTGCCAAGGTGGAACAGCACACATCTATTTTTTGTCTAGGTTTTTTAAACTGGTTGCAGATTAACAGAGTATGTGAATATGAAACTTCTAGATGCATTTTTACGTATTATGGTGTTTTCATGGTCCTCACACATGAAACATACACCACGAGTACAACTCTCACAAATTAGTTATTTCAAAAATGCATCTGCATATACACTATCTGTCTGAAAATGCTAAAATAAAGACCCAGCCCCTACAGATAATCCGGAGACGACTGTTTTTCTAACCACCTGGTGACCAAGGTATGTCAGGTACATTTTGCCATCAGGTAGAGACAGAAATCTGTAAAACACGTATGTGCCTTCCCCTCCCTCGTTTGTAAGAAACCAAGCGCACCGTGCATGCTGCGTGAGCAGTGCAGCTGTCAGAGCTCATGGCAGCAAACATGGTGCGTTCCAGGCCATTTTGATATAAAAGCCGTAAAAGACTGAACAGATCCTGTTGCTACGTCTGTGCGGATGCAACTGAGTAACTGCAGCTGCTTTCCTTTTCTACGGACTTTCTGTGGGCACCCTCCATTTGTGCTGTTCCCAGAGCCTGGCCCAGGCGAAGCCTGAGCGCAACAGAGTCTGTCCAAGGGACTCGCTTGGGCTTGCCGGCGTTGCCCCATAAAACCCACATCCCGAAGCAGGCAGTAACTGCCCTGGGCCACTGCGAGGGCGCCTTAGGAACCACTTGACTGCCTTAAAATCTACAGCGGGGGGCTGCTGCACCCGTCAGGGGACAACGCTACCGTACCAAGCATCACTATGCCACAGCCGCGACCGATCTAGGCACCAGTGACCATCTTCAGTGCCAGGGATAAGCTAAAAATGCTGACCGGCAGAAAACCAACAAACAGCAAACGCTCAGGACAAGCAGCACAGCAACGGAGCCTCCCGCCGCACCAACCCTCAAACTCCCTCTGGCAAAAGCACGTGGTGTCTATGACAACGTGTTGGACTCAGTGAATCAAACGGGTTTTGAATACAGCTTAAACCACAGGCTGTTTTCTTTTCCCCTCGTGCAAGTCGGCACGCTTACACTGTGAACCCATGCTGATACCTGCCACCAGCCTGGCTCCTCAGTCTGCAGTCACAGATCTTGTATGTCCTACATCTCATGAGATCCAGCATCCGCATACGGCATCCTTTAGCAGCCCTTCAGCCCTAGAAGATTCCCTTGCCAGTGTGGATTTCTGCAGGAGAATTAAGTAGTTACCTTCACTTTACAAGATCCCAGGGCTGAATTAACCACATCCTAAACACGGTACGCTACAGATAGTTACTAGCAAAGATGTTCTGAAAAAAACCTACGTACCGAGATTAAACAGTCATTAATCCCCTCCATTACTTTCCAGGGTAAAACTACACCTTGTGCCAGCCAAGCCCAATGTATTTGCTTGAAACACAGCAGGAAGAATTTTTCTTAAGCCCTGATTAAAATTATGATGAACGGTTGGTATTATTTGTGGCGTACACGCACTTGTTAGCAACACTCACACCACGTGCCAAATACATCTGTCATCTAGAAGGGAACGGGACTGCATCACACCTCACGTAGCCCACATATTACTTCCGACTGAAAAATCAGTGCTACAGCCACTGAAGCAAAACCCAGCATCCACTCCAAGCCACAGACTAGAACTGCAGTGTCTCCTCTTTTTTTTTTTAGACCAGTTGGCAAACCCCGCTCTTGAAATTGGAACCTCTTGAAGACAACGAAATAGTCCATCTGCTGCGATAGTAGTTTCCCTGCCACCTCACTTCCATTAGGAAACACTACCCTTCAAAACAAAAGGAAACCCAGCTTTGCTGCCAGAACCTGCCAATCTCTGCGCACAATTCACAGAGCGGCTCGAACCGAGGACGCGTTACACCCCTCACTCTCAAACCGCCTGCTGAAACCTGGAAGTTCATGAAGGTCTGACTTTACCCTCGAGTTCCCAGCTGGGTTTAGTTTCATCTTGTTTTACAAAAATGTATCTGAGCAGCTGCGGTCAAGAAGAGATCCCAGCTACATGGACACAGGGGTGGCACAGAGAGAGTTTGCCACCCTGAAGGGCAGCGGCTGGGGGCCTGAGGTGAGCGAGCCTCCCCCCGCCAGAGCCCTGCCTCCTGACAAACGCCACACCGGGACTCCCGGGAAGGTTCACCCGCTGGCAAGAACGGGTCTTTGACTGAGCCAGCGAGGACCGAACCAGATGGAGCATCTCAGATTGTAAGAGGGAACAACCGTCTGTCTGTCAGAGACACGCAAAGAATTTGCTTCGAATTACGCCCCCCCGACCTACGCTAAGGGCAGCGCTGTGCTGCAAGCCGGCTGAATCAAAGTCACCAGTTTTGCAAGACTGAAAATACATTAACCCAAGATCCCAGGTCATGTGCGTAGCTCGGAGCTAGCACTGCAGAAGGACTTGGCGGCATTACGAAAGCCACTATTACTGAACAGCGACACCAAAATGAAGCATCTTAAATTACCAGACAGATTGGAACTATCCAACTTCCAAATTCTCCTTAACTCCTGAACAATGTTAAGATGTTTTAATAATCCACAGTGAAAAGACAGCAGCATTGAGAGGGCCCCAATTCTAACAGAAATCCCGTCATGGTAAACTTTCTGAGGCTGGTATCCGACATACTAGACCTTTTGGCAACATGCTGCTGAGTCTTAAGACCTTCAGCAGCAATTTAAATAATCTTACTCATTAAAACATCTAGGAGTCAAGACTTTTCATACTAGGAAAGCCTTAATTGAGATCATAACTCTAGGTTTTGACCAGGTATTAAGGGAACCCACCCAGACCTTGGAAGGAAGGGACCTGATGCTCAGACTGATCTGACTGGAGCCTGATGGTCAGCCACAACTGGGAAGCCTTTGGTGGGCCCTATATCTAACTTCAACATGTATTCCAAATACTTCTTTTGGATTGGAAGGATGTCTCCCAAGAGCCCAATTTTTTCTCCCTCCCTCCCCCCGTTTCTTTTTCTTAAAGTGGATGTTGTCTGATGGCAACACTGGCCTTCTCTTGGCGTGCAAACTGTAATAAACACACTTGACACTTCTACATATCCAAACACTAAGGTAACAGAAGTAATAAAATGCTACAGAGTGGATTAAAGTATTAGGTGTTCACATTCAGAGAATCACACTTCAGTGCTAAGCCTGACAACTCAACTGGTTTGATTTTTGTGTCTATTTCAACTAGTTCCTCTTGTTTCGCAGGCTGGCGAATAGGTTGACGTACTGCTTTATACGAGATAAACCTCTTGTATCGCTCTACATAGGCTGGATTTTCCACCGGAGTTTCAGCTGGGGTTGACACAGCTACATCTTGCGCTAGCTCACTTCTGCTGAAGATCTAATGTTATCTTCTCCGATCAGAAAGTAACCAAGTAAAGGGTAGCTGAAACCTAGAGTACGTTTTCAATACAACTATATCAGAGCTTAATAACTGCTGCTGTGGCAAGAGCAGTCCACAAAAAGAAGCTGACACTGAATAGATGGTAGGTGTTACATCGCACAGGCTTTATTTCTGAAAACAAAACAGAACTTCGCAGCAGACGTAGGAATGCATCTCGTATTTTGTTACAAAGTGCTAGTGTCCTACTGAAGAATGGGCAGCTTCACAAGCTTGTATATAGCAGTTACGGTATGCTCAAGTACACGTTCTCTCACTTAATGCAGTCACACTGTAAGAAAAAAAAAAGTCTGTTTGAAAGGAGGGTTAGCTGCATGTTAAAAAACTTTGGGATGAACGAGAAGGACCCAAGAAAGGGTACTGAGGGGAGAACATCGGAGCGCCTGGCAGCAGCACGGTGCCTGAGGAGGACAATGCCTTTCCACCCCAAGTATTAGTGGAAATGTATCTTACCTGACCTGAAAGTGTCAGTGTAATGTGATGCAGCTGCAAGAAGCAATATGAGTGAGACCTGGGTAACAAACCAGATCTAGACGCACCAAGAGTTAGCTGAATTCAGTGGGTCTTTTGCTGGAAGAACAAAATGAGAGCAGTTGAGAAAAGATGGGAGTTCAAGGAATGAAGATGACGGTAATTTGGTAACGAAAAACCAGAGTAGCGACTTTAATGTCCCTGACCGGGCACACTAGACTGAGAGAATATGTATTTCTTAAGATTTCTTCCAGCTTTTTTTGCTCACTTAATCAGCTTTTCTCCCCCTTCCCCAAATATGACCTTTAAGTGGCCTTTAATGCTCTTCCATTCCTGGTGTTTCTTTGCAGACATACTGACGCATACCCAGCAAAGGCAGTGCAAGATTGCTTACATTTCTTCTTCCCTGAGTAAATGGCACATAGTTAAAAAAAATAAACCTAAAGCCTTCCCTTCTGCTACGTTTGACTCAGAGAGGCGAGTTCTGCTCCCATGTGAACCACTGCCTACTGGCTTGATGAAGTCTGTACTTGGGTCTTCTGTGATCAGAAAAATACACTGCAGTCAAGGAGGCTTCAGGCATCCAAGGACAGGAAAAGACAAGATTCCCAACAGTCTAATTTTCAAGCCTCAAGACAGTAAAATGTATGGGCAGAACAAAGTCCTGGTTTAAACGAGTTTCCAAAGTAGTGGGGACCTTTGACTTTTAAACACTGATGACACTTGCTACTTATTTCTAAAAGAAAAATCCATTTCTGAGTAAGTTCTCTTACTGTCCGAAGACCAAAAACACAGCAAGGGCTTCTTCACATGAGATGACTTCTCTTATACTTGTGTTGACTACAAACGAGCTTCCCAACTGCGAAAAGAAGATAAAATCCTGAAATGCAAAGTGGATACCTGAAAAGCTCAGGAGAAAAGGCCAACTTTTCTCCCACAGCCTAACTGTGTGGAGTCCTGGCTCTCTCTGTCCCACAATCTCCAGCTTTATGCCGATATAAATCCACTGAATTCTGGGGCACACGCATGGATCTACGGATCTTTCCAACAATGTCAACAGTGCTGAACCAGGCTCAGAAGAAAGGAAGCTTGCATTATAGACACGTGTAATCAAGAACAAATAGTCAGAAGTTCTTTGCAAAATACGCGACTTCTTTATAGTCATCGTGTAGAAGTTGAACGGACGATCTGACAGGAAACTACAGTTCTGAGGATCCATCTCTGGGTTTTGGCATCTTCCATTTTCAGGTGGAAAACAAGTTTTTCTTTTTAAGTATAAAAATGCCAACAAATCCATACTGTAGCTAAAAACAAATTCTGCAAATACTGCTAACTCAGTCATATGTTAAACAATCATTTGATAGTAAAGCAGGTGAAGTATCAAAGAAGCTCTGTTTGAATAGTATTTATTTGCAATCATTAGTTTTAAATGGGAAACTCTTTACAGGCACACACTAGATAACCAAAATAGAACAAACATAAAGAAATCTATTTGAAGGTCCTTATCAAATATTTTATTAAATATTTTATTCAGTTTCATTATCACAGTTTAATGTACTTTAGCATGTTATACACATGACTTAACATGTGCACTTGAAAATATCAAATTAGAGGTTTCTGAAAAAAGTATGACATTCTATAAATGTGCTTACTGACTTTCAACTACACACACCTACAAAGGCAGTAGCTCTGGTATACCACTGACGGAGCAGAACTATTGTAAGGCATGTTTACACCAAGCTTTGGAGGGAGTAAATCCAAACAGCGGGTCAAAATTCAGTGGATTTGTGTGCGAGAATAAAAGTTGAAGAATTGGGCTTCAGGAGGAAAGATCGTGGCAAATTAGTTGTGTTAAACCTGTCAACAGATACTGGTTATTACAACCAAGCACTGCTGAGAAAGAAGGTTTTTGTAGTACCCAGGTCAGTGGGATCTGTGGGGTTTTTTTTCAGGTGTGATTTTTGAAAATCACACCTTAGGGTGTAATGTGAAGGGAAGACACCAAGATCTAGCAAGAAAGTCGGAAAACTCATCTGAGAAACCTCATGTTGTTTCACGGCCTAACATGGGAACACTTATGCAGAGAACATGCTGCAAGTCACTGCACTCCGATGTGTGCGTGCGTATGTATACATACATGCAGACACATGCCTCTCTGGCTCTGCCACCTTCGAAGCCCCAAACACTGATTAGAGTGTAGCCGTGTGTGTGTGTGAAAATAAGGTTTCAGTTGTGGGGGTGAAAGGAGTAGGACAGGCCATTACATTTGGAAACCTGGTCAGTTAGCCTGCACAGGTGTGGGTTTTTCCAGCAGAGCGCAGCAGGGCCTGCTGGTGTATGGTAACAGCCAAGACCCAGAAACTACAATGTAATTCCTTGGAAGAACTCAATAAATGTTGAACTATTTGCAGTCATTTTTAAAATTCCATGCCAATGAAGGTCCTAGGTCACCATGACGTGCCTCCCCCAGGAATATTGCGCAAGCCCAAGCTTAGCTCCAAGAGCGTAGTGGTCCATCACGGGGGCTCCTGCACTGCCACAGCGCGAATAGCAATGCTGCCCCTTAAGGATGGTTTTCAGCGTGAGCTTAGGCGTGCTGCTGAGTGGAGATCTCAAGTCAAGTCTTCCTAGATTTATGCCTTAGGAGAATTAGTGGGGGAACATAAAATACACACCCATCTCACAAGCTTCTTCAAAGTTGTCATTTCAGTAGAAAATTCTGAGTATGTAAATGACTATAATAGTATTTAAGTGAGAATATAAACCTCACTGTGGCTTGTCATTGGGGAATTCAGGGGAGGAGGCGAGTAACACTTTCACAGCCCAAATGCACTCATTCATGGTGCTCAGTGTCCTGAAGTGCCTCAGCATCCTGGCAGCCATAGGTGACAGTTCCACTATATGTACGAGGTAAGGAGAATGCCACAGGTATTACAAAACACGGCAGAGATACCTAGGAGCCCTACAATCTATTAAACCAGCACGGCAAACTAACAGCAGCTAATGGCTAATGTATGGTACGCAACACGCAAGCTGCACAGTTATGTTTCCTTGCGAAATCAGGATTGCAAACGTAAACTCCGGAGTAAGTTTCAAGAGCAGCGTTTGGCTTACTGCGTCACCTCTGGCCATACCACCACCCCGCGAGCACTGCGCTTTCTGCTGTGACAAAAAACGATCTCACTGAACCAACTAGAGCTCGCGGGCCCACGTCCTGCAACCCGTTTGACTATGGCGGAGGTTAAACAACACCGTTCGGCTACCACTGCACATTCAGCCTTTCCGTCGTCTGCGCTAGGTACACGTTGCTCTTGGAAAGCATAATGCACACAGTGACATACAAATGGTATCAATGGCTGAAAAGATCACACCGCCAAGCCTGAAAGCAAATGGAAGTTAACGAAAGTAGTCTTTTAGGAGAGGTAGCCATATTAGACTCAGCATTCAAAAAAAACGGAGTGCACTCAGAGGGTCAACATACATTATAGCCTCTTGCAGACCCATCATGTTTTTGTTTTTCCTACTTTTTTTTTTTTTGCAGAATGTACACACCCAGGCGCACACGCACACATGCACACGCACACACATATATATATACATCTATCTTCTTTTCTAATTCCCCTGTGTTGCCGTAACTTTGCCATACTGAGAACAAGACCAGCTTTCCTTTCATCCTCTCTTAGCTGTCCCACGTCTACAACTGCTGCCTTCAGTCTTTTCGGTATCTGTACAGCAGCTAAACAGGCAGTGGAAATTAAAATGGCTTCAGTTTAATATCCTGTTCCAAAAGACAGCATCCAAACTACAAGGCATTCCCTCGTTCCGATGTGAGTTACAACTCTTGGGTTTCTACTCGATACAAACTGCAGAGTGCTCTTCAGCCTTGTGCTACAAAGGCAGCTTTCACAATAAAGACCAAAGCTGAAATTTAAACACAATTTCACACGCTTCCACCAGTCCCTTGTTCCTGTGCCCCTTTCCAGCAACGCTTATCGCTTTATTTTCAAAAGTCATGTCCCAACGCTACAAAATAGAAACCCAAACTATCAAGAAGTCTCTTGCTCGTGACTTTGGGATATTGTATTAGTATAAAAGAGCATTCAATCATCTTAAATAAATATATTCTATTTCTGAAATCACAGCACATTCAAGGGGTAGTTACTGCCACAAGCAGAGCATTAAGTAATCTCCATAGATGTTTTTAGAATCACAGAATCATTTACGCTGGAAAAGACCTTTAAGATCCTTGAGTTTTGATTGATTTGGTCTACTATCTGGAAAATAACCTACTGTGAGGATAAGAATCTGAATCTCAAATGCTCTGCAGAACATTTTTTCCCATATTTTTATACAGTACTAGAACAATTAAGAAGACATTACAGTCATTTTCTCCCAGCTGCTTAGATCTGTAGCTTCGGCTACGACAATGTGTTTTGTATACCTCAAAACTACGTATGAAATAGCAAAGATCACTAAATAAATAAATGCCAAGGGAAACTGGGACAGTACTGCATTTTACACTTGAGACAAGATTCCCCCCTCCCATGGATAAGTCACAGAGGACAACTACGGTAAATGCTTTTCTTTTTTTTTTTTTTTTAAAGAAAGATTTATACACAGGTTCAGATCCAGAAAATAATGTGAAATGCATAAATATCGATAGTTTTAGCTAAGTTAAAATGGGTTCAGTAAAGTATGATACAACATATTCAGAATAAACAAAGCAGAAAAGCATCATATTTTGGTTTGCTTGAGATATACATAAGGTGCAACAATTTTTTCTCTAGAGGCATTTGTGGACAATGTGTTAACGGGTAACAGTGTTTGCTGGTATACTGAAGTACACACAATAGCAATAAGATTTTCCAAAATGAAAGCAGCTGAAATTAATAAAAATTAAAACAAAACAAACAAGGAAAAAACCCAACCCCAATACAGTAAGATATTGGTCTGAAATTTTTGTTGTGCTAACAGACTTTGTTACCTGAAAATACTGATACCCCTTCTAGTAGATTCAGGGAAAAATTCTAGCTACTGAAATCAAGACATCACTCAGAGAACCAACGAAGGCAAATGCCTAGTGAACTATAAAGCTTTGCAGGATTTCTGCTACTCTCAGTGCCTAATCGCTTAAAAATTAAGCATATCTACAAAAAGGTTTATAAGTATCTGAAAACAGTCATATCCAGTAAACTGACCCAAGCCTACCCCCTCTCTAAGGGAAAGTCAAGGAAAAGCAGATCAAGTAAGATATTAATTCATATAGAAAAAAGTAATTTTCTGTTTCTTTTAAAAAAGGTACCATTAATATACAGAAATATCTTCAGGAACAATATTGAAATTTAAATTGAGGAAGGATGGGGTGCTTTGACAAAAATATATCTACTCTAAAGGTTTCTAGAGAAATAAGTTAGTACCATTGTCAACGTGAACGGCCTGCACTGTAACATATTTGGATTTCAGCTAATTATAAAGTGGTCCAAAACTCCAACAGCCACCTTGCTGTGACCCAACAGTTTTACGTGTTTTAAGTTTTTCCTGTCTTGTTAAAATAACTTATAAAACTTTAATAAAATCTTATTAAAAATACTGCCATAGGCTGGCAATGGCATTCTAGGGGCTCTTAGTCATATATTCACCTGAATTTTTAAAAAGCCTTTTCACTGACTCATTGGCTAATAATTTTGTTGTTCGTTTGTTGTTGTTCCCTTCTTCCAACACCTGCATCCTTGATGGTGCTGTTTCAGTGACACTTCCCCAGCTACCTGCCTTCTGTCAGACCTTTCATCCTTTGTTACAACTCGAGTGGTATGTTGTACTTTGTTTCCTGACACTGAACCAAAGGCTTTCACTTAACTACAGCAATGAAAGGCTAAACCTAGCAAGCATTAGTAGAGTTACTCTCCATATGGCTATTACATCAAATTAGTTACAAAATAACCCCAAAACACATTATCAATTCAGTCAAGTATAAATAAGGATGCCTGATAGAATGATGTAAACTCGCATCATTTAAAGACTTAATTCAAAGAACTTCAAACTCAATCTAATACTATCAAAAGTTCAGCCGGTATGACGAAGACTAATAGAAAATTATTGCTGGAGTCCAATTTGGTAAATTGTTGTGCTACAATGCAAAAAGTAGGGAAACATCTTGTGCTATAGAAGAAGTACCCTGTTGAATTTGTAGCTTTAGATCAATTACTAGTGATGGTTTTGCATCTATTGGTAGGAATCAATGCTTGGTTATACGATAGTGTAAGTCAAGAAAGCGAAGGTAACAGGCCAAGTGATACACTCGGCCCGCTTTTGGGATGTATTTATGAGAGCAAACCACAAAAATTCAACATAAGCAAAGACAGAAACTGGCAGATGGATCTGTTTGGTAGTCTGAATTCAGTCAAAAGTTACTCTTCAGTTGTAGTTCACCTGTATGCAACTTGCCACTTTACCAACACAAACTGTAATCGGCCCTTTACGCAAACTCTCACACTGATTTGGACCGTGCATAGTAGCTACAACAATGCCAGTGTCTGTAAAATGTAAAAGGTATGTGTATTGGCGTACATGTATATCGAAAAGTCACGGTTTTAGGTTTTCCAGAACGGTGAAATAATACTAAGGTCACTTTTGAAAAACGCATTTGCAGTACTTTTTGTTTACAGGAAAGTTTCACCAAGTCGCTCAGAGATCTATGCAAAACCAAAGGAACCCTCCAAGGCATGAAAGACAAGTCAATTATCTGCAGTATTTTCTTTTCCATACACCACTCCTTTTTCTAATGCACATCATCCTGGTTATTCAAAGCTAAATTAAAAAGAAACAAACCCAAACATAGCCTGTCAGAATTTTTGCCAGTAAACTCTACCACTCCGGTGGCAAATATAAAAGTGCAGAACATCTGGACCACATGGCTGCCCAAACACCGCTAACAATGGTACATCTGTCCAGGCTGCCTTGAGTTCTCTGGAACAGGTTTTAAATTCATTCTACAATATAAACGTAGGCATAACCTATTAATATAAACCATCTTAGAACTTAAATCTTCATGTACAAAAATGACTAAGAATATCTAATAATAACTAGTGCAGTGCGTCAGTGTTTTTGTTGTTGGTTTTTTTTTTTTTTTCATTTCCATTTAGAATAACTAGGTATTATATGAAACTAGTCGCCGTATTCTCTGGTTGGTAAAAGAGATGCTGTATGAGCTAACAGTAAAGGCAGTCTTTTTCACACCAACCACCTATTTACTGTTTAAAAGCCTTCAATAGAAAGCAAGCTCTGGGATCATTCCATTTCTGTTCATTAATAGACAATTATCACCCTCCTACATACTGGGTTCCGATTTGAGGACCTGGCCCAAGTTGCTAACGTCTGGCTTCCAGTGAATTCTGGGCCACTCAGAGCAATAAGCACTTGCTTGCAGTCTATAGTTCCATCATATGGACTGACTAGCTTCCCTTGGTAAAGACAAGGCTAGGATATTAGGTAAAGCACAATGTTTTACAATAAAGTGGAGCTTCACTGGTCAGCGCAGGAAATAAGCACTGGAGCCTGAGACATTTCATTTGGCTGTCCGTCATGTGGGAGAGGTGTGGCCCTCTGACTTCTGCAAAAGAAGAAAAGAAAAGCCACCCATCATTATTTGCAGCGTGGGGGTGCTCTTATCAGACCAGAAAGGATGGAAAGCGGCACGCGATACAGTTTAACATCTGACGTTACAGCACCGTAACTCCCTGCTGCTACTGATGCCCACACACTGCTGTTACACACTCTTTTTAGAGGTATTCCTGCAGCAGTAACGCAACATCCTGAGGACAACCTGGAACACAATGCAAGGTCGTGCAAAACCAAGGTGTGATGGCATCTGACGACACAAAACAAAATGCGCGGCTGAAGAGTAAGTTAAGAGCGCAGGAGTGCTGTTACTCATTTTGCAAGGGAGTGGCTTCAGCACTCAGAAGCGGAGAGTTCGGCTCATGCGTGGCAAAAGAAGGTAAATGCACAGAGGCACACGTCGTGTTAATGCGAGCCCATAGCCAGCTTTTAAGCAATATGGAAATATTCTCATCGGCAGAGCTGCACGTTGGGATTACTCCAAGTTTCATGACTTAACACTTCATCAGCCCAGCACAACATCCCTTTCATTACTACAGCAGTGTTAATTTACAAATGATCCCCTGGCACAGGGAATCATAAAAATAAACTGCGCCAGAATTATGTGCTGGAAATTAACATCAATCATTGCAGCAGATGGACTTGGGAGAGCTCCTTTGCAGCTTGTCTTTTAAAATACATCCACAAAGCACGTCACCGCCTGTTATCTAATCTCACAAGTCAGGTTCTATTTTTGTTACAGTATGTGTCATTTGCGGCAATGAAAATCTGGGGCCCACTTCTTATTTACACAAGAGCCACTGCACCTCACTCCGGCACGGCGGAGACCCCAGCAGAAAGGGAGGTACCGACGTGCTTCACACAACCGCAGCGCAATGAAGTGGCCTTGGCACAAAACGCGGCTCAGGCTCACAGCGCTTAACCGGGGCATGCAGAAGGTAAATAAAGCTAAACAGAAGCCCTCAAATGAAAACCATGCTGCCGGTTCCAGACAAGCTCTCATTACAGCTCTAACGGAGTTTGGCTGCGATGGTCCAAGGCTCTGTGAAATTATTTAATAATTAAATTCAGACACTGAGAAAACACATCAAGCAAAACTCTAATGCTGTTCTCCGCGTTTCTGCCTATTTGCAAATAAGGAAATGAGCTACAAAATACAACAAACAGTCAACAGAGTAGTAAACAGCAAAACATGTAGCCCATCAGATTTCTGTTTTGCCTGTCATTTGCCAAGTCTGTGAGAGACATGGCTAAATTTCTGCTGGGAAAGAGTCCTCCTCTGTTTTCATTTCCCCCAGGGTGATTACAAGCTGGAATTTACAACAGTTGCTGGACATTTGCCACTTGGTGTTTTCAGGCCTCACAGAACGTGCTGCATCGCTCTAGCTGCAAGATGAGATGACAAAAGGTGGGAGCAATAAAGAAAGACCCAAACAGAAGGCTATGTAAAACGTTAGCTCACTTCAACAGGGACAAGAGGAAGACAAGAACCCTTAGAGGTACAAAGAGGGAAAAACCACAGCGAAGTGAATCCTGTTGCTCTTGCGCAATTCTGGTCAGTGTTAATGAAAATCAATGAAACCACAAGGGTGTGAGTAAGAGCAGAGCCTAGTGCAGCACTTCCCAAGTCTCACTTCATGGTTTCTGACCACAGAAGACGACAGAAGTGAGTTCAGACTTTTACTGTCTTGATAGCAGACACTCGTTTTGCAGAGCTGGGAGGAAAGGCCAGGCTGACGGCAGTGTGAAAACACTTCTCACCCAAAACAATGTTGCTTAAGCAAGACAACAGCTTCTACAGAGAAGAGCTAGCAGGCTGGGTTCAGCTGACTTCTTTTTGACTTGTAGGGCCCTTGAGCTTTTAAAATGCCTTCCAATGTTTGATGCGCAGCCTGAACGTGCAGGACTGGCTTGGTCGACGGGGGCCATGAGACCAACAGTAAAATGAGGTTCTGAACGTTTCATCAGCCACTGCCTTGTGGAGTTTCTTAGGCAGCCAGCGATCCGCCAAACGCCATTTGCAGAAGCTATGACTGTTTCAAACTGGCCTAGCATTTCCTCACTGACTTTCCGCTGCAGGAAAGGATGGGGTTTCATCCTCAATAAGCTGCAGCATCAAAGAACAACATGGGATAATTAAGAGCTGAAGAGGACTTGCTGTCACTGATTTCCTCCCAGCACAGGTCTAGCATGCAGGATCTGACCATGCTAAACTGATCCAACAGCCCTAAGAAACCTGCACATTCTCCACCTTGTCTGTGTGGACAGTCTACTCAGTAACTGAGAGGAGTGACCCAAACTAACGTGGGCTTTCCATCACCCAGAGTTGTTCTGCCCCATGCTATTCTGCAGACACTTTGCCTCCTACACAGCAAAGCATAAAAGTAAAAATAACAAGTTAGCTTCCTTCAGCCATGTTCAGCATGAAAACTTCAGCTGAAGCTACATGAAATTCTCTCCACAGCATTAGGCTGCTGAAAAATACAAATTAGCATGCAGCAGCTACTTACATGTGCTATTATCTGACAAATGACGTCTGATAATTAGAAACCCTCAATCATTAGATCTCAGGGAGCATGTGAACTTGTTTATATACAAAAATTGGTAGGCAAGCTTATGAGGGAGGATCATTTTACTGACTATTGAAATAGATTACGTTGTCATTTAGCTGAAGACGTAACACTACTAAGCAAGTGGTATAAAACAGACATTCATAGAAAGCTGTGGAAGAGGAAACACAGGGCAAATAAAACAGTCTGCAGCTCACATGCTTTCTGAACAATCTGGCAACCGCACACTCTGCACTTAGAGTCTAACAAGGGGGAAAAAAACCCCATACCTGTGTACATTTTCCATGGCTGCTACTTCTGCCAGAGCAGCTAAGCTGAAAAATGCAGACACCGCTGGCATATCTGATGTAATACTATGATTTTCTTCTGTCTCTGCATTTCCGGAGCATTCACTGTTGCAATTTGTTTCTGCGCTTGATGTTTTTTGAAGAGTACTTTGTGGCAGCTCTTTTGGCTTCTCCTCTGCAATAAAAGAAAGTTAAGCTTGCAAACCTAGCCCTTAAATTCGCAGCAGCACTTTGATACATCGACTAGTCTGGCATTAACAGAATCTTTACATTTAGGACTTTGATTTTGCAAGTGCAATTCGAGTCATGCTGCAACTTCTTCTGACCCAAGCTACTGGCAGAAGCATGGTACTAAGGTTTATGAAGCAGTTCACTGAGTTTGGATTCAACTGAGTTTGATCTATCAGGTGAGGCAAGCCAGCTTTTATGTATGTTTTAGATACAGATGTGCTGAAAAATTATCTTAACTGCAGAGGGCTCCCGAAAGCGCTGTGGCACTGACTGTCATATTACGGAATTAATTTTTACATCCTGTAACTAGATGCAATTTCTTTGCTGGACTGGAAACAAATTATGAAAGGTAACCATTCTCCATTACTCTCTATATCAGCTCTCAGTTCTCAGAGAGAAACATCCAGGCAGAGAAGACAGATTTGGGCATTCAAACCAAAGAAGTTAGCCATTATGGACTCACTGATTTCCCAGTTGATTGATACCTGTATTTAAAATAATGACCTTTCTGAGCAGACATGAAACCAAGCTGACTGAAAAATACTTCCCTGACAGGTTACTACTCCAATGCCATCTCCAACTACTCAATTTTAACAAAACTTGAACTCCCATTTCCTTACCCAGTGTCCCTCCTGCTGGTGACACTCGACCATCTGCTGTTCGGACAAGATGTGTGATCTTAGTTTTTCTTGCTTTCCTTTTCTGACTGCCAACTAAAGGCTCATGCATCATTGCTGGCTCTGGAGTGTTTAGGGCAGATAGAGAAATTTTATTCTTCCAGGCAGACTCACTGGAATTTCTGTCTTCTGAGAATATGGCTGAAAGAGGACAAAAATGTTTTACATGTAAAATAATTCAACTACTAGCTATGCTTATTTACCATTTTGCAACTATCTGCATAAAGCCTTCCCTCACAGGTACTCAGAGCAAAAGCCATGGCAAGATATGATCCAAATGCTGCAGATGTTTGCAGGGGAACAGTAGCATTAGCTTATACAGATACCCCAGGAGGTTCAAGTTTCTAGCACTTGCAAAGGAACCTGTGAGACGGGCAGCAGCACTTCAGCGGAAGCAGGGTATCAAACAGGCTCTATAAAATGCTCTGCGACAGAAGACGCAACAATTAGCTAAGAGACAAAACGTATTTAAGGAACAATAACAGTCCTCACGTACGCTTATCTTAGCTCACAGATGGACTCACAAGCAGAATTCAGGGAGTCCTGACTAACCCTCAATCTCTTCTCTGTAGTTACATTGTCTCCTCTTAAGCAGAGGGAAATACTGCCTCCTACAAAACAACAAACCTTAAAAAACACCCAAAAGGCAGCAAATACAAAAGCAAAGCTGGATCACAGTTGAAGAGAAGAATGCTAAAAAAAGAAAGCAAGCACGGGATAAAATACCATGACGGAAATGCGGCCTACATAAAGTCAGAGAGTGAGAAAGGAACAGTCTGAATCTTTCTCAACAGTGCTAGTGCTGGCGTTTTGCTTTCTTCTCCCCTGAACTGGAATATGATCCCAAATTTTCACCTGACTAAACAGTCGTTTTAATCTTGTTCATGAAGAAATAAGTCAGACAGCAACCACAAAATGTATTTAAGCTTCCAAAGTCCGAGATCAGAGCGTAGTTGTCAATTGTTTATAATTTGCATTGACTTAATAAGCCATAATGTTGGTACCATAGGGTATCACTAGTCTGTAAATTCAATCTGTGACATCTTTTCTCCTCCCGTGATAGAAGTATTATGAGGTCTACCCCATCTGCCATCACCACAAGCTAGGATTAGAAAGAGACTACAGGTAGCAAAGGAACAGCTGAGTAATTTCTTACAGATGTTTGTCTAACCTGTTTTGCAACTGGGAGCACTCATGGCATCTGCACCAAGCCCTCCGGGTATTTTTTCCCAGTTCACTGCCATCCTAAGCAACTATGTATTTTTTCCTAATGCCTGCATCTCAACTCCCCTGCTGCATTTTCAACTGGCTATTTTCTTAGCAAAGAAAACCCGTCAGGTTATATCCCATCTCTTTGCAACAGTCCTTTGCAAATTTCACAGCTGTTACTGTGTCTACAGTTAGCTTTCTCCTTCCCACAATGTCTTTCATTCTTTCCTCCCATTTTAAAGATATGTTTAAGACCTGTTTGCTCGCTTTCTGGGTGCTAGGATGAGCAAGAATTACATACACAAAACTCAAGCCAGAGTGGAAACAACCGCTCTTTCAGAAGGGCCAAGCACTGGACAAGACCAACCTCCTACACTGAGACTGGCTGTGCCACACAGGAGCACCCAACCCCACAAACAATGCACAACAGCCAAGCCACCTGCATGGATTTTGCCCTCTTCTATTTTAGTGTGTATCTATGGTTTATCTGTTGTTTGGTTTTGTAGATTTAATGAGCTTCTTATTTAAAGATAATATTGAATGAATCATAGAATGGTTTGGGTTGGAAGGGACCTCAAAGGTCATCTAGTTCCAATCCCCCTGCCACATAACAGTTAAAGAAGCTGGCAAAAGATAGAGGTTAACTGTGGGAGGATGTAACTGGGTGAAGGGAACAGTTGTAACATGTTTTATCTTGTTAGCTGTTGTCCTTTGCTCTTTTATTTTAAGTGGGAAGCGATCTAGCAATGTTTTATGGCATAAGAATACAATGAGATCTAGTACACATGTGTAAAAACACTTGGAAACTTTCCAAACCTTAATTCATTTGTGTTCTTAATTCATCTTTGTATCTTCTCTTGTAAAACATTTTTGAACCGGTGAATGCTCTTCATTTTGAAGGGGAAAAAAAAAAAAGCACACAGCTTCAATTAGCTTTTCTCAGTGTTTAGCTATAGATGCTAACCTTCCCAGAGCAGAGCTATGCTGTAAAACTTATTTTTTGTAAAAAGAGCAAGAGAAATCACAAGAAAAGATCTGGCCCATAACAGTCCAATTAAGTAGAAGTGCCAATGACTGCAAATGTGACTTTCAGGTAACTCGACTGGGCTTATAGCGAGATGTTGAGATAAGCTTACTGTGCTGACTGAGACCAAAATCTTAACTGGAATGTATAATTAAATGGGCAGCTTTCTCTCTGGATTTCTTGATTACATATTAATGTAATGATTTAGTTACAGTTCAACACTATTTGTTAATTCTGATTTGGGGATTTGCTCTAATTACTTTGACAGTGCTGTTTTATTTCAGTTTATAATGGCTTTTGGTAATACAAGTAATTTTTTTTTTTTACATTTAATAAAAATATTAAGGCATGATGTCAAACAATAACATACAGTAGAAAGAAACGTGATTTGGTATGTTTTTAATTAGATGTGTTGTATATTATAAGCCGTGTCAGGTCACTAGAAATTAACTTGGTTGGTCAATATAGTAGACAGTTCCCTTTAACATTTGTTTTCTTTCTCATACTGTATGCATGAAAAAGCTCAAGAAATTAAAGATAAGAAAAAACCTTGAAAGGTAAAATAAATAGAGGTGACAGTTATTAAAAACATAAGAAGGAATATACAATGTTGATGTATTTTACTAAGAAATAGCAGGTGGCTGACAACTTAGGATGCAGTAAGTACTTTCCCTCTCCCTGTTTAAAGGTTTTTCAGTCCTTGAAGGGAGACTCGAGAGTTCTCTACTTGTTTTTCTCCTCTAGCTCTGAAGTAAGCTCTTTATCACTTCATCGTAACATTGCTGCCATACAGTTTTGAAGAAAGGAGGATTAAAGGTGAAGAGTGAATGAGTATTTATGTGTGTGTGTGTGGAATGTAGGTGCTGAAGGGAAGAGCTTGATGCTTCTCTAGCAGTCTTAGTGGACATTGGGATAAGAAATCATTTCACTGACTTATTTACAGATTATTATTCAAGCAGACATAAAACCTAACTTGGAGGAAATCACACAAAGGCTTCACTCACAAGACTTTTTGCAGTGAACTCCAGAGGAGAAAGTAGTCCAAGTTTCAACAACCATATAGCTAAGCTAGGTACTAACAGGGGTCCTCCTGTACCTCCTTCAAGAGGAACAGCACCCCACTGCTTTAATGGACAAAGGTATATCCATAGAATCATAGAATGGTTTGGGTTGGGAGGGACCACAAGGATCATCTAGTTTCAGCCCCCCCGCCGTGGGCAGGGACACCCTCCACTAGACCAGGTTGCTCAAAGCCCCATCCAACCTCGCCTTGAACACTGCCAGGGATGGGGCAGCCACAGCTCCTCTGGGCAACCTGTGCCAGTGCCTCACCACCCTCACAGTACAGGATTTCTTCCTAGCATCTAATCTAAATCTCCCCTCTTTTAGTTTAAACCCATTCCCCCTTGTCCTATTACTCCCTGCCCTTGTAAACAGCCCCTCTCCATCTTTCCTGCAGGCCCCTTCAGGTACTGGAAGGCCGCAATTAGGTCTCCCATGAGCCTTCTCCAGGCTGAACAAGCCCAACTCCCTCAGCCTGTCCATGTAAGAGAGGTGCTCCAGCCGTCTAAGCAAATTTGTGGCCCTCCTCTGGACTCGCTCCATACGGATATATACCAGGACTTGGTTCCGCTCTGCAGAAAGGACAGGGCTAAACAAGTTTAATTCTCTGTGGTTTTCTTTAGAAATTTCTTTAATCCATTTCATATCCCTTCTGTTTCCACACAGTCCTGTGTCCAAGAGCTGTGCCATGTAGAGCTCTGCCAATTTTCAGGGGAATGCTGCCTAGAAATGAAATGAGGTTCTGCAGCTACTGTGCAGTCCTGCAAACAGGCACTTACGTGGTTCTCTTTCCGCATGACAGTAGTGCATGCAGAATTAGAGGGCTATTTTTGTAAGCAGAGTTGAGCATATGAGATGAAGATGTGGGCCTTTTGGCATGCTTACACCAGAGTTGCAAAAATGACTTTGAGAGAAAAACATCTAGAGCTCCATGCCAGATGGTTTGCTGAGCTAGATTTGTTAAAAGTTAGCATGGACAGTTTGCCCTACTCTGCAGGCATGCAGAGTACACGTAGTCTTATTTCTGCTCATCTTTGTCAACAAGAAAAATGAAGTCAATTGGACTTGACTCAGCACACCACAGAAGAGGACAAGCTTTTCAGACTGAACCCCAGCAACACAGACATATTTAAAAGAATTTCTTCAGTGATGCTTATCTGTTATGAGAAAGTACTGCAGAAGGTTAACCACGTTTAGTGGAGAATGAACATCCTGTGGATCCAAGCACATTGGTATCAAGAAGGAAAGGTGGGCTGTAATGCCTTAATGGTCTTTATGAAGCTAAAAAGGGGAAGCCTAGTAAGGCAGAGTTGGCCACCAGTGCCTGGGGAACCACTTCACCAAGAAAGTGATGTCAAGCACACTCTGACCTACACTGTGGTAGAAATTCCAGCTCTTCTGACAGCGGGATGCTGCTGTGATACTGCTCATGGGATCAGGCAGCACATGGAGCTAGAGCAAGGGCTGGGAACCAGCAGGCAGAGTGACACCGGCTGACAAGGCAGCAGATAGTCACACCAGGTGTACAGAACATCTGCCTGGATGGGAAGTTCTGCTGCACAAAGCTATGCTGACCAAGCCGCTTCCAGCCTGGATAGATTAAAGAGGCACAGAGCTGCTGGCTTCCTCTGGGCTGCAGGCCCACACAACAGAGCTTTCTCAACAGAAAGAAAAAAGGTCATTCTGCTAATTTTCTGCACTTTCTGTTCTCTCTCAAACATATGTGCTAAGGCTGTACAGACTGATGTGCATGTGGGAGAGCTGGTGGAGGATCAGTAGCAAGCACAGCTCTACCAGCCACATGAGATGGGGCTCCTTCACACATCAGCTAGTGCTGAGACCGGTGTATACATTTATTTCCTCTTCTCCTAGTGCAAAGGCCAGCATTGCATCTGGTTGTTACTTGTGAAAGCCCTCAGCACAGCTCACTAAATGTACCAACAAGGAGTCAGTGGTTGTGACTTATCCTTTGTTATTTAAACTATTGCTTCTCAGCAGAAAGCATTGACAGTGTGGCAGACAAAGTTCTCAGCTGAGTGGTGTTCAGCCTCCCCAGATAGGGATGGCTCCAGCTTTGCTTCTGTCAGCCTTCTTAAGGAAGTGACGTATCTCGTAACATTTTCAGTTGCATTACTGTGTGCTCCCCAGCTAGGAGGAGCAGGGGTTGTGGCATGTCCACAGGTATTTATTGGGTTGTATCTATCTCTATAAACACTTGCAAGTTCGTAACAGTGATTTGCAGTGGTGATACTGTGCACGATATAATCACATGGAGTCAAAATCCACTCAGATACTCAAAGTGGAGACAGACTCAGACAATATGATTCAATCACAAAAACATGCCTTTGCTGCACTTACTTTTCTTCATTCAAAACAAAGATGCACACAGAAACACATGTTCCAAGACAAAACATGAATCTAGCACGACCTTTGCTGACAGCAACCCTTCCAAGGGTCTCCTCTCCAGCTGTAAGAATATTCAAGGTTCTTCCTCCAGAAAAATTAACTCCATAGAAAACAAACCCACACATTATAGACTTGTGACTCATCACAAGTATAGACTAACTACAGAAAGGAGTTTACATTTTCATTTAGTGTTTGATTCACTAAATCCTTGTATATTTGAATTGAAGATATTGGGATTCCCAGCTTCAATGCTGCAGAACGCGGGACAGTGGAGTCAGAGTTCAGGACCACGCTGCCGAGGAACTCGCAAAAGGCTGAGGCTACGCAGGCAGCACACGACGGCGAGGCTGTACACCACCTGCAAGGCCACAGCCACACTGCAGCCTGCTGATCCACGCTTTGCTTTCAGTGTTACTGTGTGGTAACACTTAAGACCCCACAGTTTTTCCCCTTCGTAACTCCAAGAAAATGCAGTTCCCCACCAGTATATATCTCTATTATTTTTTCTTTGATGATTTGTATGTGGGCTGCGTAAGACTGGTAAGTTCCTTGTGTCTTCAGTCTTGGGAAGAACGTAGCAAACTGGCCCTACTCCAGCAAATGCAGAGACACATCTTTAATGTTTAGACACGATGACATTATTCACATGCTTAACTTCCAAGGACATGCCTCTGTTGTGCTGGAACGAGGCCAGGGTACTCAACACTTGCCAGGCTTGAATCTTTGATCATAGAGCACACTTCGCTTTACATCAAAACATGCTGGTTTCTTTTAATCAAATGGAGGTTTTGACATTTTGCTTAGTCACATTTTATATCTGCATATTTTAAGATATTTATATTTTTTTACTCTATCATGTATTAAATGCTTTCTGCTTCTTTTCCCACAGGAGAATTTAAACACCCATTTTTTCTTACTAATTTGTCTACACGGTCTATTAATAATTCAGAGACAAAAATGTGAACGGCACCCAATAAAAGCCATGTTAGTGTATGATGCCTTTTTCACACTGGCAAGGAAGCACGATAGTTAGGTCTCATGAGCGACTCCCACAACATACTTGTTGTACAAATACGATGTAACAGAGCAAGGAATTTCAAAACATTTGCACTGCTCAATGCAGCAGAGCTGGCAGAGCGTACGAGGGAAAACAGTGCACATGCACCACAGAGGACACAGAGCAGCATCAGAAAAGGAGAGGAAATGACATGGCCAAGCCTTAGGGAAAGATATTAAGCATAAAGGTAGTTGGGGAAACTGGAGATGGGGATAGTAAATTTTATTACCTTAAAAAGAGACAGATATGGATAAAGAATGGAAGAAACTCATGGAGCTACCTAAGCAAGCAGAATCAGAGAGGCTCTTCCCACACTACAGGGACAATGTGGGAGACACCTGCCCTGTGGAAGGGCTAAGGAACAGCCTGGATGTGATTTGGATAGTGTGGGCAACATGACTAGAAAAGAAAAAAAAAAAAAAAAAAAGGGGCCCAGGGAAGCAAGCTAAGCTATAATCCTGTACATACTGCACAGCTGAAAATGCCCCTCAGAGTTGTGAGTATGTAGGTGTGCAGGGCCACAATACCGTAACATGAAAAAGACTTTGGAGAGCTGCCAGCAGGACAGCGGGCAGAGCAAGTCCAGGGCGTAACTTCAAAAACTGTTGAAGTTACCTTCAACCTGAGGCAAACAGAAAGCTGGGTAAGATTTCTACAGAGGGAGGGCTGGTTTAGGTTAGTATTTCTGGTGGAGAGATCTGGTGGAGAAACAAGCCCTTACATCCTGACCAGCTGCAGGCTGCAAAGTTCTGGACAAGGAAATCACAGAAAGAAGAGTTAGGGACATGGATAAATGCTCTGGCCAAGGGATAAATAATATGGTGTCTGATATAGAAGGGATGGACAGAAGAGCAACCAAAGTACTGAAGAGTCATGAGCCGTGGAAGAGAGAGTCGAGGGCCAGCGGCAGAATTGTCCTTGCTTTGTCAGCTCTGCTGCATGGTGTCTGGAGCAGGGAAACTGTAATTAAGGTAGATGCCAATTAAAAACAAACCAGCATCATACTGGAATAAGGTAATATGATCAACTGGAGCCAGGAGCTAATGGAATCAAAGCAGACAGGGAAATAAGGGACCAAAGCAATCAAAGACTAGCGAGCTGAGTAGCCTCTGTCTAGAAGCATTTCCCCGAGACTGAATTGAGAGAGAAGGCAGCCCAAAACCTTAACTAAGTAATGTACCAGTACCTGTGTCCGGAACATTAAGCTTCTCCTTTCTGTGCTTACATTTGCTGACAATTTTGTGGAATAAGTTCTTTTTCTGAGACTGGCATGAACCTACAGACAACATTAATAATACATACTTTTAATTAACAGTTTTAAAAAGAGTACAACAGTCACAGTATGTACTATACAACCTCCCCTTCCACTAATCCAGGATGCCATTTCATGGGCAAGCACAAAACTTGACCTTCTGCCCAGAATGGACTCTGGAGGCTCGCAGCAGGCTGTACTTCAACCCATCAGCTCCCAAAGCTTAAGTGCATACAAAGCATTTTGGAGAATGATTAGCTTAGGAAAGCTTAGCCATACAATAAAATAAGGGGTTTGCTTGCTTGTTTGTTTAAAGATATGCTCTCTTTTGGATGTGTGCTGGGTTCGGCTGGAAGGAAGGAAGTAAAGTCTCCTTCCAAGCAGCCCGGATAGTGCTGTGTTTTAGACCGGTGACCAAAACAGTGTTGGTAACACACCAATGTTTTAGTTACCGCTGAACAGTGTTTACAGAGCATCAAGTTCTCTCTTTTTCACTCTGGCACTCCAGTGAGTAGGCTGAGAGTGCAGAAGAGGTTGGAAGGGGACACAGTTGCCAGAGCTGATCCCAACTGACCAAGAGGTATTTCATACCATATAACATCATGCTCAGCAATAAAAATGGGGGGAGTTTTTTTTTCAGAGTAGTCATTGCCAAGGGACTGGCTGGGCANCTCTCCCCCAACCCACTGGGGGAGAGTGAGCAAGTGACAGGGTGGGGAACTTACCTACCAGCAAGGGCCAACCCACTCCAGGATGCAAGAGTTATATTTGCCTTTTTGGTGACCAGAAATCAGTTTATACTAAGGGCAGAAGTAACAGCTCCAAGGAGAAGGTAAGGTTTGCTCAGCTCATGGTATCATTCCTACTTTGACAGCAGAATGTTTACTAGCAGTAGTCAGAAGACATCTTATGTGATATCTGACCACAAAGTATGTCACTAGCAGAGGTCATCAAGAAGCCAACCTTTGTCTCATTAATGGAGTAAACAGTGATACAGCAGCAATATAAGACAAAACAGATCAAAGATACAACTTCAAAAATAATTTCCAAAGATAGGTAGAGCAGGCAAGCAAGTCTTCAGGCTAGCTCAGAATAGACCTTCCCAAACAGCAATGAGATGCACTGCACATGACAAGACAGCTTACAGCCTAACAAGAGGGTGTCCTTCCCACCTGCAGCTGATTTGGAACAGGATTCTACCCATGACAAATACTGGCCTATTCCACTCCTGCTCACCCTTAAAAGGACCAGACACACACACATTGGCTACTGAGACTCAACTGCAACCATGTTGTGGTTGATCTACAATTTGCCATCACTGACTCTATATGCAGCGAAAGATGGAGAAAGTGTGTAGCACATGGAAGGATCTAGTCTTAGGAGGGTAAAACCATTCATAGACACTAGACTGTCTGAATAATATACCGAAAACTAAAATCCAGCCAGAAACAGGCATAGAATCCCTAAGATTTTGTATGTGTTGGCTTTGTGGATCACTGCCACAGTTTTTTACTACTGAATAAATCAAACTCTTGGGAAAAGATAATAATCTCCCCAAAATCAAGAAGTCAAAAACCAACCAAATAAAATCCAAGTGAGAAACCATCTTTGGGCAACATCAGCTTGAATCTGAATAGCTTCACTAGAACTTGCATAGAAAATGTCAGAAAGTTCAATAGAAGAGGCCATATTCACTCAAACAGATTCAAGTGTCATTCTGCAAATTTTACAATAGCTTCCTGAGTATTACAGAGTTGGATAAACAGTCTAGTGTCAGTGCAATAAAAACAAAAAACAAGAAACGAAGAAGCTCAGGCAGGCTGAGGGAAAGCCTAAGTGCAAAAACTGAAGACTAAGGTCAAACACTTGATCCATATCAAGCGAGACAAGTCTTCCCACAGCAGTCCCACAAGGCAGAGACAGAGGTGTGTAACTAGATGATTCTTAAGAGATTTTTATTTTTTTTTAAATTAGCAAAGTAGTTATTTTTGCAGGTGCTTGGAATAAACAACACGTTATATAGTATCACAGAAGTCTCCATTTCTACAGCTCAACCTGCAAATGATAGTCCATTTCAATCAGTATCATAAACTGTCAGCCAGTGCCAGCAACTCTGAGTAACAGAGATGAAAAACTCATAAAAAGATGACAAGCATTGCATGAAGACGGAAACCTATGCTTTTCACCTCTTTTCTACCATCCGAGGCACCTTTGTCATAAGGTTGTATTTGTGACATGTAGAGTACTCTAAAGCACATGCCACTTGCATGTAAAACTGTGTTCCCAAATGGAAAATCCAAGGACATTGACTTCAGTGGGGTCAAAAGAAAAGCTGCCTTTTCATAAGGAAGCTTCCAATTTCCTATACTTTTAGCTGTTATTCCTGTGAAACAGAGCCCTTTGACACTTGAATGCCCTTTGGCCATGAATGCAGTAGAAAGAGAAGATGGGCTAACAGCTAAATAGGTCAACATGTCATGTTTGGACCTGAGAATAACTTCTGACTCTGCGAGAAGCTTCATCCACACTCCCTGCCTGAACTACTTAGAGTGAACTAGAAGATACGCTCACTGTATCTGAAAAGAGAAATTACAATCATTCACACACTTACACATACAAATTGTCTAGTAATTACTGAATAGACTATCTGGTGGTTCTTTGAAAATGGCCACATCTCATCCTGCCTTTAGATTAAGGCTGAAGGCAATGAACTTCCAAATACAGGATCTTTGCATGGCGTGTTCAGGTATGAAAACAAGAACTCCTCTTTTAATAGAAGTTACCCAAACTAAAACAATATGGAGAAGGCAAAATATAGTCTGGACCGGAGAGGACATCTGTATGCAGTAAAGGCTGACCAAGGGGGCATTCCTGAGATCATGTGCTGGTTTTGGCCAAGACAGAGTTAACATGCCCTTTCAGACTCTCCCCGAGCAGGTGTCGCAGGGGCACTGTTTAGGCAGACTCACCCATGCAGGAGTTCACAGGATGGCTGCCTGGGCTACACCTGTTTCATGGGGACAGCAGGCAAGTACTCCGAGACTTTGAGCAAATGTCACTTGTCAACATTCAATCCAGAGAAAATCCATGACTAAAAAAACTACCTAACCTAAAAGGCTTGCTCTTAGGCAGTAGACCCTGGATGTGATTTCCTACAGAAAGCTGAAAAAAATTTGCTAGCTTGCTTGCTGCTGTTATATAGCCAACTGCAAGTGTAAAGTAAGTCATTTCCTCCTGCTCGTCATTCCCTATTGGAAATATTCTACATGGCTCTTCATCTCCCTAGCGCTTCAGCAGTTGCCAATGGATTTAACCACCTGCTAATCCCTGGCTCAGACATCGCGCTCACTGAGGGCGGTGATTCCCAGGATTTCCTCCTGGGAATACTCACTGCGGCCCCAACGGCAGCTGCTCGGGGAAGCAGCAAGCAAGAAAATGAACCCACTATACATAACAATCCATAACTGCATTTCCTCCACATTCCTGGGTGTATGCCATCTCTGCTCTCACAAAGTTCCCTATTTTAAAGGGCCCAATCAAATACAGAACACTTCAACATAATTGTATTCGTCTCTGTGCTTCTGTATCTCTCAGGAAGAAGATGGGGTATATTTAGGTCATGATCTTTGGAACACTATGGCATGCGATCTCCCGGCATTCAAATGCTTCAAACCAAGCCAAAATAAACCCCCCGCGCTAAGACCACGAGGAACGCCACAAAGAAGCATCCATTTTAAGTTGCTGCTTTATTTCTAGTCCTAGAGGCCACAGACAAAACAGAAATTGTAGACAATCCCTTTTCCAAATAAAAGCACACTATGTGTTCCTCTCCTTGCCTTCCCAAAAATGAAAGCTTTAGTGAAGTGCTTAGTGTGTAAGTGAGCATTTCTTCACAGCACAAGGCAGAAATAATGACTATGCCTGTTGCTCATTTTTGCATACAAGCAGATTAGTGACTCACTGCAGACTGCTGACTTCTGTGTGGTGGGATGTTTTGGCACACATGCCATTGGAAAGAAGGGAAAAAAAGAAAAGGAATCAGTCACAGCTCCAGGAAATGTTGGAGCAGGCCATCTGCACAGATTCAGTATAGCTGTATTTTTCAGCCATTTTGTGACATTATTTTTTTATATGCACACTCCCATTTCAAAATGCTCAAGGCAGAATTTGCCAAAGCGTTACGGTTTGTTCAGTCCTGCTCCCACTGAAGAAAGACCCCCATTAATTTCAGCAGGAGGAGAATTCGGACAGTTTGGAAAGCTCTAGAGAAAAAAATGCCTCTCATTTACTAATAGTCAAATTTTCTCTTATACATGTGAATTTGAAACAGCTTTCACATTACAGGGTTCCTTCTTTCATATAGAAATTCTTCTTCTATACGAAAATAACTGGCTGAAGTGAGGACTGGACATGACAAGCACAATGGAACAAGTCAACAGGCACTGACCCACCTGCTTTCCATTCAGTAGGAAAACATCTTGACAATCCTGGCTGTTTGGGTTAGGCAGCAGACCAGGACTCTGGTAAGTATAGGTTAATGACATTTGACAGAAAATCCATCTGGCACTATTTACTCCAAAATAAAACATATGAAGGCATACAGCCCTAGTTATGGGGGGACAACACTACCCCAAAACCAATAAACAAAAACATTTCTCCATTTTTATTCACCTAATCTCCTGGGGAAGTTTTAGTGTGCAGCACTCCAACCCATTTTCCAAATTTTACATGTAATTTAGTAGGCACTGATCTGTAGTATGCAAAAATTAAGTACTCATCTGAGAACTGAGACTGCCTGGGGAGTTTATGATCCTGCACATGCACATTCAGAAAAAGCACAGAATGATTTTCAAGAGTGTTTACTAAACCTACCCCAAATATTATTATCTGTTGTTTGGAAACACTAAGAGGCCCCAACCACTAGTAGGCACCATTTGTGCTGGACATCTCTTAATTACCTTAAAGACAGAGACAACCCCAAGGAAGAGCAAAGCAGCAGAAATAGCACCAGACGACATGGTAATGCCGAGCACAGCAGAGCAAAGTTGAGGTCTCCTACATCCCAACACAGTCACACCCTTCACACTATATTGACCCTTCACGGGTTCATGCTCTTCACATTGCAAGAAGATGATGTTAGCTTTGTTTTTCTGATGGTGTGAAAAAACATAATTCAAAAAAAACCAAACCAAAACCAAACAGAACCATTCCAAACCAAGCTCTAACATTTTGCACAATATGCCATTTTCATTTCCTGCAATACTTGCAGGAGCCTGGCTTGCAGACCTGTATGCTGAACACCTTTGGAGGTCAGTATTGTCTTAACTGCCTTTGGACTCGTCAGAGTTCACAGGCAAGCCAACAGCATGATGAGGCTGATGAATGGCCTGTCAGTACTCTACAAATTAAATTGAGGATCCAGCTTAATGAACGTTTGACTCAGCTGGAACAGTTTCCCTACTAAGCTAGTCAGCCTGCTTGTAAGCCATTTGGTTCAGGTTGTTTCAAATCCACAACTCATCCTAATTTTAAGCATCCTAACAAAAGAAAACAAATTAAAATTGACCCACTGCCATGGAACATTTACTTTTTAGCAATCTTTCTTTTCCAAAAGAAAAATGGTTTGTCGGAAAGTTTTTCAGCGACGTCTTCAGAGCTGAACTTCACTCTCCAGGGAGCTGGAATGACTGACACGAGCTGACAGCTTGCCCAGCTAACTTGAGTGAATTCAGCATTTGTTGAAATCAGGAGCAGATATCACTAGCTCCATCTGGATTTAGTTCAGGGCTTCGGTTAGATGTTCACTACAGACACAGCAGTGTCACAATCAGATATTCCTGCCCGGGGGCTGCTTGTTGCAAGCCCGCAGCTCAGTTGGTGGAAAAGTTCATGTGACTGTTTACCATCTGCTTCAGTGCAAAGTCAGCTGGCTTAGTTTAAAGAGCCCTTATCATCAGCCAGAGGCAAATGCTCCACGGCCTCCTCTTCAGGCCTGTGCCAAAACTACTTATTATCAAGCTTGTGATCAGCCTGCAGTTACGTTTCTAACCTTCCCTTAAGACACGACCGAATATATCCCTAAGCTTTTTAAGTGATGTAAAGAAGGATAAAAATGAAGCTATCGTGTACGAACGTAACCAAAAGCAGAACGCAGTTCTGGGCTACCTGACTTGAGGCAGCACACTAGTATGTCATTCCCAAACAACGCAGGGCCTGCAAAATTTTTAGACATTCAGACACTTGAACAGGTAAATACTGTAGCGAGAAATCCAAGGAGCTGCTATTACAACTTCAGCTGCCAGATCATGGTAGATGAGGAGATCTTGTTCCCAACAGATGTTGCTTAATTAACCACCGTACTATCATACTGTAAAGCAATTCATTCATGCTCATGGAAGAAGTTCTGTCCAACACATACCATAAAAAAAAAAAGGCATTTGAAGTCAGAACTCACTTGGTATTAGCACAAGTCTAATTTTGCAAAAGCGACTGTTCCACATCTAATTATATAAATACAAAAATCAATACCAAAATTGGCATGCACTAGAAAAGAACAGCTGCTCAATCCTGCATACCATAATGTGATTATTTGTGAATCATTCAAAAGGCACAGATCTAATCCAGGGTCACCTGGCTAAAATAGCTATATTAGATCTGAAAACCTGTCAGTCAGTGGAACTACCATAGTAGCTCAGAAGGAAGCCAGCTACACATTTTCAACTATGCATAATAAGGACTCTTTTGAGCATCCTTCCACCTTCTAGAATTACTAGTACATCATTCCTTCATTTTGTGATGCTTCTGTACTGTATGCATGCATCAGTACTTCTGCCACAGTCAAAAGTAATTTTCCTTACCATATTCTCACTTCACCACCTCAGTGTCACAGGTTGGTTGTACATAAAACAGCAAAATGTGTCATGAGTTTCTCCCTCCAAAAGCCTCAAAACCAGAACTGGGTAAGGAATTGGTTTTCCTGCCCTCTAACCCTTTTTTATCATGTCAGGACATTTTTGCTCCAAACTTATGAGAGTCAAAACCTTAAATCCAAATGTTTCATTCAGACATCTTTGGTATCTTATGTTTTAATTTACAGAGCCTAAAATCACAGTGCAATGCAAACTGGCATATAACTACATTCTGAAAAATGTCAAAATGTAACCTTTTGGTCATCATCTTTTTTTTTTTCCCCATTTTCTCCTGGGAAAACTTTTTGAATTCACTTACCTCAGAAATATTCACTTTTTGATAAATTTGCTTGCTATGAGGAACGTATTTTATGTAGAAGCTCTAACCAGTTCTACTCAGCATGAAAATCAAGAGTCAAGAGCACAGCCTGCAAACTAAGCCAGGTGAGAACCAACTAACTTCAGTGCTAGGAAAATGTTTTGTTTGACTTCACACTTCTCACATGTAATAGTAAAATGAAAAAGTATCCCTGAGCTTGTTATAGCATTGTTGTTACTTAAGAATGTATCACATGTGGTAATTTACCTTTGTTGGATTTTGGTTGTTCACACGAGCCACTTCCAACCTTTCGCTTTTTCCTCGGCACAGCTGAATTTCTCCTGTCAAAGGTAATAGGACTGTATTGAGGGAGGCTGTTGAATTTCTTTTCAAATTCTTCTTCCAATTTTGCTAAGCTAAAGGGGAAACAAAACCAATCAAATTAAATGTAACTCTGTTTTCTGGAGGAAAAAAAAAAAATTGTTTAGGAGCATGTGTGCATCTATACATACCTATCTACACGGGGCGGGGGGGGAGAGAAGTGCACGCACACTGTAAACATCAAGCTGATATATAGATTTATCCTACTTTGGGATGAGAACGTACACTCCAGCTTCTGCATTTGTAACTCAGGACAAGATCATTACACTAGTTGCACATATTAAAATGGGGGGGGTGGGGTGGATATCAATGTCACACTGGTGACATTTAGTTCTGTTTACAGAACAGATTTGGACAGATTTGTCTGTTCTGTGAGGGGAATAAAAAAAGGATAATAAAAACCAATAAAAAACCCCCAATAAAATAACTTCACGTAAAAGTCCTTATACCAGAATGAAACCAACAATTCAAAACAGAAGAACAATATCAAACTCTTCAATCTTCTGGGGATATTCTAAAACCCAGTGCTTTGGGGTGGTAATTAGCTTTGCATTTGTTCTGAGGGATTGTATTTCCTCCTCTCATATTTTATTTGTTGCAAAATGAAAAATGCAACTAGCTCATGCTTTCAGGAAACACAACATCCCTCATACTTCAGCCCAACCTGAACGACTGTAATTACTTTTACCTACAACTCAAGAAATCCACAGACATGGTATTGTTGTTCCTAATAACCAGATGAAAACAAACCACTCCAACAGGATGGTATGGCATGGCATTTCTGGCTGTAATGACTATGCTGCCTTGTATAAGCACTCTGTTCCAGCAAATTTTTGCAGCCAGGCAGGAGCACAGGAAGGAATTGTATTTTAATAAAAGGCAACGTGCACAGCTAGGCAGATTATAAATAGCACCGTCAATGACAGGGGAACAATGACATTTTCTACTCATTTTCAATGCTGTTTGCTACAGTAAACCTGAACTTGACAAAAGGTGGCATGACTCTGGGAGGAATGGCCCTTACACACTGTACACTTGGAATTATCACAAGAAATATGACCTTTCTCTGTGCTCTCTGAAGCAGCGTTTCAAAAAAATTGCATTCTGAAAGCTTTGGTACACAGAACGATACTTCATCTTATTTCTGTCATAATTTCTTCCTTCGGTAAGCAATCTTCCATCTTAAAATACAGCCCTGGGTCTTGGCAGTCTGTGTGCCTGGTGGGGTTGGTTTGTTTATTTTGGGTTTCTTTTGTGTGTGTGTGTGCATGCTTTTTGTTTTTATATCACAAAGATACCTGACATTAGTGGTGCTCGGTACTGCTACCTTTCTGTTCCATGTGGATGTTTCCCAACAACCGCAAAACAAGCACATTTTCTGCTCTGACAGCTCATGCAGTTCCATCCTCTGCCCCAGCTCCTCTCCCACTGCCTGTTGCCGCCTGCCTCATCTCCTGCCCCAAGGGCATATGAGAGGCTGCAGCTCTAATTAGGAAGAACCTACCCTGAAAGCAGCGGAGCTGCCATCCTGGCTAGTTTATTTATCCTAATTTATAGCGCGTGAGACACAGAGACAGTGGAGAGTGCGATCACTGTGTCAGTGATTAATTATTTTTAAAAATATCATTCACATTGTCATGAATTTTCAAAGCATCTCACAAGCCTGGTTAGACACATGTAGCTGGGCTGAGATCTTCATGCTGTACAGTCTAGTCCTGCCAGGAGATACGTGTGGGCAGAGGACTGCTCAGCGAAGGAGTGGGCTGCACATGGACAAAGCATACTCGACAGGGACCATCAGGGGAATGGGGGCAACTACTGATGAAGAAGGAAGTAGGAGGACAGAGGGAGAAAGACATAGTTCCAGAGGGGTGAGGACCCTCCCACCTACACACCCATAGAATGAGGCTGAAAGGTGATGCTGAAGGGAGCAGAGCGCTTTAGGAGGAGCAGGCAGAGGTAAAAACGGCTCTTCAAGTAGCCAGAAGATCAGGTAATGCAAAGAACAGGGATAATTGATACCTTCTCCAGCACTTAGGTTCCACGAATTACAGTGCCTTTATGGAGTTTACTAAATAATATTCATTAATGACAGGACTGAATCAAGAAGCAAGATTGGCAAATATATATTTTCCCCATCCAGCCAACTAATGATGCTAGAACAGTATTTGTCAAATGAATTAATTATTTACACAATTTTCCTAGCTACTTTGAATAAATAAATTTGTAACTACTTTTTGGGGTTTTTTTGCTAGGAGATGCATTCAGTTTTCACACCATTGGGTGCAAAAAGTTTTCAATCTTTAAATTTATAAAATATTTACTAAGTTTATATACAATGCACTAAAAATATAAGAAATGTTCCATTAATTTTCTTGTCTATGCCAAGCAAACAAGACTTGCAGATTTCCATTCATTTAATATCTTACTTGCTGTAAAGTGAGCTGCAGCTACATTTCACATAGACTAGAGTAGGCTACCGCAAGCCTGCACAAAAGAAACGCATTACAATTTTAAGCATGAAGTGTGGAAAATCTATTCCTTTTTAATTAATTTTTACTCTCTGAATTCAAATAACTGGAAGTCTTCAAGAATTTCGAAGTAAGTATGAATGGCTAAGCAGATTTAACAACCTGCAGTTAAATAAATCTGTAATACTCTGACAAAAAGTGTTCTTCATACACTAGAAAAGTAATTCTGGGTGGCCTTGCTAAATTTTAATGCATTTTTAATCATTAATTATTCTTCTGACATATTTAATTTCTTCACGGTGTACATGAAGAGTTTAAACATCATCTCTCTACAATGGAAAAAATTATGTATTTATCATAATTCTTTGCTCTAATATTAGCACACTGTTTACTCTTCCTCTGTAAGCAATGTCTCCAAGTGGGCAAAGAGATCTATTCTTTCTAGTCTAATTCTGTTTATGATGATTGAACGCCTACACAGAACTTCAAATATTGCTTCCGAAGTGCTCTGAAAACATAAATAACCCTCCGCACCACCTCTTGAGCGGGTAAACATTGCAAGGTTTTTTTAGAAGTGAGCAAATAATGTCATTCAAATCTGTTTACAGTAGTGTAAACCAGGAAAGATCTCAAAGAAACTATGTTGGTATATAATCAACAGGTATCCAGAGCATGACTCAGCCCAGCGGGGTTTGCCATTTTCAGGAATTCTGTCTAATTGTGATTATTTGGGTGTTGGGTGCAACTCACTTAGCTGCGGTGGGGAGGACTCACTCTTAAGTTACCAGAGGCTGATCTACCTTAAACTTTGAGGAGTATTAAGCAGCCACTTACCCAAAAACAAACTCCTCCTTTGGCTTAGGCTTTTTCAGTTTTTTGTTCCCACTTGTCCCACTTTGGGGAAAAGCCCAGTTTTCTTCATTCCAGCATCCTTCATGATCTGAGGAGTTGCCTTTTCCTGAGCTTCTTTTTCCTGAGATGAAGGCAGAAAATTGTTTCTCATCTTTAGAACAATGTGCCAAAACAAAGCGGGCTCAGAAGGAACTTCTGTACCCATTCAATACTGCAACTTCTGATGTTTGACCTTCTTGAATGGGTTACAAAACATTTAGTTATTTATTTTAAACTGGATAATGATGATATTGGCAACTATCTCCTTGTCCCCCTCCCAGTTTTCATACTACCTCTAAAGTCAGGATCTCTCAAGGTATAAAGGAAGAGATGAGTAGATTTACAGTAATAAACTTCGCTAAATTACAAACATCTTTTTCTTTTCTGACTGTTCTAATGACACATATAAATCTACTAATCAAAAAATGCATTTCAAGACATCTCATTGAAAGCTTCCAGAAATTATCTCAAATTTATCCTTCCACAAGGTAAATGGTTCTTGCTTACCTCCTACACCAAAACTAACAACCAAAGCAAAAACACAACACATTTGCCTTTCGTAGGACTGAGAACTGTGCTCACAGCCACAAGAGTTATTCATATAGAAACAAGTTAATTCTTCATGGTTACATACAACACAAGCCCTGCATACGTCCATACATACATCCTGACAAATTAACCAACAAAGCCTTTGGTAAAAGAGCTAAATCTCAGATCATGAAAGACAAAAAGGGAGAGGTTAAGAGCTTGTGAGGTAAGTATGAACACAGACCACAGGACTGGAGAAGACCTGTCCTGGACCGTGGAGTTCAACCCTTCCACCTGCCCCCACAGCATCTCAGGTGACCAGACACAGCATTCTCATCACACACTGCTCAAACTCCAGATTATACATGGACTTCTGCTCCCACTCTGGGCAGGCCGTTGTGGTTCACGCTGTAAATGAAACACTCAAAGCCACCCACCTCTGTCCACGTTAGCGCGCAGAGATGTAAGCATGCCCTCTGACACCAGAGTTTTATAAAGAGCACCTTTGCAAGATCTCTCAGATTTCCTGGAGCCACAGGTTTCTATCTTTTTAACACAGTCACTGTCCTCAGTTTTGACCTGTCCTGGTAAGCTTTGGGGTACCACCTCCTCTGTTGGGGTCAGTGGTTCCACTTTAATGTTATCAGCAGCCTCACAGGGTACTTCCTTGCTGGCTGCAATACTAAGGAAATCGGGAGGCTTTGATTCTTTGGTAGTCTCCGGGGGTTTCTCCTTCGACGCTTTCTTCTCTTTCGATTTCACTTTTTTCTTTGGTGATTTTGTATCCAACACATTTCCCTTCACATTTGAGACAGGGCGGGGTTTTTTGCGAGGAGTTTCCGTGAGTCTCTCAGCACCCCAGTCCCCCTTTGCAACGGCTTCAATTGTATACATTACACTTTCAATGTCCGACTCGGAGGACTGCCTCTTTTTACAAGGTTTCTTAGGGGTGGATTTTTCATTTGTGTGCCGGTCCAACTTATTTTTTTTCTTTTTCTTCTTTATCTTTTCTGGCTTTAGCCCGAGGATATTCATGTCAGCCATTGAAAGCTCAGGAGAACAGCATGTGTGATCCTTTGTGTTATCGTTTCTCTCAAAAGGACTGCTCTCCATTGCAAGACTAGTAAAATCTCTGCATTTTGCAGTTTCTGATTCCTCAGCTTTTGTCTCATCCTGGTTTTGTATTTTCTCTATCTCAGATTGTTCTACTTTGCCTTTACAGGAGTCTTTTATTGATGTTTTATCCAGTTCTTCCACTTCCATTTCCTCTGGAACTTCCCTTCCCACATTTTCTGGTGCTTCCACTTTTGTTTTCCCAGGTTCTTTCACTTTCACTCCTTCTGAAGCAAGGCACATCTGAAACAAGTTTAAAAATAGTCCCATGAAACAAACATCAACTCTTAATATTACTTACCTATTTTAACAGGAGCATTACTCAGGGAATCTCTCTGGCATCTTAGTTTAAGAAAGCAAACTACGCTAAAGGACAGTAATGAAAAACATGCTGAAGCCCTACTGAAACTGATGCGATGTGATGATGGTTACATGCTAGAGTAAGGCTGGTGAGTTCTACCTTCCTCGTAGAAAAAGGCTCCAACTGATCTCAGTGGTGTTTCCATGACCCTTTAAATAACCTGGAAACCCAGTGCTAGATCGATTTTCAGAATACTCTAAGCACAATGGAACAATATGGTAGCTCTCACTATTGCCACAGACAAGTTACTTGAAATCTCACACCCATACCACCACGTCCTTATAGACAATTCTTTCCTCCATTTTCCAAATGGCCCTGAAGGGGTGGGGGGAAGAAAGTTAATTGAGTCATCTCAGTAATCGAGATTATTTTCTTTTTACCCGAATGTCCATAATAATTTGGAAGGTAGTAAAAAAGCCTTCCAAATCTATCTTCTCATGTCACAGACTCATTTTGCAAAGAACTGCAAAGCAGCAGTGGTTGCCATGGTTATCTCCTCCTGGAGATAACATTAATGGAAACCAACCCCCCCATACTGTCTGAGGAACAGCAATATTTGGGGAAAAAAAAAAAAAAAAAAAAGAGAGATGTAAAACGATTCTCAAACTGCCGTGTTCGTGCAGCACTGACTTGAAAGATCCTCTTGGTTTTGGATAAGCTGTAAGATACGCTGACACTGCTACAGAAGGTAGTCCTTCACAGCACCAAGCAGTCGCCCTCCGGAAGACATGTTTTCTTCTTCTTTCTCTCCCTCTTAAAGCCCCCGAGCTGAATTCCCAGTGTTATTTTCTTTTTAAAACTAATGTCAACCAAACAGCCACCTGGAGCAAAACCAGATTGAAGAGGCTTGCTTTGAACCACACATCAGGAGTTTCCCTATCCCCCCGCTCAGCCCAGGGTCATGTGGTCAGTATGGATGTACCCTCCAGATCATTGGGTTCTCTTTAGGTCAGTTTTAGATTTCTCAAATCAGCAAGGCATTTTTAGCTTGCAAACCGAAAATATCTCTTACACCAAGAGGAGATTGCTATGTATATGAGCATAACACCAATGACAGAATGCTTTGTAGTCAGTTTCCAAGATTCTTGCTGCAGAGGCTAGAAACTCCTGATCTGGCTCGAGTCAAGCTAGGTTGAGCACTGGAAACAGTGGAGCTTGGGCAGTACAGTGTCTATTAGGAAGCAGCCGAAATTATGCAGAGAACCCCCACAACTATGCTGAGGTGGGTTCTTGGTACCAAAATATTTCTGTGACGTTTTTACTGCGCTGCAACATAAACACAGCCTGTGATTTTCAAAAGCAAAAGATCAGTCTTTAAAATGCAACTCATCAGACAGTAATAGTATTTTGTCCATTAAACACCCTTCCCCCCCTTTGCCAACGGATTTTTTTTTGTACCTTTGTTCCTGCAGTAGCCTATAGTACAGAAGGCTACAGATGTGGCTACAAAAAAAGGAACTTCTGTTCTGCAAGCTCTAAGTAAACTTGCAATTCACAGTCTAAGATTGAGAAAGCATTAAAAAAAAGCTTAGGGGAAAAAAAAAAAAAACAAACCCACAAACCAGAACATTTCAATAAGAGGTCATTGGTTTTAAGTGCTCCCAGGAGGAGGATCTGCTGATAGTACCTGTTTATTCTCCACTTAAAAACCCCAGGAGGCATAAAAAGCAAAAATAAATGAAAGCAACTAATGACTTTTAACAGGTATTCGTAATGGCAAAGCCCTAATCTGAGCCAGCCCTCTCTCTCAAATCCTTGTGCCTCCCCAGCCAAAGCAGTCAAAACCCCAAATGCTAAAACAAGGAATTGAAACAGTTTCAATGGTGATTGGGAAGTCCCTTTGCCACCAGGAACTGGCACTTCTCAGCTGCAGCACAGAATAGAATAGAATCTAAGAAACCTCTAAGTTGATGGCTAATCTGGGGAAATCTTGACTTGTGGCACCCAAGCCATGGTACTTTATGCTTCTATAAGCAACAGTGCAATTATAACTGTAGCACTGTTCTGTCTTCCAGACTTCAGCAATCAACATCAGTAACTTCTCTGCCCCACTGTACCTGTGGTAGTCACCAGTATTTTAATATTACCTCTGCCAGCTGAAATAATGCTGACGTTCCACACGGTTTTGTTAAATCAGAAGGACCTGAATGCGATGTACTTGAAGAAATCTAAAGGAAAAAAAATAAAGAGAAAAAATAAAAACATATTTTACTAGCACAATCCTTTAACGTTTACCACAGCTTTTGAATGGGTTATTCCCTTCCTCTTCCAAAAATTCACTCATAAGACTATATGCTGAAAAAGAAGTGCAGACCAGCGCACACTGTTATAAATAAAGCCCTGCTCCACCATTGCTCCAGTGGGTAATACCACTGGACACAAAGCTATTCCCAGACTTAGGGATCTTGTCAGGACTCCCTTTGAAGAGTAGGATGAACTGAAGCATATGCTCTCGCAGACTCCAGCAGCTAAACACTGATCTACACCAGCATGCAACCCAGCTTGTGGTGTTTTTGAAGGCTTAGTTGGACATTTGATTGCAAAAATCATTTAATTCTCATAGTTGAAGAAGTTACTCCTGTCAGGCTATGGCACTGCCTGTTGGTGTTCTACAGGACTCAAAAGAGATGCTCTGAAATCAAAATCAAGTAGGAGCCCCCCAGCCTTTGGCAACCTTTACTACCCCTCAGGACTACAGAGGGCTGTCTGGCCAGCAGGTAGCAGATCATTCTCCAGAATCTTTTTCTTGTATCAGGTCGTGATCCTTTCCAATACTTTAGAGTGTTTTGTATCAGTTTTGAGCTAGGTACAAAGCAATTATTTTTTTTTTTAAACAAATTAAAATGATCAGTCTCCGGATTGGTCATTAGTACGAAGAGGAGAACATTCTATTTTTAAAGACATATTCCATAATCTCTGATCAAGCTTGTTGGTTTCTTATACTTGCTTCCTGAGAAAGACAGGGAGTTCTAGGGACTGGGGAACTTAATTGTTTACAACCTTTTAGCTCTCCCTATCACCCCCAGCTCAGTCTTCACTGCTTTCCACCAAGATGGACACATAAAATCACTTTTACAGATATCAAGACACCATTGCTGTAAAGGACAAACAAAAAAGATTAACAATGCTATATTTCTGTGTCTCCTGGAAGCTGCAGCTCTTCACAGCATTTCCCAAGCTCTGACCATCACAGCTCAGGTCTCCAAACACAGCTTACAGCCAACCATTGCTAGTGCTGGTGACCCCATGCAGCAGAAGTGGCCTCCTTGTCCTTAGCTCTTGGAGGTGACACACGCTCCTACCACAGCCTCCCCTCACCCTCATGCCTCCACGCCGGAGGCTACAGAAAAAGCACGCATTTAGGTACAGGAAGAGACTCAGCAGAGCTGATCAGCAACAGCCCCCCAGGCTTCAGGCTGCAAGGCAGCTGCTCCAACTGTTTTTTTACAAACTTCAAAACTCTCAGAATGTTTTAGAAAATAATTTAACCAACTTCTGCATTTTATTTTATAACCATCTGTGAAATACTGTGACATATCGAAAAGGAAGGCATAGGAAAGGGGCGTGGGGGGAGAGATAAAATTGCTTAATTGTCTCACATAGCAGAGAGACAAAGGAGGAGGGGAGCAGAGTGGTGTGCTGAAGCAGACAGGCTCCCACGCACCAGACCCCTGCCATGCCACCAACATGGACACAGCAGTCCAGTCCCCTCCAGTGCACAGCATCTGCGGTTTGGAATTACAGCAGCATGGCACGGATGTCTGCCAAGTGAACCTGCAAACCTAGGACATCCTCAAGGTGATAATGAACAGTTTATTTGGGATGCTCCAAACCAGGTCCTTGAACTGCTATCCGAAAAGTTAAGCTGAGTCTCTTATTTTATTTATCCAATTACAATCCAACATTACAGACATCTCCAAAATTGGAAAAAAATAGCACTAACGTCCCACAAGAGCTACAGATATGGAAGATGTGCTTAGCACGTCTGCCGTGCTTTTCTCTGTTGGAATCAGAGCCGTTAATGTTCATTTTGTATACTAAGTTAGGCTTGTAAGAATCCACTTGAGCAATCACTGAGGGAGAGATCATGGAAACCTGTCCAACATGCAAATGTCACGTTGCCAGACTCAGCTTTGCTTTTTCTGCCGATGGCAGTACCAACTCCACACTCCTGCGGACAAGCACCTCTCCTTCTCCCACCTTAGGGCTTCACAAGCTTCACAGTCACATCACAACTGTTAAATGTTTTCGAATGTTCAATGTTTTAAAAGTCAAGTTGGACTCAGCAACAGACTTGCTCTGAACATCACTACTCAAAGCCTGCTGCTGCCCTGTAACAGAGGACATCTCAAAAACTTCTGGTGTCCTTAATTGACACTAGCCTTTCTGCTGTCCCAAATGCCCTTACGGATCACTGTTAACAGCAGGTGTAGTCTCCCTTGCATAGGCACCGCCTACGTTGTAGAACATACCTACAAACCCTACTGCTGTCAGGGACTGCCTGTAGGGTAAAGCAGGTTTTCTTCCACTCATGTAAGTTCCTATAAAGTCAGAGAGTAGCATTACTACCCATGGAACAAGGCACGAAATACTTTTATGTCAGTGCTTCCAATCTCTGGGGTTTTTTTTTTCCCCTGGGAGGGATTAACCTCACCACAAGAATGTATGACGGGATGACACAAGAAGGGATCCAGAGAACTATTTTCCTCGTGGAATTAAGAAATTATTTTGGAGAAAAATTTTTTTAAAAAAAAAAAAAGTTTAAAAAGAGTGTACTAGTAAGGTGCTAGCATCGTCCATTATTTACCTGGAATGCAGCATGTATCTTCATCTCGCAGTCATCAAGAAGAATATTTGCAAGCCAAACCTCAAAGATTTTTGAGTGATTCAGACATATCAAAGGGGAGACCTCTACAAGGTATATTTAAGATTCACAGAGAATTTCTAGGACTACTAGGTCAGGTTTCCTAACATTCTTGATTACTGCTGACAGCTGCCAATTTCAGAACTTAATACACTCCTTCAACTTCCAACTCTTCATACAGATTGCTGATTATCTCAAAGTTGACATTTCTCTTCTTATCCTTGGCTCCCAATTCAGCAATGCACCTTCCAGTCCTTATACCAAAGCTTTACTTTTTGAATCCTTGTATTCAGCTCCTCCTTAAGAAGAACACTGTTGTTATCTCTTGTCTTTGCTATTGTCTTGATCGTTGGTTTTACTACAGCTATAAGGTTACTTTTTCTAAAAAGCCGCATAACTTTTTCTGTGTGGTCTCCAAGAAACTATACACATTAACAAGCATATAAATGAAAACTAAGTCCCCTGGTGCCATTGCAACTGCCTAATTCTCTTATTATTCCATTAGTTAGTAATTTGTGCTTCTGGAAATACTAAATTTGATGCTATAGCAAATCTTGCACTATTTACATTTTTTTGGGGAAAAGATACACACATCTTCCCATTGTGATGCTAATGGGTATAACTTTACCTCTGCCAACTGGAAGAGTGCCGACTTCCCACAGGGCTTTAGTGGCTCAGGACTTGACAACTGGGAAGTATTTGATGAGATCTAGGTTTTAAATGAACAGAGGATAAAATATTTCAGTGGCACACAGGAAAGACAGAGAGGAAGGGAGAAAAAAGAATGAAAAAGTTAAGTAGTTAAATCAGTTACTTTTAGATCTTTCCGGCAGAAGGCCCCACTTCCGATAGGCAATTCCATTCAAGAAACACTTAGCAGGCATTTAGAAGTCAGCAGGATACAAGCAAATACAGAATTTCTTCCTTAGACTAGGCTCATGGATTCTCTTCTATGTTTGTGCTGTCCACAGCTAATATACTATCATGCCACGTGTTTTATGCGACTAAGTGAACAAGATGTACCTGCTGCTTAAAAACATGAACTGTGGTGGTCAATAAAATCCTCCCAGAAAGCCAGGGCAGTTTTGTTACATACGAAAGAGGACCATTTGTCCTCACCAGCACTGCTTGTTTCGCTTTCTTTAGTTAGAAAAAAGTAGTAAGACTTTATGTCTGAAGATCAAATCTAGCCTTCTAAAGAGATGCTGGTAGACCAGCGCCAGCACTGAGTAAATACCATTGCACTTCAGGGAATTACTTTTACAGCCAAATTTTTTATGACCTGCTTCCAAGTGCAGCATTGTCAGTTCACCAACGCATGAATTAATCATTTCCCATATTAGATCCTTTTTTTTGGCATTGCATTACATGATAGTAATTGACCTGGAAGCCTTGCAAAGCCTTAAGATTAAGGGCAAGACCACCAGTGTTTCCGTGGCATCTGCCTCATCACAAAAATCATGCTTATGACCCTGATCTTTAAGATGTAAAAGTTATTGGCTTAGACTTTCTCTTTAGATTGAATTTCTTTTGAACTAGGTTATTTGAAGAGTTTACTTTTCAATTGTGAAGAAGATTCATTACAATCCCCACCCAGCCAAAATCCAAAACATTCATTTTAATGCAAACTATTTAAAATGCAGTGAATAATATTTGAATGTGCATTAATAATAATTTTAATATTAAATTAATTCAAAATCTTAGCTGTGCTTTAAGACAAAGTGTACCTGCTCAGGACTCCACTGGAATAAGTGATGTTGTGCACTGCACTTTGCAGAAAGAGGGCCTCAACTTTTTATCTTTCTACCATTATGAATTCTCAGCTCTTAATGATTTTTTCAGTGCATTATGAATGGCAGAAAAGGGACAGAAAAACACCCCCAAACTTAAGTATAACCTGAGAACGTGCAGGCATATCTTGCGTCCTAATGCACAATATGAGGAAAGAGTAAAGAATTTCATTTTGACAAGAGAATGGGTGCTCCTAGCAAAATGCAAGCGAGATCCTTGTAGTACTAAGAGAAAAAGTCAGCATTCCACTTCAGAAAAAACAAACAAACAAACAAAAAAATCTCTTTGTAGTCAAGAAAATAAACAGCAAGAGACGTAAACTTAGAATTCATCTTGGTGAAGTTGCTGGCCAAACATCAGAAGGAAGAGGATGGCTGATCAATCAGCTCTCAGCGAGTTACAGATCTTATTCACTGTCTTAACACCATCTTCCAGTTTTAATTAGAATAATCAGAACCTGCAGTACTACAACCACAAATAGCTCCTTCTTACATAGAGGTTTAACTTGGGGATCATTAGGATCAAATTATTATCTTTTATTACAACGCAGGTCAGCATTTTAGCTACTATACTACACTCCAGTTTGCCGAAGGAGCGTGTACCATGGTACCACTTTTTCACTTCCTTCCTAGAATATGCATTTCATAGAATCATAGAATGGTTTGGGTTGGAAGGGACCATCGAGTTCCAATCCCCTTGCCCCGGGCAGGGACACCCTCCACTAGATCAAGTTGCCCAAAGCCCCATCCAACCTGGCCTTGAACACTGCCAGGGAGGGGGAAGCCACAGCTTCTCCGGGCAACCTGTTCCAGTGCCTCATCACCCTCACAGTAAAGAATTTCTTCCTAGCATTCAACCTACATCTCCCCTCTTTTAGTTTAAACCCATTTCCCCTTGTCCTATCACTCCTCGCCCTTGTAAACAGCTCCCTCTCTGTGTTTCCTGTTGGCCCCTTTAGGTACTGGAAGGCTGCTATAAGGTGTCTCCGGAGCCTTCTCTTCTCCAGCCTGAACCACCTCAACTTTCTCAGCCTGTGTTCATAGGAGAGATGCTCCAGCCCTCTGATCATCTTTGTGGCCCTCCTCTGGACTTCCTCCATGTTTTTCTTGTACTGGAGACCCCAGAGCTGGATGCAGTCCTCCAGGTGGGGTCTCACAAGAGCAGAGTAGAGGGCCAGAATCCCTTTCCTCTACCTGCTAGCCATGCTTCTTCTGATGTGGCCCAGGATACAGTTGGCTTTCTGGGCTGCCAGGATGCATTGCTGGCTCATTCTGAGCTTCTCATCCACCAACACCGCCAAGTCCTTCTCCTCATTCCAACAGAGATATTTAATAACTTCAATACATAGGGAAACAGTAAATATCTTCATCTGTTTTATGTAACATCTTTACTTGGGAAGATTACAGCTTTACCTAAGGGAAGGCTAGCTCTCACACTCCCAATTTCAAGGCATTTTGACCACAAGTTTTGGATTCAAACCTTCTGTTCAGCACAGAAATAAACAGAAAGGGTTGCCCACAAGCCTGCTCAAAGTGAGTATGTGAGAATGCAGCAGGGACAAAACCAAAGCATGCATTTTTTAAAAATGCTAGTAACCTGCTGGACTACCAAAGAAAATTCTACCTTGTTTCATGCTGCATGCGATTGCTTTTTTGATTAGATCACCTAAAGAAAAACTTCAGAAAAGCATCTGAAAGTGAAGAGTCTGTGGATTTTGGCTTCATTTAGTTTTTAAGATGGGTAAACTAGCAATTTTGTTGCTTCCACTCTCAGGACGTATTTTCTTTGTTTAATAACGGATAAGAGTTTAGTTAGCTAAATCTAAGAGGTACTTGTGTTTCTTCTCTCTGAGGCAGTCATCACCATCTGTTCGCGTTTGCCAAACACACATCCAGTAAGACCAAGAGAGCAAGGGGTCCCATCTGCTCTGCTTCCCTCACATGGCATGGAGGATGACAGCAACCAGCCCATGTGAGCAGACAGCTTGCAAACAGCCACCTCGCTAAGGAACACAGCCCACTGCTCCGAAATCACTGGCCTATATAATGGCTCCCCATAAAGGTACCAACGAGAAGGACAAAAGTAGGGCCAAGTATTTCCAAGATCGGAGCAAAACGAGAAAGCTGAGTGTAACTTGGCAACATTCCAAATTTCAAAAAACTCCTATGAGGATGTCACATCATCTTTAAAGACCTCCAAGGAACTTGTCTGCACACCTGCAGGACGCAACGATGTCTTACTCCAGGGATTTTCATTGAGCAGGCCTCATTAGCCATATCCTCAACAGCTTTAATTGAAGGCTATCGCACTTGGGACAGACAACCAGATGAAAGGCTAACTGAGGCTGTAAAGATGAAAAGACTCCCATGCTATGTCTGCATATAATGAGCTGTTTCTGAATGACAGGGGACTTGTACTCCTGGGGTAAAGGTGTCCATTTTAAATGATGAACCTACTCAATGGGATCGCTGTCTTCACAAAGAGGCACTCTTACTCACCCTGCCGCAAAGGCGGCAAAGAGAAAGGGAACATATGAAGAACACCCAGCCAGAACCAAAACTGAGCTGGGACAGCTGCCAAAAGTCTCCAGGCACATCAGACCACAGCACACTTCACATTTCTTCACAGGTCTACTTGGCTACTGGCTAAATAACTACTTTCTCTCCTTCTCGCTTTTCTTTTGTAGCACTGTATGCTGCTGACAGCAGCCTACTGCAAATTGCTTACCATAATTTAGCTTACTAAAAGCAGTAATGCGTTCATATAGACAGGACCCAGTAAGAAGTGGCACAGTAAGGAACGGGATTTTTGCCAAACTTGACAAAGACACCCTGTGCAAATGAAAGCCCTTGTATTTGAAAGGCCACAAGCAGCATTAATAGTAGGGAGAGAAAGCTTAAAGAGGTTCCATAGTGTGCTCAATACTTTTCCCTGGAACAACCTAAATGAAATTAGGCTGCAATCTTTAAAAAATGTCATTTCTCTATTGCTATAAAGAAAACATGATGTTAGTCACTGCCATTAAGGTTTCACAACAACAGTATAACACGGGAGGAATAATAACGGGCAACCTTCTTTTTATTGTTATTTTCTCTTTTGGTTTTTTGTTTTTTTTTTTGCTTTTCCAGATTTCTGTCACTTATTTCCAGACACTGAGAAAAAAAACACCAAAAATATAACCCCTCTAGACTGTACACGTATTTTAATATTTTTTACAAGATAAAGATTAACCCTGAGTTTAAAACTGTCCTCTCCAGTTTCCAACTAAACTTCTAAGCACCTCTTCTACCTAACATTTGATGATTCACACATGCAATCCCATGTGCCAAAAGAGCTGGCTCAGTGCAGTGGTAATGCAACTCAATGCACTGTCACATCTTTGTGACAATTTTCAGGTTTGTCATTTTGCTGTTTGCTCAATTAGGAGAGGAAATTATTTTAGGTTATGTGAAATTTTGAAAAGTATGGCTAAGTCAGGCCTTACACGACGATTTGGAAATGCTGTACTAAAGGCAGTACCCTGTTCAACTCTGCACATATCTAGAACTGCTGTTCAATTAAAACGTAAGATGGCCAAGATTTTTTTAAACTAAGTTAGCATATTCACTCATACAATATTTTGCAATAAAATTCACAAGAAATCTTCTCCAGCTTCTATCTTTTACTTGATTTAAAAGGTTGGCTTCAGCACACGGCTTCATCCTGCTCAATTCCACTAATCTTCTCAAAAGAACCTTCTAAATTAACTTAGAACTTTAAAAAAAGGTTGCACGTATAAAAACTTCTTCATGATTAGAGATATTAACTCTGTTGTATTTTATAGGGATGTTTTGTAGTCACGTATTTTGTGGCACCTGAATCAGTAAGTTTTTTCTTAATTGGACCTCCTAAGAAACACAGCAAGGCCCATCCTAGCCAAGCTAAAACCACACAGTACACAATTAGCTTAACATGTTAACAGAGAGAAGCATTTTGTATGTAGTCAAATCTCTGTAAGCGCACCCAATAACGAACAGGGTATCTTGTCATCCCATTATGCTCCTCCACAACAGCACCAGATCCAACCCCAGTCTCTTCAGACACATCCTGAATATACCTTTAGTGTAACTGATTCTGCAAGCAGTACCAGGCTCCTCCAAATGGGCAGGAAGAGTGTATGTGTGGAAAATCAATTCATAGAAGCAAATTAAACACATGGGAGAAGAAATTTTTAAAAGCATTCTTTAAGAACTCCAAATCTTCCATACATGGAGGAAGAAGGACAGCTTACATACTTAAGGGTAATTATACGCTTTCAAAGTCACCACCTAATGATGCTGTTATATATCCTTGTAGCTGTTGTGATAAACTTCCTTCGACCTGAAAGTTTATTTTCCAAAGCATTCCTGCCTCTAGGACAGCTGTCATTTTGCACTGCTGCAGCCTCTTCCATAGGCAGTGCCTAGTGTCATTTCAGAATGTCTTTTATTTGTTTGTTGGGGTTTTTTGTTTGTCTGTTTTTTTTCCTAGATGTAAATTAAAAGGCCATTTAGAGAAAAACATCTGCAGTGGTCCTTTGGTACGAAAGGCCAGGTAACTTTCACAAGCTCAATACCTTCTGTGCATGCTACAGCTGGTAGAACTGGCCAACATCTCTTCAGATCACTGGTTATTCCCCCCATGATTTTCTTTTCACAATGCTGTCACAAAGGTAAACATCTACTGATGGGAATCCCTTTGAGACAGGGTGCTTAGCCATTCAGTGACAACTCTTTCTGGTTCCTTGCTCCCTCCCACCCTCCCCCACCATATTTCAGCCATTATACCTCAGCAAACTGAAATAATGCAGACTCCTCAGTTTGTTTTACAGCTCCCAGGACTCCAGGCTGTGATGTGCTTGAAGAGATCTGTCAGGAAAACAATTATTTTTATATTACCTAAATCTTCAGTCTAAATGTCAAACTTCAACATGCTAAATTTCTGTTATCCATCATATAGAAAGACTCTTGGTACCCAAGAGCGTGCAAACGAGTCCCAACACACCTGTACAAAGAACATCTGTACATCTGCTTTCCAGGAGATACATAAATGGGTGATCCTGAAATGGTGATTTTTGAATTATTTTTAACAAGGAAAATCTTTCCTAGGATCAAAAGAACAGGCTAAGACTTTTTTGAGGGACTTTTATTTGACCACTGATATGTCAAAAGAGGGTTAGCAGCAAAAACTTAACACTATATTGTATTTCACAGTTCAGTGAAAGACCTGAGACTGCACAATGGTGTTGCTGATAGAGCACCAATTGCTACCTAGCACAGAAGCTAAGTATGGACAGGAACACAACATGCGCAGGTACTTTAAGAAGAGACCCATCCCAGTCCCCCAGGGAAACTGCATTTTATACTGTTTAACTTGTGTCAGTTATTTTTCCTGCAAATGACACCTCTAATTAATGTTAGACTGTGGTACTAGTACCCATTACTTTGCCATTGACACACATGCCTACCATGCACTGGTTAGGTGCAGCCTCACTACCAGCTGTTGAACCTCCTTGAAAATTAAGACTAGCTAATACACGTTTCTAATTACTGATCATCAGTGAGCTACTTCTACACCACGTGTTTTGGGGGTACCCAAAACTGGGTATCCAGTGAAGTTCTTTGATGGTAAGGGAAAGCCAGCAGTCACAAGCCCTCAGCAAGAGCGTATCTTGCAGCACGCAACACAATTCCTGCTTACTACTACTTGAGTTGGAACTCAAGGTCTTGTGGGTTGATGTTACAACAAACAAAAAGCGAAACAAAACCAAAGATCACATTTGCTGTGTGCTAGGATTGCAATGTATCTGCTCCATAAGTGACGGCGATTAGGGAGGAGTATGAAGTTGCACACACCAACGAGTATTAAAGACACAGGAGTCAGATTCACATCTGGTGTGAAAACAGTTAATAAAAAGAAGCCTCTGCTATGACAAAATGTCTTTCCATATGCACTTGCTCAAACACCACCCAACATCCTGTACAATCAATATTTGATCTGTATGTCACTTGATTATGACCATTTCAAAAGTTGGAAAGATATAAACAAGTGATACTTGTAGACACCCAGGATTCTTTGCAACGTCGCTCTTGTCCTGTTATTTATGTCAAGGAAAGCCATTAAACCTTGGATGAAATAGTGTATACTTAAAAAAAACAAAACTGAAAAACACAGTTGCACTTCCAGCAATACCTGGAAATATGGTGACAATAATGCTGCACACTGCAAAACTAAAGCATAGTTGCATAGCGCTATTTGGTGGTTATAGAAGAAAATTTTGGTTATTTCCGATGGAGCCAACAACCAAACTGGACACAATAGATAAAGGACATAATGTGACATCTGAATATACATGTTAGAACCTTAGTTAGTAAGAGTCCACACATCTCTACATTACTGCTCCATTATTGCACTAGGGTTTCCACCAAGTTCCTAAACACACTCTCCCGCACTTCAAATCTGACTTATCGACCTGACAAATGATCCAGTACCATAAACCCAAAAAGCAAGAACAAAAGCAAACATGAATTTTAACTAAAAATTTTTGGTTTCTCTTTCAGCTGAACATAATATGCTTCTTAAAAGGAAACGCTGGGGAAGACAACCCTTTTCAAAGAAACTCACCTCTGCAAACTGAAACAACGATGACTTCTGACAGGCTTCTGTAGAATTAGTTGCATCAGACTGGCAAGTATTTGAGGAAACCTGAAACAAGGAGTGTGCAGAGTAAGGCCTCCAATGTCCTTCTTTTGAGCTAAGAACAACAGTGAGCAAAATGAAATACCAGGTAGCAGTAACAAGAAGCAGTGTTTAAGAGAAGGTGGGAAATCTGATGTTTCACAGTCCTGGACAGGTTAAATCAAATTTATAGGTGACAACATAGTTTAGCACCCACTTGAATGCATTTGAAAAGGCACCTAAGAAGAAGGACCTCAAAAATACCAGGGATTTTTTTTTTTATTTTGTAATTCCAGACTTTGTAAAAGAGTTTTGTGCAACAGATACTAAACTGATGATACTGGGCTACACACGCAACTACCTTGTATTGGTGATGCTATAAACACTGCTGTATCTGTAATTTGTACTACCATTCTGAATGTGAAAATTACTTAGAAGCTTAAAAAAAATAAATTTGAAGACAATGAGTGTTGCTAAGTGACAGAAATATTTATTAGGAAAATAATTCCTGATCACCTAACAGAATGAAAATACGTAGTTAAAGGTACCACAAGCATAAAATTACTCAAAAAATGTACGTAAATATCCATTTAGTGGTGCTTACAAAAAACAGTGCAAGAAAGAATAACAGCTTCTGTAATCAAAATACAAAGAAATGACTGTTCAAAACCAACAGCCTTGTTTGAATTTGCACAAGAATAGCCATACTATTCTTATTAGCCAAAAATGTGTTATTCAAGTATCATTCTGTAAAGAAATTGTATCAAATGATACATTCATTAAATGTCACATTTGAATGTAAAAGATTTACATGTGTAACTCGTATAGAACCATGAGGTATCATTAGTATAAAATAAGGTATGTGATATGGCTTACAGGAAATGAAAAGAAGTCAGCTTTGAGGGATTTTAGGATGATAAATAACAGGCTGTACCTTTTCCCCATTAACAATTTTTAATTTTTGATGAAATTGCAGGTTATTTAAAACATTCCAATTCAAGTCTGTATTTTTTTCTTATTACCAAACCAAGTACGTCAATAGCACTTACTAGCGAATGCATACATGAGATTTAGCTAGCAACTGCATCTGCTGCCTGTAAGCACAAAGCACCACAGAACAGCCAGGCCTATAGCACGCGCAGTTTGTGCTGCTGCTCCTGCTGCTGTTTGTCCAAGATGCTTTAGCACTGCAATAGCACCAGTGCCCTTTTGTTTCAGAATCTGCTAGCCTTGCTCCCCTGAAAACATCAGATCCAAGCATAGCAGCCCACAGGCCAAGGGGAGCTATTAGCACACTACAATTTGCTTACGTACACAGTTGAATTTGTTTCTTCCCTGCCATCAAACCAAGCAGTGCCTCCTATGATCTATGCATCCATTATATTTATTAAAACCCAAGCAGGATGTTTTATCGGTGTACTATGGGAATATACCAACCCAAAGGGTTACAAAGAATGTATTTTTAATGCCTGTCTCTTGCTTTTCAATGGCCTGTGTTACTGTTTTCATCGATGTAATGCATATTACTGCTTTTCTCATGTTTCTTCTGTATGATCTGTGTAAGATGTCCGTGCCTCAGCAGTGGTATGGATTGTACCAGGGATGAACACCGATCTGGCTGCTGCTGAGCGACCTGTCTCGGCACTGGTGTGAAATACACAAGGATGCTGTTTGCATGTCTTAGCACTCATTTGGTTATTTCTGGCTGCTTCACTGGTTGAATTCTCTCAGAAATAACCAAATTTGGGATTTAGTTCCCTGTATAACTCAAATTTTCTGCAATTCAACCAGCTGCCTTACACAGTTCAGTCTGTGGTGTCTGTTGAAGCAGTTTGTTTGCAAGTGGAGCCCATTCAATGTGCCCTGCAAAAGGGCACTACTTGGCCTAGGAGAAGCAGTGAGAGCAAGGAAGGCGTGTGAAACCTTCCCGAGGCGGGCACTGCAGGGCCACGCGTGCCTGAACTCTGCCCACCCGCTGTAACGGAGACCGTGGCTTTGCAGCTTCCTCTGCCTACCTACGGGCACGTCCACACGAACGTGTCAACACAAACCAGCTCCGAGTCGGGAGCAGAGGAGCGCTCCTGCGGGCAGCTATTACAGCTCAGCCCCTGCGAGGGGCTGCTGTCAGGCACTCGCTCCTCTCTCCCATGGAGAGGGAGAACGAGTCTCCTTGTTGTCTCTGAACCACATGCTGGGGGTCTGGCACAGCTTGTTCACCCTGTGCTACACAAGCCACAAGCCGTGGAAGGTGTGAAGCCTGGTTTCCTATGGCTTTGTGTGTGAAGGACAGACTGCTGGTGCCCAGTAACTCAGAGGTGATTTTGTAGTTAGAACTACCATACTTGTCCTATCAATTTCCATTATCTTTAAAAAGGTAATGCTGTTGCCTTTGCTTGACTAATTTGAGCCTGTTTCTATTCTGCTGCTCCTCACATACTCCTAACTTGTGGGAGATTTATTATCTTCAGGACTTCTAACCTCTGCCAGGCTGAAAAGCATTAAAATAATCACCAGAGGGAATGGATGCACTGATAGTGCCATTGCATACGTCTCATTTCCTGCTGTAACAAAACGTCCCTAAGATCTCCTAATTTCTTCTCCTCTTTCCTCCTCCTAGCTTATCCTCAGCTGCACCGAGAGATTCTCCGCTTCTGATTTACACCCTGGGCAATACCACCCTCTGCAAACCCAGCACTGTATGCAAGATAACCTTTTGTTCTCGAAAAGAAGGAAACTGCAAGGACAACGCCTCCAGAGGCTCCCTTTCCCAGCAGGTTACCCTAATCTGCTTTAAAACAGATCATGCCAAATGAAGGCGAAGGACTTTTCTTCCGTGCTGCCAGGCTTTAATGCCAGGCTGATGTGCCGGGCAGCGGCGAGGTGGGAAACTGGTCTAAGAGCCAGGTTTCGGACTACACAACAGATTCAGGGATTTCTGGGCTGTAACCTACAGAGAAGCCACTAGGTGCTGCTGTAAGGCAAGCGAAGGGCCCGACGGGCAAGTAAGGGAGATGCGGAGGGAGGGAGGGAGCAGGCAAGCATGGCTGCTCCTCGCCCATAGAATCATAGAATCATTAAGGTCAGAAGAGACCTCAAGGATCATCTAGCTTCAGCCTTTCTGCTAATAAACCTCCTGCGAGGACCAGGCTTTGCCTAGCACAACGACAGGAGCTGGAGCAGCCGCCTCTGGTGTTTCTGCTTGGGTGTTCAACAAAATATGCTCGTATAAGCACGACAGTCTTGCATAACTGATGAAAGGATCCAAAAGCCAGGTGGAAACTCACTGTGTATCCAAATCTTTTGTTTACTGCTGGTAAGGTCTGTAGCTTCTCCTGCCTATCTGCCTAGTAACTTCAGCTGCTGCTTGAAAATCAAGCATGTATCGACACTGAATTCTGTTATCAGAAGAAAAACTCTAGACTATTGAAAAAAATTACCAAAAAATAGGAACATAACTGGCTACGTAGAGATGGTGACTGAAGCCTCAAGGCAATTTTTTAAATACCGCTGTTGTGTCTCTTCCCGTCCTCCTGCCGGCACCTGCTCACTTTGTTACCTGACATCTGGGCTTCTGACAACTCAAAGTTTAAACACCTGACTTGAAAAGTCCTATGCACCCATTTAACATGCACTTGACAAAATCAGCGGGCGTTGAATACATGTATTTATGTGGGATTAGCAGACTTCTAAGCGTAATTTCTCTCATCTTACCCCAAGTTCTGAGCAAACTATTCCAGTGCTGCCCTCCTTTCTATTAACAATTTTAAGGTAACAGTATTTAAGACCTATCCTCACAAGGCCACCCAAGCCTGCATAATCACAAGCAGGCAAACTGCATGTTGACATCTGATCTATGTCCAGCAGTCCCCCAGTTTAAGAACTATATATATATATGCACGTGTATCTTACGTGTACCTTACGTGTACACACACATGCTTTAATGATAACAAAGACTACGTGATATCATTTAGAGCATTCTTTTGATAATTTTTTTTTTTAGAAATGCCAGGGCTTTAAATATGACATATATTTATATATCTACATGCATGTAAAAACAATACCTATATTTTCCATAGTTAAGAGACTTCTGAACCTCTTCACTGACAATACCTCAGCAGTCACCATAGTACACCAAGTTCTGCCGCATGTCAATACGAACTCTAACACAACACAACTTACTCCCCCTCCACTGAAGAGGTTAGCAGCTTATCAACACTGCAACGAATTCTTGAGCTCCTCCCTGATTCTGTCATACCCCCTCCTAGAATGTTCTGCTAGCCTCCCAAACGCTGGTTGGAGTGTGAAACTGTTTTCAAGCACAAGCATGTAAATCCAACCATAAGTTGTCCCACAGGCATGCAAAGACGAACATCTTATCATAGAATCATTAAAGTTGGAAAAGACCTCAAGGATCATCTACTCTAACCGTCTCCCTCCCACCTATTGCCCACTAAACCATGTCCCTAAGTACCACATCCAACCTTTCTTTACACACCCCCAGGGACGGTGACTCCACCACCTCCCTGGGCAACCCGTTCCAATGCCTGACCACCCTTTCCCAGAAGAAATTTCTCCTCATCTCCAACCTAAAACTTCCCTGGCGCAACTTGCAGCCGTTCCCCCTTGTCCTGTCACTAGTTATCTGCGAGAAGAGGCCAACCCCCAGCTCACCACAACTTCCTTTCAGGTAGTTGCAGAGGGCAATAAGGTCTCCCCTGAGCCTCCTCTTCTCCAGACTAAACAACCCCAGTTCCCTCAGCCGCTCCTCATAAGACCTGTGCTCCAGCCCCTTCACCAGTTTCGTTGCCCTTCTCTGGACACGCTCCAGGGCCTCGATGTCTTTCTTGTGGTGAGGGGCCCAAAACTGGACAAAGTACTCGAGGTGCGGCCTCACCAGGGCTGAGTACATGTCTCCTCACTCCTCTCATTTAAACATAACAGCATAGTAAAACCAGTTTTTAATCTCCAAGCTGAGAGGTTCAAAGTTTCAAAACTACAGGACATTCTCATTTTAGCACAAAATAATCAATTTCTTTTCATTTCTGCTTTGGGTTTGTGTGGCAAGGTTTTGGTAGCAGGGGCAGGAGAAGGGGTACAAGGGTGGCTTCTGCAGGAAGCTGCTAGAAGCTTTTTCTATGTCTGACAGACCCAATACCAGTCGGTTCTAAGACAGACCCGCAGCTGGCCAAGGCCAAGTCCATCAGTGACAGTGGTAGCGCCTCTGAGATAAGAGAGTTAAGAATTGAAAAAATAAAAAGAAAAGAAAAAAGAGCAGCAGCTTTTGCAGCCAAAGAGAGGAATGAGAAGACGTGAGAAAAACTGCAGACACCAAGGTCAGCGAAGAAGGAGGGGGAGGAGATGCGCCAGGCACAGGAGCAGAGATTCCCTTGCAGCCCCTGGCAGTTGATGGTGGAACACATATCCACCTGCAGCCCACGGAGGACCCCACACTGGAGCAGGGTCCTGGCAGCACCTGTAGCCCCATGGAGAGAGGAGCCCACGCCAGAGCAGGTTTGCTGACAGGACTTGTGACCCTGTGGAGGATCCATGCTGGAGCAGTTTGCTCCTGAAGGTCTGCACCACGTGGGAGGGACCCATGTTGGAGCAGTTTGTGAAGAACTGCGGTCTGTGGGAAGGACTCACATTGAAGAAGTTTGTGGAGGACTGTCTCCTGTGAGAGGGACCCCACGCTGGAGCAGGGGAAGAGTGTGAGGAGCCCTCCCCCTCAAGAGGAAGGAGCAGCAGAAACGACGTGCGATGAACTGACCACAGCCCCCATTCCCCGTCCCCCTGTGCTGCTGTGAGGGAGGTGGGAGAGAAATCCGGAGTGAAGTTGAGCCTGGGAAGAAGGTGTTTTAAGAATTGGTTTTATTTCTCATTACTCCACTCTGTTTTGCTTGGTAACAAATTAGATGATTTTTTTCTTAAGTTGAGTCTGTTTTGCCTGTGACGGTAATTGGTGAGTGATCTCTCCCTGTTCTTATCTCGACCCAAGAGCCTTTCATTATATTTTCTCTCCCTCATCCAGTTCAGGAAGGGAGTGATAGAGGGGCTTTGGTGGGCACCTGGGCTCTAGCCAGGGTCAACCCAACACAACTTCTCTGCCAACTTTACTCTAGTGTTTATTTTTCATGTTGCAGCACAGAAAGCCAGTACCCGCATCTGCATGAAGACTTCTGCTGCTCAAACACTGAGGTGTCTTAGACTGTTCCTGTACTGCCAAGACTGAGCTATCTCAAATACACTACACATTATTGCTTTTCCTCCCAATTGCAACAAAAAAGAGAACAAAAAAAAACCGCCACAAACCTCTCCTCACTTCCACTGCTCTTCTTTCCAGGCTAGTGATTTATGCCAGTAACTACCTGTTTTAGTCAACACAAAAGCCACTTTTTGAACAATTTTCAAAAGCTGGCCCAAACAATAATCATAAACGATAATCAGTCTGGTCTTCGCACTACTGAAGATATGCAAGAATACTTATTTACTAGACTCCTTCATAAAAACACAATGTTTGTGATGGCATCTGAACTACAGACTTCTTTTTAAGACATAAAGACTTAGTGAATAGGAGTAGACTGCAATATTTTGACTGCCTGTTAGCACTTGCATGGTTTCAGAATGCATATACAGTGATGCTGGCTGTATGGAAATGATTAGGTACTGACTTTGCTGGTAGGGCCATGGCCATGGTTGTGAGAGGCCTATTGCACAAGCACATGAAATCTTTGCCCAAAAGAGCTTGCAAAGCACCTGTTTGTTAACATAGTCACAGCATTTCAGCCCTTCTGCCCGTGACAATATCCTCTCACGGGGCAGACTTGCCTGGTCTGATGAAATATTCAGTCAACAGAGTTAATATTGAACTGATATAAAAACTGGGCCCAACCTCTACATTCACGGTTGGGATACAAGACTCAACTCACAGGGCTCCCACTTCAGTCCCACCTGAGGCTACTCAAGATGTATCTTAAAGGAGATGTATCTAAGGGAGAAAAGAGAGTTCCTTACCTCTTGTGCAGTCAGGGCATGTTCCCCTGCTAGAAGCAGCATACTTAGGCCTCCCATTTGCGTAGGATCTGTTAAAAGAATAAAACCAAGTCTTAACTTTATTCATTTGCTTGTTTAAAGAACCTACCATTTGCAGTGTTAAACCCCCAGAAGACTACTTGTCACAGACACTCGAAGCAAGCTGCCATAAAAGGCAGTTCAAGAGAATCACAAATAACCATTTCTGTACCCTCTGGGAGAGGCTTTCAAAGCTGTTTGAAGGATTTAATTGGATTTGTGTGCTTAACACCCCATTGCGTGGATTTACAATTTTACTGCCAAAGGTTTTATGTACTACAGAGATGGATATCTTTAAAACAGCAACTGTAATGATCTCATACATAAATATACACAAAGATGCTCTAATATCACACATTTATAACTCAATGGATGCTCCTACCAAGGCAGTGGTTCCCTTCCTTAGCCACTGAGCAAGTAAAAGGATGGGAAAAAAATTCCACGATCAAGGTCTGAAGCAAAATCTCTGTTTTCACTTAGTTTTAATTTAGAGCTGCATTTAGTGGTGAAAAGTGCCAGACTGACAGCTCTGAAGCATGACGGGCTTGATCCTCTGTGCCAGAACAGCCCAGGCACTGGCCAGGCAAGCTGCCTGCCTACTCGCTGCCCTCCTAATACAATATATAATTGAGGAAAGTAAAACGGCAGTATAAATGTTCTTTCTCCAAGTATTTGATGCTGACAGCTTATCACCTCCAGCCTTCCTGCACCTCAGGAGCTTGGAAAATGACAAGAATTGAAAGCAAAGAACACTGGCACTGCATTACTCATAGAGTGGCTTTTCCACTCAGAACAGTGGTTGCTCTTCATCACTATGAAGACTAATTGTCTGATTTTGGGGGAGTGCCTTGGAAGCAATGCAGGGGCTGGTTTGACAGAATGTCACGTAGAGAGAGGGAGACAGTTTGTGGCCCAAATGTCTGGCACAACAGCCACAATGTGAGAGAAAGGAAAGCATTATCCTTGCTGTATTGCTGAGACACCAGCTTCAATAATGATGAGACACCAAAGATCAGTAACTTTCCCCAGGTTTCACTAGGCATGCATTCATGTTTTCCAACTTCCTTTCACTAAACAATATAAAAACTCTGTCTACAACAGTAAAACACATGTGCCTGGGACCGTTCCCTGGACTGGAGGCCAACTGGCACGATTACTCTTGTCCACTTAGTTGCATTTCGCTATGCAAAATTTGGATGCAGAATAGCTGCATCCAAAATGCCCACTGGGAAATCCTCTGTCCCGTTCCCACTGACGAGCGGTGCAGAGGAATTTGAGCTTTTCAGCTGACATGGGCCAAACCTGTATCTGTAAGTCTCCAAACAACCTAGCACTACAGGTGATCAAGAACACAGACCAAATAGCATCTGGCTTCAAACCCAATGTTCAACTGGAATTAGTTTTTTCCTTTACCATAATAAACATGTAGAAGGTAGGTAGGGTTTTTTTGTTGGTTTTTTTTTTCATTGTTAGGGTTTTTTATTTTAAAGTAAATTAAAAAAAATAAAAAGGGAACAAAAGATATTAAGTTTCTACAAAGAGAAAAGGCATTATCAGAAGTGTAGAGTCTAGTCACAAGAAGTGGTCGAAGAAATGGAGACAGAGAAGGGGAAGGGCCAGCAAGTACCTATGCACAATTCATAAGTGAAGTGATCCTGTCAGCAGGACACCAAAACACTTGATCAGAAACCATTCAGTCCTTCAAATAAGAGGACATCAGAGCAATCACGAAGTGACAAGTGAATCCGTATCCTGAAAAATAATGCCTGAGCACGCAGTTAATTTAGAGGAGAGAGATAGAAGAGAGAGATCTAGGGAATAGATAGAAGAGAGATCTAGGGAACAGATCTCCAGGCCCATCGTAAACTTACTGAGGTCCATATTAAACAGTAAGGGCTTGGCTGGTTGCTTGCTACTTTATTCCCATTGGAAGGCTGTTGCAGTACTCAAATCTCCTAAGCATTAAGAGCTTTCTTCCAGTTTTCAGTTTAAATCTACTCAGGGTCAGGCAGTACATATTCCTCTGGTGTCCACATCTTAAGGATTAAGTACCTGTTCTCCCTAGATGGTATTTCCCTCTTCTGCGTTTATGGGATTCACTGTACCCTTCTTCCACTTGCTTTCCTAGCCTAAACGAGTCAAGATCTCCTGACGTTACTAAGCATGTCCATCTCCCATGGTCCCAGCAATCCCCGTAGCTCTCCTCTCCAGTTACTCCACGTGGCATTCATCTTTCAACCACATCAGATGAGCTGTGTTTTGTTCAATGGCATTAACTCTGCTGTACAGTTCCTGAAAACACTTTGCCTGACACACTGCAGTGTAGCACTTTTTTATGGCCACATCACGCTGAGGGCTCCCAGCTGCTGTCTTTTGCTTCACTTTATTCACCTGTGGGCCATCCTCTCCTTCCTCAGTTTTGGCCAACTGGAGAACATCCAGCTTATGGCTCTAAAATTCTTCCCTCTCTTTTAAACATTCTCTTGGTGGTCTCAGCTTTCTGCCTTTTAAATAAGTAGCTTATCATAACAGGACAAGGACAGGACTGGTTTTTCCCCAAGTAGGCAAATACTTAATCTGTTTGTTTAAATACAAAAGTTAAGAGGAAGAAAAGAAACGACAGCTAAGTGGAAAGTGAAAGTTTAATTTGGTGCTCAAACAACTTGAATACTTATGCTGCAGCTGTGGCACAGGGCTGGCACTTAGATGTCTGATCATGCTAAAAGCAAAAATCCCTCCACTAAGGTTTCAAATTACAAAATAACTTCATTTAAGGGAAGACAAAAAATATATATGCAAACACCGCCATATGTTTATACTGCCTTCTCATCACAACAATATTTCTCTTATGGCACTGAGAACTTACTGGTATGAAAAATTAAGAATTTTAAGTGCTATTTTAAAGCAATTTACAGTCAAACCAAGGGTAGTGAGAAAATAGCACACACATTTTACTTGCAGAATGTGAGGCAATTTGTGACTTTCTCTACAGCTTTCAATATTTGGGAATGAAGTACTTTGTTAGTACTGGTCTGCTTAGAAACTCAGCGGGTTGACTTGTTCATCATCACAATTTTTCAGAGGAAAGAAAGAATTGGGGAAGAACTAAGCAGAAAGAAGGCCAGCAAGTACCAGTTTCAACTAACTTTCACCTGGTTGCAGAATTAAGCTCCTCTCCAAACACCAAGAACTGCATCACTATCGGGATATTGTCTACACTATGAAGTGTCTTTTTTTCCACCCTTTGCTTCACTAAAAAGCTTTTTGTCTCAGATGGCGTTCTTCAGATGCAGAAATGTTAAAGTATTTGGAATCTTGCACACTTGTATAGCAAAACTATGCCTCATTTAGATCTGTAGTTGTGAGGATAGATGCTGCAACGGTCATGTTCAGCTGTGAACAGCAGCCGTCTTTACCCTACGTCCTACAGCAGATCACAGGCGAGCCTTGTCATGACAAAAACATGCTCAGTTACAACTTCCAGGTCAGAAGTCCCAGTGCTGGTGCCACACTTCAGGTTCTTGACCCAATGACAGATCAACACAAGAGGCTTAGATGTGTCGTGGTTGTTGTAGGAATGCCAAAATAAAAGAGCTGTGGGGGACTTAAGAAAGTAAGATCTTACTCCATATATTACATTTTCCAAAGTAAAATGTATTATGTAAAAAGCAATCAAGACAGGTTTAACAGCTACCAACACGTAAAACAGATTTTCTGGAATGATTCTGAAATCATATAAACTCCATCCTAAGGAAGCTATTTGCCTTAAAGATGCAAGACAGACAGTGGCATTTCAAAGGTAAGTGTGTTGAGGTGGTTCAACTACATTTTAGTCCATCAGCTAGTATACAGCCTGGGTTTTAAAAGAGGTTGTGCTAGATAGAAGAGTCAGACTTGAATTGATCTATCACATGAAGTCAAGAACACACCAAACCATATTTAGTACAAACTGGTATATATTGACAAAACAGTTACCCATTTGGCACGGCAGCCTTGTCATGATTTGGGTGCTGCTACCGTCTCTGTCAGAGGTATTTATGAGCTCTTGTTATACTCAAGAAACAGCCAGCCTTCCCTGGCATGAGGACTGGAGGGAAACCCCTATGAATTATGATGCTGATTGACTCAGTTTGCAGTAAAAAAAAAACCCAAACAAAAAAACCCAAAACAAACAAAAAACCCCCTAAACATTTAAGCCACATGTAGCACAAAAGGGCCTTCTTCACAAACTAAGGGCTCGATAGATAAAACAACGGCTGAGATTAGTTTCTAATAAATTCTTAAGTTCTTTGTCCTCTGCTCTGACAGGTGTGAGTCAAGATTTCTCTGTACTCAGACACTCTACATTTGAACAGCCCAGCAGGAGCAGTGGGGGATGGCAGACAGGTAGACCGAGGCTTATTACTTGTTCTTTGTGTTAAGTCACTAAACCTTCCAGAAGCACAGAAGTTACTCCTCTGATAGAAAAGCAGAACGGGATGAAGGGGCTTGCGATTTTTAGAACTGGTCTCGCACATATCATAACTATGTAGCATGAAAAACTATTCTGATCACATTTCACAGTTCCTTCATTGCCAGAAGGAATTTCGTTACAGGAATTTTCATACCGCTATACAGGCAAAAAGGTATACATGCCTTTTTATCCCTTTTTATCCTTTTACACTTGTTGCATAAAACCATTTTCCACTCTCCAGCTGATGATCTCTCTAAGCACAAAATATCTGCCCCATACTTGTCAAACTAGGTAGGATACAACGAAGTTTCAAATACATCAGTATTTATAAAATTAGAAGCTTTAAACCAGTAGTGGTGGGGGAAAAAATATTTTCTACCTTGACCGTCAGGTTTTTAAGCTGCCAGTATTTAACATTAATGTGTCTCTATTTCAAGGTCATGATTGCAACAGTCCTGCTATTTGTGGATATCAGAGAGAGATTATCTGCCTTTCACCAGTTCAGACGCTCCACCTATACTTATTCATGGATTTTAATTTTTTTTTTAAATATTTAGAAGGTTAGAATCCACCTCTCCAAGGTACAATGGGCAAAAAAGCATATTTTAAGTGAAATAAAATTATTCTCACTTTAAATACAAGTTAGCTCCAGCAGTACATTCACCCACAAAATGTTAACACCTTCAACTTCATAGACACCCATAAATTATTTTTGTAAACAGCAAATTACTAAACATAGTACGACATTCCATGAAAGAGGAAAAGAATGCACACAATCAGCATTTTTCTTTTTGACTAGCATCTCTAACAGCAGGTAAGGCAGAACTAAATTCAATCAAATCTGGACTCCAAATGGGGTATGGGATATGATGCCACATATCCAGACTCGACTCTTGAAAGCAATAATGCGCTAAGGAAAATTTAGGAAGTTGTTATGGAGAGGTTTAACTAGAGCCTTGGCAACTGAATTCGGGACACGAAAGTTATTTGCACTGCAGTACCATGTGCTGTAAAGAAAAACAGTATCACAGTTCAATTTCAACGCCACATCCTCAAGCAAAACAAGGGTGAGTAACGTGGATGGAAATCTCACCTGCCATCCCGAAGTTGAGCTGTGGCATGTCTTCATTTTTTGTGACTTTTCGCGGGCTTGGTAGGTCTTTTGCGGAGTCCGATGCAAAGGCCCATAGCTTTTTCCTGCTGGTAACAGTAGATGTCTGGGTTTTCACAGGTTTGTTTGTTGTTGGGCACCACTTGTATCCTGGATTTGCTTTCATAAACGCATCCTTGTACTAGAAAAGAAAAGGAAAATTACCAGTCATGACATTACACTATCCACAGGGCAATAGAGTGCACTGCATGTAAGTGGATTTAATACAGTAAGCAATCCTTAAATATCTTGATTTTTTAACAGTTTAATCACATGCCTAGAGTCTGACCACCAAACAATCTTAGCTTAATACTACTTCTTAATAGTAGAGCTGCATTTAAAAAAGCAGGGTTTCCTCTTTCCTCTCCTGAGGATCTAGCACCCAGAGCAGGCTGAAGTTCTGATCCTGCAAACTGTTACCGGTGCTTGTATTCTCACTCTCTGGGAAACAAAGGCAGCTATTTGAATTCTTCTGTAGACACAATCTTTGTTTACTTTCTAGTTTGAAATGGAAACATACATTTAGCAATAAATGCACCATGATGCTCCTTACCTTGCACTCATTTTTCTCTAGTATTTCTGTATTTTAAAATCTTTGAGTATATGCTTTCCCAGATCAGGCACTGAAAATAAACCACTACCAGTATAATCTCATTTTCAGTAACGCCTGATACATCATCCCAGCGTTCCTTCCAAAAGGTACCATGCCGTATGGCAGCGTAAAATAAGCTGGGATCATTTAAAACCTTCTTTGGCCTTGAGCACACAGTACACATCTCGGTGGTTGGCTGTATTTTCAGTACGAGGCAGCAAAACAAACCAAGCCAGACTACACACGGGGCATGGGGGGAAAAGGTCTGGATCCTACACAGTTCAAGAGGTAGGGGGAAGGATGGGAACTTATTTTATTCCCAAAATGCAACAATGATGTTTTCCAAGTATCTTGCTGACCAGATCAAAACAAGGTGTTTGAATGTTAACAGCAATAAAAAGAGCACATTTCAGTATTTTAAATGTGTTGCTATGCAAAGTGGAGAACCGGTAAATCAGAGGAACATGCCAGACATTCCAGCTGCAAATGTTTGCCTAACAACTGATAGGGGCACACAGCACTGGCTGCTGTGGGAGCCTACCCAGTAAGTACCAGTCTGACCGGTGGGAGAAGGAACCCAATACCTCCTCATGCACTGTGTAGTCCTCGATGGCTGCAAATGACCAGAAGAGCAGTTTTATCCTGAAGCACATGGCAGGGCAGCTGCAGGAAGTTTCTCCTGTGATCACCCATGTTCCCACCCACCATCGGTCCCACTTATGGCACAGAGAAGCACCTATGTTTCATGCATGTGCCTGCACAGAAACACACGCTGGGGGGGGGGAAATCCCTTGGGTATGGAATACAGAAATAGCACTGAAAACCTTGTCCTCTGATAGAGTCACTGCAGTGTTTTCCCAGATCAATACACCACACGCCTTGTGGCAGGATCACCATCGCATGTGTATCGCTTGCTTTCATTTCCACCTTTATCTACCAGCTGGCACTCCCTACCTCCAGACTGTAGCAAGGATAAAAACAATTCAGTTTACCAGAAGCACAGCACTGTGTGAACCCACCGTGAGAAGTCCTGTATTTATAGAAATGGCTATAAATAATAAAAATCTGCAGGGACCGCTGACCCATATACACACTGTATTTTCTGAACAGGGTGTTACGCATTAAATCTGCAAACTAAAGACTGTGACACCTCTCACCTCACCCCTCTTCCCTGTCCCTCAGTTTGGTTTGGGAGCTCAGTACATCACAAAAACAGCCTGGTGGAGGGAAGGGGAGGGGAGGCGGCAAGGGAAGAGGCAGAAAGGAAACAGAGAGAAGCAGCTTTGCCATCCATTGTTAAAGCCACAGCCCACTCACGAATCATGCTGCCAGCCTGCACAGCGAAAAGCACAGGATGACTAGCAGTGAGGTACATAAGCTCTTCATATCAGCGTTGCTACTTTGAGTAATTCAATTATTCTATGGAGTAATTTGACAAGCTGACAGGCTGCCCATCAGATGAGAACCGGAATGCATGCCGTTTGCGAGGCGAGGCAGCAATAAGCTTTTAATCAGTTCCAACAAGAGCAATTCAAGTGAGGTGGCATATTAATGGATTTTTTTCCTCTGTGAAGCCAAGAAGTGAACATTAACTGCACTCTCCAAAGGGGAGGAAGCAAACTGAGGGAGGACAACTCATCGGCCCCTTTCACAGTTTCAACACTCAAGATAAATGAAAATGTAAAAAAGTTAAACAGCCAAGCAGTAGTTTTATAAAATGCATACAGGGGCCTGATCCAAATCTCAAAGACTTTCAGTATTGATTTTTGTGACTATTAGACCAAGGCCTAAAATGAAATGATAGATTCTGCTTGCCAGGTCACGAGAAGATAACTTCAATGAGCTACACAGTAACGAGAAAATGCCAAAGGCAACAGCAGAGCTTACTGTTTTCCTCCATTCCACCAGCTGTGCAGTAAACCAGCTTAACACAGCCAGTCTAAGGACATCTCTAAAGTCACTTGGAAATAACAGGTACCTCCTTAACCTGGAATACAAATACACCACTTTGGTTCCCACATCTGAGCTGCAGGGACGGCCTGGCAGGGTCATGCTCCCAGGTTCCATGCAAGATAAAAAAAGCACAGGGTATGTTTGTGGGATCGGTCTGATGTATAGTTTCTGTTTTGTGAAAGCCTGGGGAGGGATGTGTTATGCGGGGTGACTGATGCCACTTCAGAGCTGAGGTTAAAAAAGGTGCTGCATTTCAGCACAACTCCCTGAGTCTCTTTCCTCACCAAATAAAAAATTTTGCTTTCTCCAGCATGGTGGGAACAGGAGCTCATAAGTGGATTCCAACTACCTCAGGGTAGCAGTTAGCACATGCTTAACTTTAAATGTATGCTTAAATCCCACCAACTGGCTACTAAATGTCACATGAATCCCAGAGATCTAACAGAAAAAGAAAAAAAAAACAACCCAGAAAATACTACACTCCATTTTTCACTCCTGAGGGACGCAGGGTTCACATTACACGTTACGGTCAATATGTCACCCAGTGAACTTGCCAGACTCCAGCCGGGAAGCCAGAACATTTGTCCCCTCCTACCCCGACGTGGCTGCCAAAGCTGGGGCAGAGCACAGACAGCCAGCTCCCAGTCGGGATGACCGTACCCGTGAAACCACTGGCTGAGCACCTGTGGGGAGACGCGTTTGGCTCTGCCCCCGAATGGCAGAAGCCTGGATTTATCAGGCCGCTCCCTATAAGAAACAACCCCAACTGTCTGGATCTTGTCGGTGCAAAGATGTATTTAAAAATGAAGTGCTTTCTAGAAAAGGAAACAGGGCTTCAGCAATAATAATCTCACTGGATATTTTCCAAGGCAACTGAATATTCCCAGTAAGCCCTGTAAGAGTTAACACTACCCCTATTATTATAGTAACTAAAAATGCTGGAGCATATTTGAATGGCCAGCATTCATTTTCCCCTTAGTGAAGGGAAAATGCTAACCAACAACAGGAACACTTGTGGTTCCACTTGGGAGTATTTGTCAGCTACTGGACTTAAATCCTCTATAATGAAATTTTCAAAGTTCATCTACAAAGCCTGTAGGATACAAATAGAAAGCTTGCTCCTAAGAAGAGCACCAGCAGAAGCTGACACTGAGCTCTGCAGGCACAGCATGAGGTCTCTGGGGCAGCTGTTGCTGCAAGAGACCATAAACCACAAAACTGAAAATAGAGGGAGCATGGGGACAGTTTTTCTAGGAAATTAAGGCACTCCAAGCTACAGAGACAGGTACATAATGGGATTTTCCAAAAGTCCCTAAATGAACCATAGACCAGATTATCCTCTCAGTGGGCATCATAGATAGACATTCAACCCAACAGAAAACTTCTCGTAATTCCACTTGGCAAAATGTTCGGGTGCCTCATTACCTTCCCAAATCCTAGATCATGCATATAGCTAGATATGTGTAAGCAAATAAGCCAATGCCTTGATTTTCCCACTGCTGAGGTAGTATCAGTTAGTTTTTGGTAAGAAGCAGGTGAGAAATTGAAAGCTGCTTGCTTGATTTGAGCTGGCTGACTTTGTAAACTCTGGCTTCAAGTAGTAAAAGCATTCCCCAAGTAGTAAAAACATTCTCGAGACTGTGAAACAACGGGGCCTGCAGCCGCTGCAGTAGGGACCACTTCTGTTGGGTCTGTTTGGATGTCTGGAGGCAATTCAGATGCTCAGGGTACACCAGACATGTTGTGGTGGCAGTGGTTATGACACAGGGTCCTTTGGGTGATGTGTGCCCTGCCCTGCCAGGGCAGTGGCTAGAGGCTGTGTGGTGAAAAGCGGAAGTCAAGGGGCACTGAAAAGCTGCGTAAGTAACGAAAACTCATCCAGTGTATTTTAAACCTCAATGAGCTTATACCTATAGGTACACAAATAGAAATTTACTAACACAATGGTAATTTTACGTCCTTCCAAAGGCATTCGCCTTCTTGACTTCTAAATGAGCTCTCTTTAGGAAAAAGAAAAATACCAATAAATGGTTCTCACTGGAGCTGACATTAACATCTTTGTGACAATCTCAGCAGTAAACCTAACTATAAAAGTGAGTGTTAAAACAAACAAGCGAACCACACACAGAGAATAGGCCTGTTGGTGAAGAAGGCTCAAATACATTCAATGGCACATTATAGCTGCTAATTATTGCTGTAACATACAACTGTTTAAAGAATAAAAATTATATGCTATCTCTCTTCTACACATTCCTGGAACTAGTTGTAATGAATCTAAACTACTTAGATTTATTGTTTCTCTTTAACACTGCATATGTGATTTGTTCTGTGTGCCAAGAAGAATAAATAAGTCGCTACAGAAACAATTTCTACAACAACACAATTAATAGTTTCAGATTTGTCTCTTCATACAGAAGTTCTGCAATGGTTTTTCTCTTTAATGAATGAACTTTCTTCAGCAATATAGAAGGCTAAGAAACATAGTCACAGCAGCTTTGTTTCTTCCTAAAACTATTTCTTCATTTTCATCTTTCCTTCTCCTGTATCTGTACTGGATCTCCTAATTGCCCTTTTCCCACACATTTCAAGAAGCATGGTTAATTTGTAAGTGGGAAGGCAGAACAAATCAGGAATGGCTGGACAAAGCTGAGACTCAAGTATTTCAATACTTTATCACAGACGAGGGACTACAGAGGTATCATACACCCTGCTTCGAACAGGACCTGCCATGCAGAACACTCATTTTTCCCATGGACCTTTCCATGCTCACACAAACTACTGACAGCCAGATCTTATAGACACGTGTTAACAGCAGCAGACACCGTTGGGTGATGGGACACGCATGGATGATGGTTTCCCCAACTGTTTCACATCTGTCTGTAGTAGTAACCTAGCATTACTTGACAAATAAGAGAGATGTTCTTCCTTCTCACTAGCCCTCCATTATTTTTTCTAAGATTTAATTCAATAGTTACCTGCCATCTAGATCACTCAGGTAATTAAAGTGATTTGGTTTGGGGTGATGCTATCAGCCTAAGTAACTTGCTTTGTCTTTTACTCTCCACTATCGATATCTACAGTCTTCTTGGGGCCAGCTTACCATGCAAGCTATTGACTAAGAAGTCGCATTTAAATACTAAAGCGACAAAATTCTTTGAAATATGGGGCTACATCTCTTTTCCTTGCTCCCAGGTAAAGGACTCTGACTCTATATTGGTCTCTGATTCAGGTATTGGACTCTGCCTCACCAAAGGTTCCTGTATCAGAAATCAGTAGCAATACAGAGGGAAAGTACTTCATGAAACATTAGTAAATTTAAAATTCTTTAGCATCAAAGGTCAAAAGGAACTGCATTTGTTCTCAATGCTTTGGATTGGTCCGACTGTATTATAATAGCAATGTATATTATTGATGTCAAATGCGCAGCTTGAGGATATCACCACAGTCAGCTGATAGTGAACCATATAATTTATTGTTTTCAATGGCCACAGCCTATCCACGTGTTAATGCTTGTACCACAGGAATTATCAGGTGATATCTATCACAAAGTGCATATATTTGTTCCAATGACTACTACAGCCAGGTTAGTTTGTGTATACAGACCAATTTCTTTTCATTCTGGTTCAAAGGACCAAGTGAGTCAAAGCAACAACACTAGCAGCTCTGGGCACCGTAATCCCACTGGGGAAGCTGAGGAACTCGTGGAAGAGAAAGGCCTCACAGAAAACATTTAATACACTGAGAAACGGAAAATAGACAAATGTGTCATCAACTCTCTTTACACCCACCCTTCAGACAGTACATACCTCCTTAGCCATGTCTGTGTATTTCTGCTTTTCTTTTGGATCTAGAACAGCCCACCAATCTGCCAAGATCTTGGTTGCGCCACGGTTATCGAGGCGAGGGTGTTCTTTTCGCACGAGAGAGCGATGGCGTTTGCAGAACAAGAGAAATGCATTCATTGGTCGGCGAGCTCGCTGCTCTGAGGACTCGTCATCTTCAGTTTCATCAGCATCCTGCTCTAAACCATCAGCGCCAAGAAGTGGCACCTAACAGAACCGAAAGGGAAGGGGTGTAAACTCAGTTATCTATGCTTCCACGGAGACCGAGAGCCTGTGTATGCTGTGTGTCAATGAAGGAGATGCTCATGGCTACACAGAGCTACCTCCAAAGGCTATCTTCTGTCCAGAAGCCCCGAGTTCTACAAACCTCCTTACCCGAAGATCTAAGGTTCATTTATGCTCTCTCTAAGACTTAAACTTCGACTTGCAAGTGGAGCAGATTTCTAAGCTGAGGACCACTCTCCAGTAACAGTCCTAAAGGGGCTGGAAGGAGAAGAGCCTCCCTATCCACTTCCTACAAGCTAGAAATCATCTTCATGGGACGAGGTGAGCAGTGCTACCTTGGGCCTTAATCACTTGTGTTTGCAACTACAAAGTTCATAGGAAGGAAAGTGCATAGGTAACAGCTATTCCCCCACCTCCTGCTGCTCATTACTCAGCCTGTGAGCTGTGCTGCAGTGCAGGCACTGCACAGCTGCGCAGTCAGAGGCCAGAGGGCAAATCTCAACAGAATACTCTGCCAAAATATGTTCTGTCTGCTCACAGACCGGCCTATCATTCCTGCAAAGAACACACCACAGAATGAAACTCATTACTGTACAAGACAGAAAGCCATCTCCTACTCAACCGCAGCACGGCTGTTTTACACTGCATTTTGGCAAGCAATCTGTAAGGTCAATAGAAGCCACTGTCACAGTATCAGGCTCCTCCTTGCTGCTCCTTAGCCTTGTCAAGGTCACTCTTCCTTATCAGTATGTGGCTCAAGGCAGTCTCCTCAGCACTGACCTCTCCCTTCCTGCCTCAGCAAAGCATCAAGGAGATGCAGATATGAATGTTATCCACACGCTGGAAACATCACGTCTCCAAATCTCATCACCTCCCATTCCCAGTTCCTGTTACAGAGGATTAATTTACATTTGGGAGATGCCACACTGTGGGGCTCTTACAAAAAAAAAAGGCTAAGGCCAGCACCATCGAACAATACCAAAATACCAAGCATCAAACAAGAGATTATTCCACTTGTGTTCTCAGTATTCTGGAGGATAAGCTGAATTTCACATGCAAAGGTAGTTTAACTCTAAAAACCAGTTTTGTCCAAGATTTTATAACCATGGTTGATAACTCACTTTGAGTTATTTACTATTTACCTTCATAGCCTGATGGGCACAGCATCACATCTTTTAATTGGCTGTGTCTGTTCATTAAAAAAGAACAGCAAGATGCAAACAAAACAAAAACACAGCTAGGGAGAATCTGACCCACCATTAACTTGCTATGGTCAAAGCATCCACCCAACGAAGTCTACCTTATCAATATCTTCCTCTTCCTCTTCTTCCTCCTCCTCTTCAGAGAAGTCGAGGAGTTTCTTGGCAAGCAGGGGATGCCACTGAAGACACTTTCTTTTTGGTCGCTTCCCAGTTCCTTCTCCTTCTGTCGAATGATCCTTATTCCTACTACTGCCTTTCATTACTGTGACCTGTCATGCAAAAACAGTTGTAAGTTCACAACAAACCCTGAAGCATAAATCACTATTATATAGGTACTTAAACCAGTGACAAATACATGGGGCACGACTAACAAGACCCTCAGAAGTTTTTTGGCAAGGTAATAGACTGAGCTTTATTTCAATTATTAACAACAGGATGGAGTACCTTTTCCAATCTTAACATTTCCAGTTAATGCCCAGATTGACTAGCAATATACAATTCAAGAGCACAAAACAGGGACACTGGCCAGTCCAGCTCTCAATTGTGCTCCTGTTTGAAGGATAGCAGAAAAGCCCTCACACTTCACCGGTCAAGTGAGTGAGAGACTCCACACCTATTCCACACCTGTCCCCACTGTAGCTTTTCTTATTTTGCCACTGAAAATACCCTCTTTAGCAGTGGAACGTATTGCCAGCCACTCATCTGCTAATCATGCACTTATATATAGCAATGTTGATGCAGAACCCCATGACACTATGAGCTAGGATTTCCCAAGTGCCATTAAAAGGCGCAACAGGGAAATCTGACTGCCTGCCTAAGAGAAGTGAATTTTAATACACGAATTTGCAGCAAACAACCAGAAGCAGTTACCCTGACACATCCAAAGTACTCATCAACAAGAGCCCCCACACAGCACAACAAAACAAACCATCTGCTGCACCAAGTGCCTGCAGAAGCTAAACAATACTTACTCATCTATCTTGTATATGTGTCCTCATCTAAAAAGTACCTCAGAACTACCTCTCAGTAAAAATATATGCTTAACACATGCTAGCTACCAATTTAAGGTACAGCTTACAAGATCTGCTACCCAAGCAAGGCACAAATAAATACATGAACAAACACAGCGCATTGCATCCGAGTACCGAAGGCCACGGGAAGCAGGGGCCGCCGGCACACAGTCTGGTCCCTGGTAGCCTTCTGTTCGCACTGTGCAATGTCAATGGTAATTCCCACAGGGGCGCGGCTGGCTTTCCAAGAAAACACAGACATTGAAACAAACTGAACCTGGAGAGCGTTAGCCAGCTAGATCTTCACAAAGCCAACAAAAACTGACTAAGTCTCACAGGGTCTTCTTGCCAGCAGGATGAAGAAGCTGGGCTAAGTCCTGGTCCCACAGGCAAAGCCCAAAGAAGCTCTGTTGCCGACTCTCAGAAGGGCATGAAAAGAGGTTGACCCTTGTAACTGTAAGGCCACATCACATTTTAGGATGCTACTTTCTGGAGAACGCCTCCTAGAGCGCTCACGTTTCAGCCTAGAGCAGCAGAAGGGAAAGCTGTGCCACGCTCCTATATATCCCACCCATTTAGTGATCTCCTTTATTGATCTCTCAAATTCCGCTTTTGGCTGATCTCTTCCATGTGTGTTACTTGTTGGTTAATTCACCGGCATTTTGGCAATATGCCCTTGTTTGCACCAGAAACGTATGTAAGCAGCTGCTTCCCCCACAGACTCCAACAGCACAGAAAGCTGAAGGACCTTCAGACACTGCTTGCTGGAGGAAACAACTGAACCCTGAAGGAAGCAGGTTCAGAAATTTTAACCTACGTTTTAAAACAGCATTTTCCGGGATGTGTATTAGATTTTGTTAGTTCCTCCCTGCTTGTCAGCAACACCTGGCCTCCATCAGTTAAGGATGCTCTGTAACTTCACTGCAGTCTGTCATTAAGCTCCACACTTTCCTGTCCCCATCACGCCACTTTACCTGGACCACATTTAAACTTTAATTTCACAGCCCCTGCCCCTCTGTTCATTTTCCGTAACCAACTCCTGTCTTTTCAGCGAGTATTATACGGCACATAATCACGCACCAATTCACCTAAATCTTTGTCCGTGACTTGCAAAGCAGATCCAAATACACAGAAACAACCACTTTTGGCTTGAAAAGAACATTAAAGTGTGGAACATCAAGCTGCAATCCAGTATCATGAAATGCAAGTTTCAAATTTTTTCTGTCCCACCATGACCTCAGCCATGTACCACACAGCACCGCGCTCCACATCTGTCTCTCCTCCTAAAGTGCTGAACCACCATTTGCTTTTGTTTAGGGTATTTTCAGATACAAACAGCTGAGTGACTGTTTAAGCAGGAACTTCAGCTCCTGTGAGTAGCAGAGAATCATTAAGTCTCAGAGTTTATTAAATTACAGAGACCTGCCTCTTACTGTAGTCAATAAATTGCACAGCCTATTTCTGAGCAGGATAAACATGCTACAAGTATGACGAGTCAGCTACCGCAGCCCTTATCACTGCCTTATCTAGGTGAGCTAATCGTATGGCTTCTGTCTACAGCCAGTCCTAAGGTAAGATGAGTAGTACTGGTGGCCTTCTACCTCATTAGTGTGAAAATAAATTAATGTTTGAAGAGTGCTCCATGATCCTCCATTACACAGCTCAGCTGAAGTTTCCGCTACTTCAACAGCGGCATTGCCTTTAGCCGGCACCTCGCTGCCTCCTGCCCTTCTAAAGGTGAGCAAGAGAAAACTTCACAGGACTTAAGTGACCCCATGGTGTATTTTACACACGTTCTCCACCACCCCTGAGGCCCTGCCTATGTCCACGCTGAGCTCGGCAAGGCAGCACAGACCCTAGGCACCGGGTTTCTCAGTACGCTACGTCCCTTTACTACCAACCAGCTCACAAATACTTTTAGTTTTCCACGCATGAAGGCTAGGTATTGAACAGTCAGTTACCCATAAAATATATTAACCAAAGCTCACTTCACATCAGCGTTGAAATAGAAATATATGCTCAGCTCCAGGAATTGAAGTGATGTTCATTAGGTTGTTTTCTTAAATTGTGAACCATTTTACCCAAATCACCACCCTCAAGCAGCAATTCTACTACGAAAAGGCTTTTTAGCAAGGGGTTGTCACCCTATCAGCTGAACAAGCATTTAGGAGATCAGAGAGCAAGTCAGATCCTGGCTGTTACACAGGCACCATTTACTACAAAAAAAGACACACAGTCACACAGAGTGAATCTCTGCAACAGCCAAAACCAAAAATTCTCCCAATTTAACCCTGCTGATGGAAGGGCTGGGGCCACAGGTTAACTTCAAACTTTTACAGCATGGCTGGGATGCCCCCTGCCCCTTAAAGTATGTCAAGCTATATATCTGCTGCCCTTTCTTCTCTTCCTATAAAATAGGGGGTCATTCATAACAGATAAACTATTTCAGCCCCCTATTTTTTAATACTTGTGTGTTTCCAAACCCTTTTCCCCCCATTTTTGCTTATTCAAGGTCTTGTAAATTTGGATCTACATTTCAGAGACTTTTTTGGGTGTTCACTTTTTGCTGATGCCTCTCTCAGTCAAACGTATGATTGGCATCATGACAAATGTTCTAATTCTCTATTACATTACACGGGACTTTCCCTATTAAAAAATGGATGCTGACATAGCGTGATTAACTTGTTTTCCTTTGGATTGCTTCATCTTCCATATTACTACTCTACACTTCATGGGCATTTGTCATAATTGCTGATATATTCTCGTACAATTTTATGAGAGAAGCTGTCCCGCAACAAAAGCAAAACAAACCAAAATTGCAGTCAAACGCAAAACACGGCTAACAGAGCACTTTCATTCATTTTTTGTATGGAAAATTTCGGTAAGACATAGCATAACAACTTAGACAAGACACTCCATGGTTAAGCGAATTAACATCTGATTAAATGACAGCGCAAGTTTTACTGGCGTTATTTACTTGTTGAATGGCAAAACATCAATGGAATCGATTTAGTGGACTCTTAATTAAATAGTTTCATAGAAAGTCACAGAACAAGTCATGGGCAGTCTTTGCAGGATTTGGGGCTTAAAAGTATAGAAGATACACACCATCCAAAGTGCAAAGTTTGCAATAAATGGAATTTATGAACCATATCACAAAAAAAGTAATTTCTCCTAGAGTATCAGTAAAAACATCATGTATCTTTTAAGGCAGATGTAGTGGCTTTTTGAAGTTGGCAAAAGGAAAAACAATTAAAACCAGCTAACCAAGATATTACAACATATTTCTCAGTTTAAGGATGACAACAAAGTGACAGAAACTAGGGAGAAAGTAGGAATATTCCAACAAGACAGAAGTATGGGCAGCTTTGCTTACATTAAGCCACATATGCTTTGTAACATCACCAGAGGATACCTGTCAAGGCTGACAATCATGATCAACTGAGAGCAAGAGATATCTTCAGGGTGATGTTCTACACCCACCTTTAGTGCAGATACAGACCAAATGTTAAAGAGATATTACACCAGTAAAAAAATTTAACATTTTTTCCCCATTTGTTTTGTGTGCTGGCTGTATTATTTCCTTTCTGGTTCTGGAAACACTAATCAAAGAATCACAGTCATCTTGGTTGTTTTAGAAATACATATACCTAATAGGGCTTCAAAGAAAAAAAAATTGATTCCTTAAGAAGAGCTGGATATTGGAGGGGGGGAGAGAGAAGAATTATTTAGCTTTTTATGGCATACATTTCTATTTCAATTACACAACTGTACACAAGTCTTCATTTTTTAAGTGTTCACTAAGAACAAGTATCTGATTACCTTCATTAAGTTTTGTTTTCCTCCTGTGTTATTTACAGAACCTGATACAGACAGGTGACCAACTTCTGCAGTCCTAATTTTTGGGACTATCTCACTCCACAGCTCATCTGTCACCGAGCATGTCACTAGTGCTTGTGACACTTACATCCTTATATAAGGATATATAAATCCTTGTAAAGGTCTTTAAAAGTAATGAAGTGCTGTACAGAACATGTTGTAACGTAGACTAGAAAGGACTCCAAAGACCTGCCAAAGCAGAACCCCCGAGATGTGAATTGACTGTGGTGTAGTCCCTGTTGGAAGAAGGTTCTCCATGGAAGGATGTCTGAACTTTGGCAACACTCATTTCCATGAGGACAGTGGAAATTAATTTCTGCTCTCCTGTTACCTTAAAACCACATTTCCTGGAGTCCAGCTGGGTCCTTAGCTGACTCCATGCAGATTACTGGCACAAGGGAGCAAAAGGAAAGTTTAAGTGGATTTTCTACACATTCTGCTCTGCTTTACACTATCTAAATTCTCTACTACTTTATAAAACCAAATACCAAAGAGAGAAAAGAGGACTGAACTACAACACTAATGGCTTGATGTATCAGGGGCTATGAAGTCCGTGATTTGAGTTGTTTCAACAAAGAAGCAGGAGCCTGGGAAATGAGTTCATGTTCTCACAGGTCTAGCAGGCTGAAGAGGTATTTGAGTTTTCAAATAAAAGCAAAACGAGATTGCCACCAGTAAAATATACCTACACAAATACAAAAAGTTTTTTAAAAAATATATTTCTTTTAGCTCTGCAGTCACTGAACCAAATTATTTCTATAATGAAGGACAAAAACTAGTTGGCATAAATTACTGACCAGTCAGTGAATATATTCTTTATTGTTTCACAGCGGAAAGCCATTAATGAGCTTTCTAATTTTTGGAGAAGTGATGGTTTAATGGGGGACATGCTGGGACTCAATGGAGTCCTGTTTGCTAGCAGAGGGTTGGGACAGGCTGTCACCACACAAAACACTTAGCAACATAGCAACAAGTCTTACTTAATTTTTCATGACATGCTCTTCCATCTGCATAAACCATTTTAAACTATTCCTTATTCTTTTAAGCTCAGATCTGTGTTGCTTGCTTATTGTTCTTTAATACATAAAATTAAACCCCAATATTATCAAAAGAATGTTGATGGTACTTTTTTAAATTTCTGGTTGTTTTTTTTTTTAGTGAATCTTTCATGCCTACCAAAGAGGAATAAAAGAAACATGTAATAAAAGTCAATAGACTTTAAACTTCATCTCTACTCTTTCTCCACTTGTTCACACATGTACAAAAATTAAGATGTTCTTTGGTATATTTTAATGCAAAGACATCAACCAGTTACACATATATCATTTAGTTTTGCTTTTGGTTAATACTGTCATAGCTAATTCTTCAGAGCTATCAGTCAGAATGCTTTAAGGGAATTTCAACTGCTAGCTCTCTCCAAATCTGCTTTTAAAATGGAAGCCACACAAAGAGCAAGGGCACAGGATGGCACAAGAAAACCTCACGCTAAACAAAAAAACTTTATGCATTCAATAAATGTCCTTTAGGAAAGGACTCCTTAAAGTAAGTGAGAGACAGGGAAACCCTGCCTGCTACAAAATTGCTCTCAATACACACACGTAGGAACTGGATTTTATCATTACAGTGCATCAGTGAACTGATTAGGAAAGTAAAAAGACAAAACTTAACATAGAGAAAGTTAAGACAAAACATAACACCCCCACCAGAGAACAAAGACAGCTGACTGGACCCTACTTGGCCAAGTGAATATTTCAACCTACACTCAGCCTGAAATTCAGCACGTAACCCAAACCTGGGAGTGCTACATCAGCCACAACACTGGAAAACCAAGTTAAGAGTGTATTATAGTTAGGCTGCCAGGAGGTGCTTGTTGGCAGTAGGACAAACTACTTGCTAAACTACAATTCGGTAGTTGTAGTCTAGAAAATAAACTAAAAAAAAAAAAGGGGGAAAAGAAAACAGTAAAAAGACAAGGAAAGATAGGGGAAGAAAAAAAAAGGGTGAAAAAAGGGCAAAGAAAAGAAGAAAAACGAAGAAAAAGGGCAAGAAAGAATAAAGGACAAGTTCTGTGAAAACTAGCATCATTTAGCTTGACAATGACAAAAAACCCCAGGCTTTGAATACATAAAAAAACATGAGTAAATCATCTATTTTCCACATTCACAATGCAGAGCACAAGTGGGTAGCCTCTGTTGACAGGAAGGAAAACAGAAGCCAAGCCTGGAGAGCGCTCCCTCGCAGGCAGCAGTACAGGAGCAGGAAAAGGGAGGCATCTGCCAGGGGGTCACCCTGTGCCCTGGGACTCCCAGGGCTGTGGCACGCAGGGCGATGGCACTGCTGGGCAAACCGCCCAAGTTGTCACGTGTCGTCCCCCTCACCCCATACCCTGCACCTAAAAAAAAAAAAAATATCATGAAAACTAAGTGGTGCATGATATTTTAAAAATGTTAACTAAAATACAAAGTATTTTTAAAATGTACTCAAAATGCACAGAATGCAAGTAGGATGGTCAGATGGGATTTTAGACAATCTTTGTAAAAGTGACAAACCCCTCCCTCCCCCCAGTTCTCTAAAATCTTTAATTCTTTTGGGTTTTTTTCCCCCCAGTATGAATGCCAGGTAACAAGCCACTCATTAGCTAAAACCAGATCAGTACATTCATCTTAAATCATATCAGTGCTGGAAGGTACCAACTATCAGGCTTGCAGGAATTGGCTCCTGGATCTATGAAACCAACCTTTATAAAGTGAGAAATGGTTTAGGAACCAGTCGAGCTTTTATTTTCTACTATGCTTTATCCTAAATAAAGCTAATCTCCGAGAAAAATTAGGACTTCATACGCTAATTATTAACATTAAAAAAAAAAAGAAAGTGACAAACACTTTTCAAACAGACTTGCTGAGACCAGGCACAATAGGTTCAGCTGTATTTTGGATCAAGGTTTTAATGAAGATGTCACAGATGAAATGGCAAACCACCGACCCCACAGGAAACATTTGCTCCATTTGGGATGCACGGTTTCTGTTTGGCAGAAACATACCTGGCTTCCATACCAAAACAAAACACTGACAGCACTCAAAAACAATGTATACCCACAAACCAAACACATGATCTGTAGGTGAGCTTTAAATCCAGCAGCGGAAGGGGTATGGGAAAATGAGGAGGAGGCAGCATGAGAAATGCTGCTGCTACCCAGTGCCAACGGTGACCGGCACCAGGGCTGTGACAAGACGGCTGGTAACTGCATCATGGCACTGGTACCCATGCAGGAGAAAGCGTGGGTGCTGGCCCGGAGAGGTTGTGCCAGGCCAGGCAGCCAGGGAGGTGCGGGAGGCTGTGGGGCAGCCTGCGGCAGGACAACCTCCCAGCCAACCGTCCCTGGGCCGGCACCACTCCTGGGGCGCAGAGAGGGGGTACATCTGTGTGCCCAGGGGCTGGTGCAGCTGCTGGGGCACAGCAGGTAACAGATCCCACCGGCTGGCCAGGTACCGTTCGCGCTGCGCCAAATCCGCAGGCAAAGGGCTGGGTATGCTGGCTGTTTCGGGGCTCCTGCGCTCATGTGCCAACTCTCAAGTCACATCAAGCCACCACACAGCGCTTCGGGAAGAGGGAAACGGCAGTAAATACCTGCTGCGGGGAAGAGGAGAAGCCATGCTGGCATTCAGCAGCTCTGCTGAGTGATGCCCTCACAGAAGACCTTCATGGGCCCAGAGAAGAGCCAACACGGTGCTTAAGGCTTCCTCTGAGCAGGCTCCCTGCAGGCTTGGGGCTGGAGGAGAGAGAGGACGCAGAGCAGAAGCCGAGCCTGGGCAGCAGGTAAGGCGGTTGGAGATGTTGAGCTCCAAACTGACTCCAGCCCCGGGAGTTCCAAACTGGCAGGTAGGGGGAAGGGCGGGGGGAGTGGGCAGCGAGGGGAAAGGGAAGCTCGGACCTAGACTTGCATTTTTTAAAAGCAAACTTAAAAACCAAACAACAACAAGCAGAGTGGAACCACGGAAACAAACCACCAGCCAACACACCCAAACTATTTAAGTGCAACTGTCTCTGCAAAGCGGCTGGCTGGGGCAGTGGAGGGAAAGCTGCCCATCTCCCCTGCGCCACAGGGCGCATCTTTGACAGAAGAGTTCGCCTTGCAGAAACAGGTTTGGGGGTGTAAATCACTAACATCTTTATTCAATCGCGTTAATGCCCCTAAACAGGAGCCTCCACTGAAGGACGCAATTTAAACAATTTGACCTACCAGCCATAACCCTTTTGTATTAACTTTTTTTTAAAAAGAATTTGTGTGGTTTTCTTCCAGAGTCACTTGAAAAGAAAAAAACAGTTGTCTGAAGACCCAGGTCTTTACCAAAACCTTGCCTTGAATTTAAGTTACAGTAGGACAACTGCTATTGCAGGATTCATTTCAGCCTTCAGCAGTTGCAGAGGCAGAAACAACAGAAAAAGAAACCCAGTGAGTCACAGGCCACAGCTACACTTACTTCACTGAAACGTTAACAAGACTCCAGTGACACACTCTGCCAGCCAAAGCTCCTGGGTCACAAAGTGCAGAAGACAAGCATTTGTTAGGGTGAGAGCTGCCTTTCCGGACTCCGGGCACTAACCACCCCACATGCCACCCGACGGCCACAGCAAGTCTGCCCACAGCCACGCACACCCCCTGGGAAAACCCACTTGGATGAGCCTGGCAGCTTCCTTTGCCTGGAGCTCCTGGAGAGGAGGCAGGGGTTTCCCCTTGCTGCGTGCTCTGTGCAGTGCAAACGCCAAGGAGCCAGGCACTGGGGAGCAGCACCAGGCCTCCTGCGTACGCGGGTGAGGTCAGTCACGCAGAGGATGGACACACGGGGAGACCTGTGCTGCCAAACTTGCTCCTGGTGAAGGAGATGTGACCCTTCAGCTCTGGCATCCTTTTGCTCCGAAGCAGCATTTCTTTTTGCCACAACGGGAGAGCGCGCCAACAAACCCAGGCATGTGAGCAGAATAAATCCCCGAAATTCAAAACAGAGGAGGCAGAACCCAACCTACTTTGCAAAGCTTCCTCCCACAGAGAAGGGGATAATGACAACACACACTACAAAAGCGCTCTGCTGACGCCAGAGCAATTTATCAATAGCGCACTCTTCCTCCAGGAACACGGAGTAGACTGTGAAATGCAGCCACCTCTCAGACAGGAGACAAGTGCTTGTCTGCAGAGCATCACAGACCGTAGCAACAGCACAACCCAAAACCCACTGACTTTTAGCACGTTGAAGTAGGAGAGAGATTTTGACAGAGATAATAGTTGCCTGATAGCAATGAAAACAAAGGTCCAGAACTGAGAGAGCATTCACATACACACCCAGAAAAATTTGCTTTGTGCTCCTGTGTGATCAGGACTACCTGGGCCAGCACGAAGAGCAGCTTTTCTGGAAAGACAGCTGCCATTTCTGTGTTTTGCTGTTATTTTAATACGGTCCCAAAATGAAAGTCTTTGTGATTTGTTAACTGGATCACCAGGGGTTCCCTCTAGCTTTTGCAAGTCACTAACGGTTAATCTCAGTGTAAAGAGCTTTAGCGCCAGTGAGATCACAGGTAAAACGGCCAAAGGAAATACTTAATGAATTTCAGTGCATGGCTGCTCCCATCAGCTCATTCCCAGGAGGGTGTCTGCAGTTCAGCAACAGCTTCCTCACTGAAGAGCCTATCAGATAAGAAGTCAAAGTCAAATTGAAATTTTATGTGAACAAGCGGGATAGCCTGGAGTTCTGCCCACAGCCTTCAGAGGATGAGACCCTCTTGATTAGCCAAAAAAAAACCAAAAAAAGGTCAATCCTTTTGACTTGCTACTCCCAAAGCTTCATTTTTATCTTTGATTAGTAGGCATACAGATTGCTGTAGGGTCCAGTCACAGCAGTAACACAGCCAAGTGCTTTTGCGCGGCACGGAGCAGCACAAAAGAGGAAACGTTCCTCTGCAGCAGACATCGCAGGGTGAGCGCGGCTGAATGGGAAAATTGCTTGACTTTCCTTTTCACCTCTTGTTGATTGTGTACTACCGTCTTCTGCAAGACTGGGACAATGAGGCTGTGTCCGTCACTACTGTAACCCATTCTAAGGTTTACCATGCGCGTAACGAAGCTTTCATAATAAAATTCAGTCATAATTACCACCAGTGTCAGGGGAACCATATACAGCTGTATGAGCAAATGAAAGAATTAGTCCCTTAATACATATTTAATAGGCCATAAAATACCCTTGTACAACGCAGTATTATAGTTCGTCTACGTTCGCTCTCTTCAGTTCAAGTACCACAGGCTAGGATAGTTGTCTAAACAACCCCTTGAAACAGCTACTACGCTGGTCCTACGGAAGAATCAAATTAATGGCTAAAGACAGTATTTATTCAGGTTTGCCCATCTTCAACACTATTAGCTCATAAATCACGGTAATGCAACACTTATGCATCTCAACAACGAAGAGGCTACATGAAAATTTCAAACAAAACAAGCTTGTGTAATGATCACTGACAGAAATACCACAAGATTGACTTAACAATGAATTCCCAGCTACTATCATATTTTCTGCAGAATCAAATCTTCACAATCCCCTTCCATCCTCTCCCGCTACGAAGACATAAAAGTGGGTAAAGCAGAAAAAGTGAACCCTTGGAGTCCGTTCCCTGACTGAACCCTGCCCTCCTACACTCTGAGTTAATTTCCAAGCAATTGACCTAAAATAACATTAACAGAAACATTAAAGCAGCAATACTTTGTCAAAATACATTGTATCTCAAATTAGGCACAAGGCAAGAAGGTAAACAGAATGCTCGGGCAGAGTAGGATTTTGTTAAACAGTTGAATGTAAGTAAGCTGAAAAGAAGCAAATTTGCACACATTTATCAGTTATACAGGTATTCCGCTTCTAAAGGCAGCATCTGAAGCATCAGGAAGGAGCTTTTAATGCAGACTAGATTCCTGAGGGCAGTGGCTTAATTTGATCACAGAAGGAGATACAGCTAAAGGAACTTCGGCTGTGGTTTTGGAAACACCATCATCTCAGAACTATGCAGATCCATATTAAATCCTTCTGGGTCTATCAAAATTTGTAATGATTTTGAAAGCAGATGTACTATCTCAATACACAATTTTCAAGTGCCATCTAGTGGTTATTTTCATTTTCATTTCAATTTGGTATTTAAAAATAAAACTTTGCCCACTTCTTAGATTTTTTAAAAAGCTTGTTATTTCTATCACTTCTATTTTATTATGCAACTCTTGGTCCTGCAATGGTAAGTAGAGGCTTAAATTAAGCCTACATTTAAGTATTCTGATGAACTGAGTTTAGGCCAGAAGACAGCTGATTTCAGGAGTAAGGATTTAAAAGAAAAAAGGAAAAAAATCTTATCCATAAAACCAAAGCAAGGCTCAAATGTTAGTTCATTATTTAGAGCTTTTTCAGTACAACTTAATGACTTCTTTAATGAGAAAATTCATACTGAACATATGAGAAAATCCTGGAGAATAAAGCATGTTCTAAGCATTCCTCACACCAGGTAAAGCCAAAAATCCACAGTGCCATCTCAAGAGGCTTCTGGTTTACATTCAACCCAACTGGTGATCTTACACAGGTCCAAAACTTTGATACTCAGCTATGTTTTGTGACGTAACATGTTAGTCTCATAATGGGAACTAATTACTTCAGGTCTTCTGTCTCACACCTCAAATATCGTTTTATAGTTCAAGTATAAGGAACTGGGCTGACCAGGTATCCCGAAAAACGGCTAAATGTGCACATGCAATACAGTGTGCCCACCAAGGCATCAAACCACGCAGACAACCTGCGCAAAGCACGCAGAGCACATCGAACCCCAAATTCAAGGTGTATGCAAAGACACAGATGTGCTTGTATCTCCATCTGGAAATCCCCAGACGCAAATACGCAAGTCAGTGCTAGGTAGGCAACCAATGAAAATATCTGGGATTCTTCACAACGGATCTCTCCGAGCCTGAAAGGAAAATGTTGTTCTACTTCCGTAACACACTTTGATAGAGCTACAGTAATATACGCATAAATTTCTGTCTATCTCTAAATAGAAAGCATTCAAATGCAGAGTTTGAGACAGAGCTGCAGTTAAAAACATACGGTTACCAAACATCATCAGCTATTATTTTTCTGCTGAAAGCTTTGTTAGCTACCTTGCTGTGGCAGAATCAAATTCATTGGGGGAAAAGAAAGAAATGTTTAGCTTTTATTCATTCTGTCTTGCATCCAGATCTCAAAGCAATTTAATGAAAGGTGGGAACAGTGATATCTTCCTAATTTTTCCAATTGGGAAACAAGAGTCAGAGAGATTAAATCTCTCCAGAAAAGGTCAGAAACAAATTCATGGTCAAACCGGGAAGAGAGCTTGTAACTCTGATCCCAGATCTTGCTCCCTTCTTGCTGTCTCTCCTTTCAGAATACGTAAGGTGAAGAAACTGAAAACAAAACCTTCACATTCGGCAACCTTTTTGTGCGCTTGCTGCACGAGTAAATACAGAGACATTAAACATCCCCAGCAAGGTCCGCTTTAGCTCCACCTCCAGGTGGGCCCCCACGGACCTGCAGAACTCAAAGAGGATGAAGCACACCTGCACGTACCACTCTGCAGGCGCACGCTGCTGTCCGTGCATCGAGCAGTCCATGCTAACCCACCCCCGGGAGGTGACTGCTACTGTGGCGGAGTCTGAGCAGACCAGGTACATCACCCTACTGTGATACCGTCAGCGAGGAGTTTGCTGGGCAACCCGGATTGCTTGTGCCCACAAAATACTACATGGACAAATCTGTAAGTGTCTCACTTTAGACCTGAGTGTTGTCTCCCATTCGTAATGCATGCAAGCCCTTCAACACACCACAGAACGCGGCTATTTGATGTGAGGCTTATCCAACATTCTCAGCATAATTAATAATCCACATGCAGGTCTTGGAAAATTTATAGGGTGGTGCAATGCAAAGGTTTGGACATGCATGAAATCACAAAGCTGCCCTGACTACAAGAACAGGGCATACAGAAATGCCAGAGAGAGTAGTAAAATTTTGCAATGTGCAGATTAAAAAAAAAAAAATAATAACAATGTTATTTAAAAACCCATAAGAAAGAATATGATCTTACTGCACTTTTAGCCTCCAAAAGGCAGCCTCAGCTACTCAGCACATTAAACTCCCCTTTTAACACCTACCAAAATAATCAAAATAATTTTAAATCCCATAGTTCCGTATTGCATTGCCTAAATTGTTGCACCTCACTACTGAATTAATCAGTTAAACAAAAACATGCATTTCATTTGGAAGGCATGGTAGTTTTGCCCTATATGGCTGCTAGCCCTTTTCAGGATACGAGTACCTTGTGTATTCTCTAAGGCGTGTGCCCACTCACAGCCCACGCATCAGAATGATGTGAGCCAAGTTAGCAAAGAACTATTCCCAGGCTGCTACGCAACACCCAGCCCAAGTCTACTGCGCCTTTTTTTTTTTTTTTCTGGCAGGTGAAATGTAGGTGCAAGTGAAATGTAAGTTAAAATTCTGCATGTAGTCTTAAGCTATTTCATTTCGTCAAAAAGGTCTAAAGCAAATTAAGAAAAAAATAGTATTTTTAATGTCTTTCATGCAGTAATTTTAAACATTGCTTTCATTGAGAACAATGTGAATACCAGTATGAATTAGAAAATACTGTATAACAGCAAACAATATCCACCAAGATCAGAAGTGTGTAACTGAATGTACCCTTATTTAATGGCTGGCATGTCACTGTAGCGTTACAGCCACATTCTCCTGAAGCTCAAGGGATGATGGGCATGACTGACTTAAACTCCAGCAAGAAAGCAAGCTTCCAAGAAACTCTGTTCTTTGCCAGAGAAATAGCTTTATGCCATAAGAAATAGTTTTCAGAGCTTTTTTCCCCCTGAAGATATCTCTCTCTCTAGCAAATAAGCTTCAAACTAAACCATCAAAAGTAAGCAGGGCTGTAGACAATGGTCCCATTCTTAAGCCATATGCATGCATGCTAATGCTGCAAAAATGCATCACCACCTCGAGTTTTGCTGAACATAACGGTCTCTTTTAAGGAGAGACTTGTTTTATTTTTAATTCATGGAAAGGCAATCACATGATTCAGCAATGTCCACTTCAAAAGATCTAAAGCTAGGAATTTGACATAAGCTGCACATGAAAGATTTAGGGCAAATATTTTTGCATCCTTTCCCTTAAAACTAGATACTGTAATTACTATTTTTCATGCACTAACAAACCTTTATTTCAAGAAAAGGAAAATATTGAAGACTACATGCATAGCACTGGAGGCCCCTAGTCCTGCACAAGGCGAGCCTAGCTTCAAAGTCAGATCGCGCTGCTTAGGGGTCTACACAGAGATGGAGAATTCACTATTTCTTTTGGCACCCCTTCTCCACCACCCTCACCCGAAGGATACTTTTTCTTATGTTCAACCAGAATTTCCCCTACTGCAACTTGTGACTACTGCCTCTTGCCTGCCCTTGCACTGCGCACCTCTAAAAGCAATCTAGTTCCAGCTTTTTCGTAGTTGTGCTACACATATAGTTGGAGGCAGTTGGAGCCGTTCTCTCCTCAGCTGTTCTCTTCTCAGCCAGAACACTACCAGCTCTTGCAGCCTTGTCCAGTACGTCACGTGCTCCAGACCCAACCACCTCGGTTGTCCTCAACTGTGCTCCTTGCAGCTCTTTTGCCTCTGGTATGGGGGTCCACAGTCTCGGAAGCACAGATAAGAGCAGGAAAACCTCTTCCCAATCTGCTGACTATGTTCCTGCTCACACAGCCCACCCTTCAGTTTGCTTTCGTGGCTCCAAGGTCATGCTACCCATTAGGATTCCCAGGTCTTCTCAGCAAAGCTGTTTTCTGCCTTTCTTTTTGTTAAACTTCATGGGGTTCCTGTTAGCCCACTCCAGCGTTCTGAAGTCCCTCTGAATGGCAGCTCTGCTTCTCCTGCATATCCACTACTTCTTCCAATTTGGTGTCACCTTTGACTTGCTGAGCGTGTACTCCATCCCATAATTTGTATCATTAATGAAAATACTAAACACCAATAGCACTAGCATCAGCCCCCAAGAAATATAACCAGTACCCCTCTGCCAGTGCAACGCTGAACCCCCTGGTTCAGCCAATTTTTCAGGCGCTGTGTAGTCCATCCAGTTTGTATCCAATTTGGCGCCAGGGGTGCTAGTGGAAGTGTTAAAAACCTTGGTACTAAAGTAAGCAAGGCTCTTTTGCTCTCCACTTGCCTGCAGCATCTTTTCTCCATCACTTCATCACATTGGTCAGGCACAATTTGCCCATGTTAAATCCATGCTTGGCTGTTCCCAGTCACCACCTTGTCCTTTGTGTGCCTGGAAATGGCTTCCATGAAGACCAGGGCCAGAATTCTCCCAGAGACTGAGCCGAGGTCAGCCAGCCTGTTGTCTCCCAGATGTTTTTGTGCCTTACAGCACAATTAAACATCTCAGGGTCTGATTTCTTCCTCTTGCCTGACTCATGAGAATGATGACAGTTTCATTTGACCTGCAGTAACCTGAGATTACAACCACATTACCATATTTGCCCCCAATTCTAAATGCAGAAGAGCTGGAAATACGAGTAGCTGAACAGGTAGCACAGCTTGTTTGGCTCAAGTCTTCCTCTTATTTTTTTCAGAGCGCTACTCAATACTACAAATTCAAGTTTGCAAATACCTCTCCCCCACTCAAAAAAAAAAAAGATATTTAAACACAGCATGGTTATTTTCATTGTGTTTGGATATGTGAGTCCAATTTAGTCCAAGCTTTCCTTCACATTTTGATTTTTTTTTAGTTTGTTTTTCAGAAGGGGGAAGAGCATGGAGTTACCATGATTCTGAGGAAAGTCCTAAAAAAAACCACAGCAAGCAAGAGAACAAGAGAAAGTAAGTGAGCTTCCTGGTCAAGTAATATGTGTAATTTAAGAGCGTTTGGCAGCTAATGAACAAATTCTTTCCAAAATCCAAATGTCTAACATCCTCAGAGGTCTGCTGTGGACAGGCTAGTTCAGAAGTCTGTTGCTCTATGCTCAAGGGCCTAAACACAAACAAGACTTCCCTGAAAGTCTAGGTCCCTCATGAGCTGGTAAGCAACTGGACAGACAACTCCGCATAATAGAAAGCTTACCATAAACAGTGAAGGTGCCCAAGGACATCAATAAGCTTGGGCAGGACCTTCTGATGCAAGTTTCAAAAATAACTCCTTGCTTTGCTATGGTTTGGAGTCTGGGAGAGAACAGGTGGAAGGTCTTTTCGATACTCTAGAATTGCAATGGGATGCATGAATTTGGCAGCAATCTCTGTGACACACAGGTCTTTCACAAGCCTTAAGCGGTGATGCAAAGGAGGTCATCGCAAGAGACTGAAGTCAGTTCACCAAACCCTTAAAATCAACTGAGACAATTCCTTCTACAAGTAGTCCAGGCTTTGTTGATGATTTGGATGAGGGAATTGAGTGCACCCTCAGTAAGTTTGCAGACGACACCAAGCTGGGGGGAAGTGTCGATCTGCCGGAGGGTGGGATGGCTCTGCAGAGGGACCTGGACAGGTTGGATTGCTGGGCAGAGGCCAACGGGATGAGGTTCAATGTGGCAAAGTGCCGGGTCCTGCACTTTGGCCACAACAACCCCAGGCAGCGCTACAGGCTGGGGGTGGGGTGGCTGGAAAGCTGTGTAGAGGAAAAGGACCTGGGGGTGCTGATTGATGCTCGCCTGGACATGAGCCGGCAGTGTGCCCAGGTGGCCAAGAAGGCCAACGGCATCCTGGCCTGTATCAGGAATAGTGTAGCCAGCAGGAACAGGGAGGTGATTGTCCCCCTGTACTCAGCCCTGGTGAGGCCGCACCTCGAGTACTGTGTCCAGTTTTGGGCCCCTCACCACAAGAAAGATATCGAAGCCCTGGAGCGTGTCCAGAGAAGGGCAACGAAACTGGTGAAGGGGCTGGAGCACAGGTCTTATGAGGAGCGGCTGAAGGAACTGGGCTTGTTTAGTCTGGAGAAGAGGAGGCTCAGGGCAGACCTTATTGCCCTCTACAACTACCTGAAAGGGAGTTGTGGTGAGCTGGGGGTTGGCCTCTTCTCGCAGATAACTAGTGACAGGACAAGGGGAAATGGCTGCAAGTTGCGCCAGGGAAGGTTCAGGTTGGAGATGAGGAGAAAATTCTTCTCGGAAAGGGTGGTCGGGCATTGGAACGGGTTGCCCAGGGAGGTGGTGGAGTCACCATCCCTGAGGGTGTTTAAGGAAAGGTTAGATATGGTACTTAGGGACGTGGTTTAGTGGGTAATAGGTGGTGGGGGGATGGTTGGACTAGATGATCCTTGAGGTCACTTCCAACCTTAATGATTCTATTCTATTCTATTCTTTCTAAAAGAGTTTAAGTGAAGGGGTACTTTGGAACACACAAAAAAAAACCCCTCTCAAACCTGGTTGTGGATCCTTGTTTATTAAATGCTGAGCTCTTAACAAAGCTCTCTCAGAACAGCTGGATTTCATGCGTATGAGAATGCAAACACCTACCATTCATTAAGCAGTAACTTAGAAACCTCTCTGAAACTCTTAAAACAATGAGTGGTCCTTTATCTTTTGATGCCCATTCACAATGCAATACAACTAAAAACTGGACACTTCTTACTATTTAATAAACTGAGATACTAAAAAAAAAAATCTCAGTAAAACAAAAAAAGCTCTTAAAATACCAGCCAACAAGCCACAACTCATTTGGGCCCTCATCATTCTCTGAAAATTATCCCTATGTGCATCCAACGTTTTCAAAAGCCTGGGGAAACAGATGGGTTTCTCCTGAACATTTTGGGTATCAATAATCGCAGGTTACTGTGGACAAGAAAATACTCATTACACAGCTTACTCTTCCCTGTGCTCCTGTAGACAGTACATCCTACCACCTATGCTATGTTCATTATCAATGACCTGAGTTCCTCCGCTGATTTAAGTGATGACATTATAGTAAAGGAAAGAAGCGAACTTAACTATGGATGTGCCAAGTTATTTCATCAATCCTTCCTTCTTCAAGCTACTATATGAACTCAGTAGGGCGACTCCTGCAGTTCAGTGGACTCCAAGAACACTTTTTTTCCCCATCAAGAGTAAGAGAGTCCCAAACTTTTGCTCTTTGGGAAACACCACATCATCTTCATGAAGTTACACTGCAAACAGTGTAACAATGTTCTCCAGATTGGAAAGATTTTCTCTGGAACATGAAAAGTGGAAGATAACTGACACCTCTCTGCTTCAACATTTTTCCTGCTTTTCTGTTTTCATTCCATCAGATTAAATGACTCATGCCCGTCTCAGAGACTAAAACTAGATTTGTGAAAACTGGCTCTTGGTAACTCTTTCTGATGGCGGCATTAAATACCTCAGTTTGCCTTATATCACAGTTAAAATATGACAAGTCAAACATTTGGCTAAAGCTTAGGAAGAGCAAATGAGTTCTTGTAATTGTAAATATTCTCAAGGGCAAAGTCAGCCTAGAGGAAAAAATACACCACTTCCAAAATCAATTATCTTTCATTTGCACTGCACAGGCCTATCACTGAAGAAAAGAAACCACAGAAAGCACAAAAAAATTCCCAAAACGTAAAGGCAAAGTACTCAGTAAAACATTTACACACTGAATATTTGCTTGGAAAGAAGGATGCCTCAAGACCACCCACAGTATCAGCAGCAACTTCCAGTAACAACACAACCTGCCAGAAAGCTGGCTTCAAGAAAAAAGTAAAGAAAAAAAGCTGCAGGAAAACATTTGACGTTGGCATTCCTAACTAACACTGAAGTCTGGAAAACACACTAACACATAAAACACAGACAGGTTCCCTCTGCTGCCAAGTCCCATGGCCTGGGATTCAGCTCTTTCTGCTCATTATGAATACAAAAAGTGTGGAAAACAGCTGCCTCTTCATTTGGGGTTTTGTCATTGTAAGCTATTCTTGTTTTAATAAAGCCTTGTACACCTCAAAAATAAGGTGTAAAACCGTACATGGGAAGAGCTGCGGTCAGAAACAACGTTGCCACAAGTAGAGGATCTATCTCAGCCTGCACTGTTTCATCCTATCTCTTTTTGGCGAGGTTTTCTGGAGAACCAGCAAAAAAGCACCAGAGGCCCATAAAAACTGAAAGGAGAAGTCCACTTAGCAAGAAAGATTATTTAAACTTTGGGTTCTCATTTTGTTTACATTATCACCTATTTAAAACTCACATTTCTTAACCGACGGTCAAAGAAGAAGTGACTTCATGAAAAAAACTCCAACAGTCTGGCTCCAGCTGGTTGGTGAAAACTGTTTCTGCAGCTCTCCAGCGGAAAAAAACAAAACAATAAGCCTCCAGCCAACATAAAAAAGCCACTTCACAAGTAAGCCACACCTCAAACAAGATTGGGTAGTTAAGATTACAGGTAGGCATTACGGTTTTTATCTTCATATCTTTATGACCACAGAGAAACAGAGATAGGAATATTGTTTTTCCCAGTTCTTTTGATCATTACTGGAGATCTTTGCAATTAACACATGTAAAATTGAGTTTTTGTGAATGCCTCCGAAGTTTTTTTATGAGCTTTGTAAAATGGATTATGCCTATGCAGATACTCCTAGATGGGAACACAGATACACATTTAGACAAGATATATCTACATCTAACTACACATAGCTATTAGGCCATAAACTCTAGATTTTATATCTAGCTACTTGCCACCAGCCAAGGGGAAACTGCAGCTGTGCCCACAGATAGGTCAAAATATAGTTTACTGAAATGAAACTATCCACACAAAACTACTCCTGTAAAGGGACCGATTGCTGATGAAGCCCCTCCCACTAGAGTTAAGGACTGGATCTCTTCGAGTGGAGAATTTCCTGTTCTCTCTGTTGATGGCGCAGCAATGACATCAAGGTTTGCCCTTTTAATAACCATTTGCTGCATGGTCAAGTATCAATTAAATAATTAATCATATCAAAGTAATTGTAAATGATACAATGAAGTCACAGATCATAGAATATTTCCTATTTGCTGTAATTTTTATTTACTCAGATGTGGTAAATCTGCCTTTAGTTTTTTTCCAAAGTCCCTTTCCTGTTTGCATCAGGAACCAAAGCAGGTAGTTTTAAACTGTAGAACAGGACAGTATCAGCCACTCTTCACCTTCTCACCTTACTGCAGTAAGAAAATTATGTGCCTATCAACCCTGCTCCAAGTTTTGCCTTGCCCAGAACATTCAGCCATTCCCTGGAACAGAGAGGAGCAGAAGCTGACAGGACAGGACACGGACCATCCAGTGATAAGGAAAGAAAATACCTCACGCTGTCCCCACACAACAACCACCAAGTTTTCCTTACTCCTGCCACGTCCTTATGAACACAGCTTTCTTTGAAAACATCCAGGTCAATGCAGTAGTCACGATCTCATAGCGTTCCTTTCATCACCCTACCTTGTGGCAGGTGAGTGGCTTCGGCCACCAACATCCCTGTCCAAGGCTACTGCAGGGCAACACATTGCATTAGAGCCACCAGGGCAGCTGAACATCATCTTGGGCCCTTCCTGCTGCACACGAGGGGCTGTAGAAAGGTGAACATGGGTGTCCCTCCGACGTTCAAGGATGACAACTGGTGTGGCAGGGCTGACAAGTGTGTCCAGCTACAGGATTAACCTATAGGTGTTGCAGTTTTTTACACTGAAGATTCCCTTCCTCACTAGATACCTCAATGATGTTCCTATGTCATCAAGGTCAGCAGAGATTTCAGCTGACACAGCCCCAGCTGCCTCAGAGCAGTGCCAAGCATGGGGCTGTACATGGGTCCCATCTGGGCCACAAAGCCAGCTGCTGGTCCACCACCAGCCCCCTCTCCCAGGCCTTAGGTCCAGACTGCTGTACCCTTTCCTGTCTGAGAGACTCACAGCTCCAGCAGTCGTGAACTGACCGCAACAGCAGCCTGAATTCATTAGAGGAGAAGGGGCTGCACAGTGAATAAGCAAACAAAAAGGCCCTAAAGGCTAGTGTTTGCCAGTCGTTACTGTTTAGGTGTTTCCACTAAGGTTGATAAAAGAGTGTGTGTGTGGAGAGGGAGGATTGGGACAGCAGCTGTATTAGCACACCTTGGAGATACATTCTTCTTTATTTTTTTTTTAATAAAAGTTGCCATCACTGATTGTTATGCAAGTAACAGCACACAAAGTATCTGCCAGTACTCAGGATGACTCCAGGCAAAACTCCAAAAGATGTCTCCTGAAGTCCCAACGTGATGTTAGGTTTTTGTCTTACAGAGAATTGTAGACTTGAATCTACTCTGTTCAGCTTCAAAAACATCTTTAGAAAGCAGCGTAGTACCTGAGAAATCATCTCTTCTTATTAAAAAGACTGTGTATTTAATGAATTCTTTTTTTTCTTGACATTCATTAAGAGAGAACAGTATCCTCACACACAAAATTACAAACAAGCTGTGCCTGTAATAACCACCACATACAAAAAACCACCTAACCCTGCAAAGACATCTATATGGAGAAGAAAGAAGGGATCAAACCAAACAAAAACCTCAGGTTTCTTTCATTTCCGCCCCGCACCCCTCCCCGTCTTGTTTTGCTAAGGAAGCCCTAAAGTCTCTACTGTGTTATCAGAAAAACCCCATAAAAACATGGAAGGTTACACCAAGCTTAGACTCGAGAGTAATTTAAAATCAGCATGCCTGAGACACGGGAATATAGACAGACCATTACTGAACTACTGACACGCTTGTATTCAAAGGGTTTTCTTATTCATCCTTGGACAAACGGAGATTGTGCCTTCCCTGTTGCATGGAAAAGCAACTTTTACAATGCAGGTAACAACCTACAATACCTACACAAGGCTATGGAAATCAAATCTTACTGAAGGAGAAAGATCCAGAGAGTGAAAACAAACTGACAGGTTATATGATGCTTGAAGACCTCTCCTGAACTGCTCTATGATGCTATTCTGGAGCATCTCTTGACCACAGACAGTCCCCAGCGAAGCCAAAGACAGATAGGATAAGTAAGATAAATACATTCGGGTTTGTAATTTCATATTTTGTAGACTCTACAATATAACTGAGCATCCTGTAAGCATTGTTATTGCCTTGAACGGGTACTTAGCGAAGAAAAACTGACTTCTACTGGTTTTTTAACTCCTACCTGATAAAGTTCTAATGCAGTTTTTGTTGCTTTGCACAATAAAAACACACGAGAATACAGAGAGCGTTTTAAAATGATCTCACTGAAGAAAGTAAATAATAAGTAATTTGTCAGAAATCAAACTTTTTATTCTGTTGTCTTTATACAGACAGTGAAATAATGTCTAAATTGAAATATTTGAAATAGAGGTTAACATGTACAACTTTTGGATTTTGAGGCTCTGCCAAACTTCTTTATTTTACTATACACACAAATTTTCAAGAACTAGGAAAGGGGACTTTTACCCGGGAGGAGGGGGTAGAGGACTCTTCTGAATTACAAATTGCTTCATGACTAGTAAGATCCATCTCAGACCACCATTTATGCTGCAGCCTGCTACAGCTCAGCGACAAGACACACTGTATGCAAGCTCCACATCAAATCAGAAGCAAGTTAATCACTCAGTGAGTGGTATTTGACACTGTGCTTTCGCCAGATTACCTGTGTCACGTAATTTCTCATAGGCCATTATAGAACTTCAAATCAGCAAACAAGACTTCTAAAATTTCCTACTTCTTTAGACTATGGAAGCTACATTACATATGTAAAAATAAGCCCATATTTACAGAGGAAATCACATTAGTAAATTAAAACCAACTCAGACGCTTCCAATTCTTATTTCAGTTTAAGAGTCAATTTACTCTCAGTTAGCTTAGGCTGGTTCTCAACACCACAAAGCTCAGAGGCTGCCAGGGGAATAAAGCTGTACCAAATGTTGGAGGTTACATCCATGACATACATGACTACCAGTGTATCACAAAAGCCTGACTGATTTCTGATGAAAGAAGTCACAAAGCTGAAGCCTCACAAAATCATTTAGAGAGTTCACTACTTTGACCTAGGTTAAACGGATTTATGAGCTTAGAAACAGGACTACGTTACTGCAATTTGAGTAATCGAGCTGTGTGGCTGACCATACGTGCGCTCTTTAGCCTACAGCAAAGAGCCAGGTCAAGCACATTTTTGGCTTATGAAAGTCAAACCATAGGAGATTTGAATGGAGAAAAGTCAACGGAGGGAGGTCTGTGGAGCCTACTTACTTTACCTCACCACTGGGACAAGTATTCCCAGCAGAAGCTGCAGATACTCAGTTACCAAAACTTTTTGCTGAAACACATCCTCAGCGAGTGGTCTGCTGCAAGGTCCATCCCACCAGTGCACGAGACTGGTGTTCACACCGCCAACACCTATCAGATGTCCACATTCCAGAAACCACTGTGCCCATATGGAAGTCTCTATGTTTGAAAACAATGTGCGTGGTGTGTCCTACCATACGCCTGGCCACGTACCCAACATGTATTGGCCAGCTCTTAATGCACCTTTCATGATACAAAGCTGGACAATGCAGCAGCTGGCAAGTGACTGCAGTAGGTTGGCCACCACTATAGTAACAGAAAGCTATCCTACTACAGCTGAAGTTTGCAATACAGCTTTGCAGGTCGGTGACATCCAACCCATTTGTTCACGACTAAACACACTGTTAAAGGGCTCAGACACAGAATCAGATGCTGGCCAGATGCTGGTTATTCAACTCACCCTAACCCAACAAAGCTGCTGCCCGGAGTCAAAAGCAAACAAGGACTGTCTGGAGCTCAACGTGTGCCCTGTGCTCCTCAATTGCTGCATGAAGGAAAGAGCACAGTAGTGGATTCGCTGAAGCTTAATCTAAGACGATATTAAAGGTATAAAAATATGAGCTTGAGTTAGAGGAAAATGGGGAAGCAGGCGTATTCCTAAACAGTGAGACAGTATTAGATGCCACAACTAACCACTAGATTCTTCAATCTTGTGACTGATTTTAAGTCACAGGTGACAACCTCAGCAAGGCTACTTTCTTCAGCTGACTACACCGATCCACAGTACCTAGAGGATCTGCCCCATGTTATAAGTGAACTCCTTCCATCCTCCTCAGTTCTATAAACCCTTACCTCTGGCCAGACAGGGGTAAAATTTACCCACCTTCTTCCCATCAGGACTCCTGGATGAACAGCAACTGCTGCTAAAACCAAACATCAACTAGAGAGAGAAAAATACTTCAAAGTTTTGAAGTATTCACCTAATTCCCAGGGAAGAGATTATTCTCGATGAAGATGATGTAGTCTGGAAGTGCTGCAGGTCAGAGGTGCCCACCTAAGCCCAGACACATGGGCTCAGGGGCCCCGCAGACCCAGGCTGCCACCATCTCCATGGAATTGAAGCACCACAGCAACACAACTGAAAATTGAACGGCCGCTCCCAGTGCCGCTTACCTGTTTGCTTAGCATGGAAGTGATGAACACACCTGGTAATGCTTCAAATACTCTCTCCCTTTGAAGGGATCAAGTCTGAGAAATGCCATCCAGCAAGGGGGAACTGCAAGCAAGCCTGCAGGTGTATCCCTACAGCCTACAATATCTGGCTTCACAGCAGCGGCTTGGTCTCGTTTACCAGCTCACTAAGAGCCACCGATGCAAAAAACCATGACCCCTACTATAAAGCCTTTTCATGAGCAAGTTGCATGATACCAAAACTTTCTACATCTCACATGCAGTCTTTTCCAAACAGTCGAGCAACATAACCCTTGGCCTATGGGTCTCACAGCTTAAAGAGTATCTGACGTGTGTCTCATACAGAAAGCTACACCAAACAGTAAGCAACCTCTGAACCGGAGAAGGCTCACAGAGAAGCTAAAGAGCTGAGAACTATCCTAGCTAATCATAACACGTTTTGATTCTAGGTACGGTTCAGAATTACAGAAAGCAGACACTCTTCAGGAACTTATCCACACAGTCTTCATCTGAAAAATCAAACAGAGGGTGATACAAGCATGGAAAGTGCTCTTCACTATCACCTCTCAATGGATCCCAAGTCTTGCCTGGTAACTCCTAAGAGATTTTAATTCTAAGAGGTTGAAAGAAAAATGAAAAAGCCCACATAGTCAAGAAAGAAAACACCACAAAGGCATCTCATCTGAACACCTTCTGACATGCCCATGGTTGTTGCTACCTGCTTTATACTAGACAAAAAAAGAGAGGGACAGAGTACTGAGAAGAGAATGAGCTTATCTTGAGTTTCAGAATAAAACTCCTTTTTCTTTTTCCACAGCGCTCCCTTTGGGGGCAACAGAGTGAGCAATAAAAGGCCTGATGTGATGATATCGGTTCAGTTTATGCCCCCAAATAAAGTAATGCAACAGAATTTCTAGTTAAGACAAAGCTTGGCATAAGGCATAATGATTCCTGACAATATCCATATGAGCACAAGTTACTTTCACTTATATGTTTATATAGTTTGGACAAGTTTGCAGAAATGGCTGTGAGAAGAGTAAAAAAACTAATAGTACTTCCTTATGTGTGCTCCTGGGCTCATTCAGACCACTCTGAACTACTGGAGACCAGCCTCTTTGCCTTGACAGTATTTTCCAAGCCAGCATATGGGACCTGCTCCCAGAGACATGGGACTATTCAGCACAGGAAAGAGGTGGTTCACAGTGCATGCGTTTGCCTGTAAACTGGGCACAGACAGAGCCACATAATTGCTCTACATACTGCTATTGCTGTGCTACAACTTCTGAGAGAGAACAGCAAGAGCTCCCAGTTACCCACATGGGAGCACAGTAACCGTGAAACAAGTACCCGCACAGCTGCAATGGAGCACTGAGACCAGGAAGATGCCTGTGCACAGACACCTGAAGCAGGAGAGCACAGGTCCTGAAGAGTATGTCAGTCTAATTCCAATACACCTAACATGCTCATTTTAATGTCCTCCTCAGTCTAAAATACCTTTATAATCTTGGCAGAGAAGGCTGTACCTGATATTTATTTAGAACCGCATATAAAATATATTACTGTTAATGAAAAGCTTCTGGGAACTATAAACAAATAATTGTCAACCAGAATAAGGCAAATTTTAATTCTATTTAACCAATTCTCTTAAATTCTCCGAGCATTCCCAAAAAGGCATCCATCGCAAACAGCTGTAGATCATCAGCATAATCCATAGTCTAACACAGTTTGCACAGAAAAAATGTTTACCTAGAGCATGAAACGTTTAGTGCAAATAAAGGTTAATTGCTGGATGATACAAGAACACCTGAACGTAATGATATTGCTTGTTTCCCTGAGCACCACTTCATAAAAGTGCATTAAATGAGTAAGGTAAGAAACGGTTCTTTTATTTTCAGTCCTGATTCACTCATTTCATCATTCCTTAGAAATATTCAGGAAGACTAGAAAAAGAAATTAAGCAAAACACTAAAGCCAAGTCTTTAGTGAGGAGGAGGGGAGCGCACATCCAGCTTCTTGTAGCTATAGAGAGGGTGGGCAGAACAAGGCAAGTAAACATGACCATCTGAAAAGAAGAGCTGAGCAGTTCAGGGAACCACGAACCAGCAAAAAAGGCAGGTGAGGAAGCAGAGGTAGAAAGGGAGACAAGGAAATCCAGAAAAGATAAGCTGAAATACAAGTGTCAATTAGTCTTCAAAAGCCTTTGTGACTTCTCAAGTGTTTATTCAAATGAAGGTGTCTTCATGATATATCTCACAACGGTCAACCTCTTCAGCAAGCACCTTCTGGAGGCTGCTGCAGCAGCTCTTATCAGCCAAGCACAATGCCGCAGTCGAGTATCACCTTCAAGTATCGTAACTTCAATCTGAGTATGCTGTACTTGCTGTTGTTACAGGCAACTGGTAACATGCTCGTCAGTGAGGTGGGAAAATCTCTTCCATTTGCACACACTATTCTTTACTGTTCCTCATCTCATATTTTAGCCCTTGTCAATGAGCCACACAAACTTAAGTGTCCGTCCACACAAGCAGCAGGAATTATTCAGCTAAGAAACAAAGGCAGAAAACAGAAGATGCTGAAAGAGTTCTTAGCACTAAAAGGAAGAAATCCTACTGCATTTTGAATCTTATATGGTAACAATGCGTATGCCCTTTCGCTTCAGCTCTGTCAAACACTGCAATTCACAACAAGTCTCTGCCAAACCGGGAGGTACGTTTGTGCGTAATCGAGGAACCTGCTCTTTTCTCAGGGCCTGTGCAGGGGGATGTTTACCAGCCTTTGCGCCAGAACAGCTGAAAATGAAAATGCACCAATAGAGAGTGAGCTCAGGGAAAAGACGGATAAGGAAAGGTCCTCCCGCTGCTGTCAGTCTCATCTATCAAGATACTTACACTATTAATAAGGTAAGTAGAAGATATAGTCTTACAGAGAGAATGACTTAAGGCCAAAGGAGATTCCAGGTAAATGGGACTGAGTCAATACTTAATACTATGATTTCAAATAAAAGTCATTATGTACTCTGTAGTTTGGTGTCTAACTCTGAAGCTTCAAGGACTTCCACTTGCAAGTTATTTATTTTTATTTTTCTTTAAATAGGAACATTGGGTGGGTTACTTTAATTAAAGTCAGGAATTTTAAAGTCAAGAATTTAAATGAGCATAATTTTAATAGCTGAACCTTTAAAACAGTCATCAGATACCATGAAACCCATGAAAGGAGGAGCCGTTAATAGCAACATCTCTTTGAAGACTTATTTTTCTAAGTTCTTGTGTGAAACGAAAAGGAATTTTATCACAAACAGCTGATAATCATTCCCCCCCCCAACATTCTTATGCCAGGTAGCAGCACACCTAACGTCTCTATCAACTAATCAAACTGTTGCCAGCATTGCTACATGAACCTTTTACTACAACAGAGGCACAACCCAGATGTTCTCTCACTGTTTTTGAAATCTGAGATAACAAGCAATAAAACAGTTATGGTTACAATCCACAAGACAGTGCTGAGCAAATAAATTCTGTTACTGTATTTTATTAACATACCCGCTATTCGGGTATAAAGAAGGGAAAGCACAGCCAAGACAAGTAAGCAGGCATGAAATTCTAAGATTAGGAAAGGGTTGCTCTTCAGTAATCTTAATGTAATTTAAAAGAAAATTACTAAAGCCATGCATTTTAAGTTATTTCCTACATTAATTGTAAGGTATGTCCTACGTGCTCCTTAAAAAGACAAAGTTTGGCTTTATTCTCTGTTGGTGCACGTTATCTCTTATACCAGTGCAAAATGCTTCCCACCTGAACGGTAGAACAGTCTTCAAACTTCATACTGGGAAAAGAATTATGGAGATATAGTGCAATAATAGTGATTTTGGCCCCAAATATCTGGTGATTTATTTTTATCTGCAATATTGTTTTGTTAGTTCACTGAAAGGAAAATTTAGTGGACTCAGTAGACTTTGAGCATAGCACATAGGTATATACACAGTTTCTACGAGGTAACGTATTTACAAAGTTGGAGACAGAAGGGAATCAAGCTTGCCCACCAATCCTGCCAGTGTTATTTCAAATAAATCAGAGCAAGCAAATTTCGGAGCACTGAAGCAATTCAGAAAACACAGCAACAATGAAATCCTTCATAAAGCATCTTTAA
>VWZZ01007174.1:303795-315863 GCA_013399095.1 Psophia crepitans
TGAGTGTTGAGCATTTGAGTTCTTATGTTTCCTGCTTGGAAGATGACGTGGGACAGAAAAAAACATGTAAGAAGGTCGGATTCACACCATAAAGATAAGTTGACCAGTGGAGTTTATTAAACTTGTTCCCATCAAGAACAAGATTAAATTAGTTTGATTCAGTTTGCTTTGGCACCATGGAAGCCACATGATTTGCTACAGGAAGGCAACAAACAAAAAACCTGAATCTTACAGGAAGGTCTTGGGCTGCACAGAATGCTGAAGACATGCAAACTGCTCTAGGTAAGACAGAGGCAGTGACGCACACAGACAAAACAAAACAAAAAACCCAACCAAACAAAAAAAATAACCACAAATAAACAAAAAACCCAAAACCAACAAAACACCCCAAAAAACCCAACCAAAAAAAAANAAGCTTGCCCACCAATCCTGCCAGTGTTATTTCAAATAAATCAGAGCAAGCAAATTTCGGAGCACTGAAGCAATTCAGAAAACACAGCAACAATGAAATCCTTCATAAAGCATCTTTAATTAAAATGGCAACTTTTCTATTTGCATTATTAAAAGCATGCATCAATGTTTATTTTCATTAGGCAACTATTTTTACTTCTACTTCTTTGGAGCTAATTAATTATTAGTTTGCAGTTACTAATTTATTCAGAGAAGTACAAGTCTGCCCCCTAGTGACTAACATGCAAATTGAGTGATATTTAAGCAATATCTTCCCCACCNCCCATCAAGAACAAGATTAAATTAGTTTGATTCAGTTTGCTTTGGCACCATGGAAGCCACATGATTTGCTACAGGAAGGCAACAAACAAAAAACCTGAATCTTACAGGAAGGTCTTGGGCTGCACAGAATGCTGAAGACATGCAAACTGCTCTAGGTAAGACAGAGGCAGTGACGCACACAGACAAAACAAAACAAAAAACCCAACCAAACAAAAAAAATAACCACAAATAAACAAAAAACCCAAAACCAACAAAACACCCCAAAAAACCCAACCAAAAAAAAAATCCCAAACATATACACAAATACACACACCCACCCACAAATAAACCCCATCAAGCTCCAAGTAGGATTTGCAAGGAAACACACATATTCAAACAACAAAAAGGAGATCAGAGGAAATGGATTTTCAAAGGGAATATATGTTTGATTTGAAGTTGAATCAATTGGGGAAAAGGAAATTATCTATTCACAAATTATATTGCAAAAGCAAACATTTGGCATCCCGAGGTTACAGGTTAAGGCCAAGAACGTTAAAGCACTATTGGATGAGTCATTTCTTCAGGTGTCCTGCAGGAGATTAGTGAGGAAACGGTCCCTGAACCCTGATCCTCTTAAAGATTCTCCTCATGCGATGAAATACACCTGGAAGGCTGAAAAGCCACCCTGGGAATGGAAACAAAGACCTCCACCCAGGCTGTCATATTAGACAATTTTATAGCTTGCTGTTTGTTATTTGGGGAAGTAGTCTTTCATACCTCCAAATCATATTCTATGTTCAACTCAGGCACACAGATATGGAAAGTTAGATGGTATGATTATCCCACTAGCACATCGCAAATTCTTGAAATCCAATGGTTTCTGCTTTCCTCCAGAGGAAAAGATGACAAAGCTCATAGCTGCAGAGGAATATTTAAAAATGTAAGTCGTGTGCATTGGAATTAAAAACCACGAAGTTGAAAAAGCATCTTTGTCCAGCTTCATTTAAAAAGGACACATCAGTAACCAACCATTGCTCTGGGATACCTGGTTTTTTGTGGGTTCCTCCCCCCTGCCCCCGCAATAGTTGGAATTGGCCCTGTGCTAGAACGAAGGTTCAGCTGCCCACTGTATCACTACGGCATTCAGAGTTCAGGGTGAATCTGTAACACAACTTATAAACTGTAATCGTTATTGCACCCCAACACATTTGTAAGAAAATTATCTAGGCAGTTGAAACTGCCCTCCTCTGCCGAGGAAGGGATCAGCATGTATCGAAGGATGACATGGAAACTCCTGGCCTCCCGCTGTAGTGAAGTGTCAGGCACAAAGAAAAACTCCCTGGTCAGAGTCCGATGGAACCATGAAGATATTTAGAGAAAAATACTGGGACAGGCTCAGATTTCATTTCTATAACCTCAGCATATGGGGAGGGAATTTTCAAGACTCCTAATTTAGTACAAAATATTTATATAAAAAGTTATTTTATACACACACAAACAAACCCTGAACAAACCAGAGACTGCAAAAGAAGGAAATTTAAGCTTTCTGCAAAATTTGTTATACTGCTATTTTACACTCCATAGGACACTATTTTTTTGGTTAAATATACACATCCTCCTCTGCGCAACAGCACCCTACATATTATTTTAAAATAAATCAATAAATCAACGTACTAGTGTCTCATTAATTCTGCGAACAGTAGTAACGAGGGACATTTCAACTCCAGCACAGATGCACATGAACCCCTTTATTATCCTGAACAATACTAATTTCAAAATCTCACCTGGATGTCTTTACATACATTTTAACCGGATTGTCTCAAATTAAAACCTTCACACTGCCAAACTGCTAGTTACTGTCCAAAACGGAGAAAGTACAAATGCACAAAATTGCATTAGGAGTAAATATCCTTTCCACAAGTATAGGCTCCTAAAAGTAGCGATGCAAAACTGAGGTTTTCTGACTCAGCAGATAATCCCCCTGTCAGCGCTCACTTTAACAGCAGAAAGAGTTTTATTAGTTCTCAGTCCTATTACCACCGCCGAGCCAACAGAACGGCAAGCGGATAAAGCAGATCGCAGCCTCAGCTCTGCGTCACCAAAGCTACCCGCCAGGTTTTGTCTGCAAGACCAGTTTCTGCGCACGTGACCCGTCTCCCTTTCTCCCACACTCAGCCCAACAGGATAACAGAGCTGCCAGGCAAGACAGAATCAGGCCTAAGATTAACTTTATCAAGCACAGTAAAACCCCAGGAAGAACCCAATTAACTCGGCTACCCCGAGCTGCACTGAGCAGGACAAACAATGCACATTCCTGCCATTCTTCCAGCTCCTGCATTCAGCAGATTTGTCACAGAAACCCTAGGACTAGCCCGCAGCCTCACAAGCCTTTTTCATAAAACGCTGAATTTACCGGCAATTCCTGAGCACTCTCTTCCATCTCCCGCTGGCTTGCTTCCCGAGTTGGTCCACACACCAGCCACCTTCAAGCCACACTTCTAGTTTTGCAGAAGTGTTTCGGTGGAACGGACGGACAGACAGACAGGTAGGTGTGCAACCTCGCTGCAGCGGTCCTACGTCTGGAACTATAACCACACCATTTAATAAGCTAAAGTAACTGTGACTTTAGATGGTTAGTGCTTGGGAGTACTATTTATCTTTCATTTGTGCTATGTTCAGCTCAACAGGATCCTTATCCTTATTCAATTCTCTTTTAACAACAAAAATAAATTGGAGAAGTATGAATATGCCCTCATGACAGAAAGAAAGAAAGAAAATTAACGATAAAATCCTCTCCATTGTTTTGTTTTCAAATCATCTGACAGACTTTAGTATTTAAAAACTAGAGCTCTTTTACAAGAGACTGGAAAACAGTACAGTGAAAAGTTATGACTATTAATTCTTTTTAATCCTACAGAACACTATTAAATACTGAATGATGATGCATAAGGGAAAAAAAAAGGAAGTATCCAAAAATTTTTGTTAAATTCTCTCACTCAACAAAATCTTGAAGAAAACAAAACAAAGAAAGCCCACAAATCCAACCAAAAAAACCCACACCAAAAACCATAGTGCAGCAAAGTACTCCTCAACACTAAAATACTTTTTCCTACATTGCAATTGTCAGTTTAAAATAAAAAATAAAAAAAAAAAATCAACTGATGAGGCTACTTTATTTTTACACCTTGTGATCAACCAGATTATAAAAAATGGTCTAAACAATGGGCTCAGATATTAAATATATATACACATACACGCCCACCTGCGATTTAGCATTAAGAAAGTATTTTGCCCCCAACATGTTCTTCTGCCATCAGGCAACAGGTTTTCAGTCTCCTATTTCCTGGTGTACAAAAATAAATAAGATCTCAGAAGTGCTGCCCTAACAGTTATCTTCAAGTTTTAGTGGACAGTCTTCCCAGAGAGGCCTTGAGGGGTGTGGGGTGTGTTTAAAAACTTAGATGCCAGGCACTTTGAGAATCTGGAAAAGCACAGAAACATGTACCAAATAGATTGCAGGAACAGTATTTTTTCTGGGTAGTTTTTTTGCGAGCTCTACATTTACCCCCATTGCTCTGTGTATTTAGAAGACTATGTGCATACCGTATATCAGGCTTTCTACTAAAGCCAGTAGCTACACGCACTGAAAGCAGCAGGATTAACCCACATACAAAAAGGTTACGATCAAGCTAAGTGGCAGGAAAAGAAAACGATCCTTTTCCAAGCATATCTGATGCGTTTGTATCCATATATATTTTCAGTATATCAGCTCTAACAGTCTTACTGAAGAACAACACCCAAATAAGATTCCTGATCCAAACTAATTTGATGGAAAGCAGGGACCCTCACAGTGAGGCTGCCCACTTCACAACCCTTCTCCAGACAGATTTTGCCACAAAACGGGAAGCACCACATTTAAATTAAGGAAATAAAGATATTCTAAGTATGACTACAAGTCCACAAAGATGTATTTAAAAACAGACTTACAAGAGTTCTGGAACAATGCTGGTTTTTCAGAGGTAAAAAATAATCCTAGTTGATTTTGCCGTTTCATCTCAAGAATACAACATTAAAACTACACCATGGTACCAAGTTCTCCATGCAGATTACATAAACTAGCTATATATTTATAGATTTGCAGTGTTCTGCGATCTCTGTTAATTTTCATCCAAGTGTGCCTTCAGATCCATTTTCAGTCTTTTGCTTCTTATGCACATCCATGAAACTTAGGCAGAAGAAGTAACAGCTCAACTTTTAAGGCAGCCCTCACATAATTTGGTTGCAGTAAAAAGGAGGTGTGCTAGGATGGGAGCATCATCTTACTGCGGCTCAAGGGGAGCTCTGCCGGGAGAAGCCAGGTAGCCCATATGCCTACGTAGGGGCTCACAGCTTTTCCAAAAGCTTTGCCTACTTACATCCATGAAAATGGACCTGTTTGGATGCTGCTCACTGACAGCACCCACACCTTTGAGGGGACAGCTGTGTGAGGAAAACCTTCCCACGCAGGAATCCTCAAGAACGTGGACTTTCTCAACAGGCACCGCTGCACTGTCTTGCCCATATTCTGGATTTTAATCAGGGAAGTTTGTTATGTTTAGTGCTGCCGATCATCACTGGCTTTTCCAGTAAAAATTGAGAGGCCATGCGAGATTGGACATGGCACTGGATGTGTCAAGAGGGCTCTATTTCCGTATCTATCTAGCTGGCAACCCAGGATGTCCATCCTATTCCAGTTTTCCAGAAAAACAGGGACAACACCAGTTAACTCCTCTGTGAAGAGTCCCAGTAAGGCAGTAATATGGAGCATTAGGTGTCAGCTAGGGATTATTATTCTCCATTGCCAAATCACATGTTTGTTTCTGTACTGTACAATAGAAAGCGGCTTTAAATTAACTGCCTTTTATGATGTAACAAATTCAATTATGATTAGTTACCCAAAATTAGCTTCACCATAATAGTGAGTGGTCAATTATAAATCACTTGAAAAACAATTCAAACTTACAAAGGATGGGAAAAAAATAAATCAATCCACATAAAAAAACCCCTAAAAATATAAAGAAATGCGGATGTCTTGGGTCCTTAATTGCTTTGTGTAATCATTCAGAGATAAAAGTACTTAAGTATTACATTACTTAATATGTAATTACATAAATCATCTATATAAACACTTTCTCCCCTCCTCATAAAAGGCATTTACAGATACCACAGAGCTGTTTTTAAACAGGATTATTAACTGGAAGGCTGACAGAGAACTGAAGCAACCTGAATGGGCAGAAGGACAATGGCTTTTTCGTCTCCATCAATACCACACACAGACCAACCCAACCACTGTCATCCATCAGTCCTGCACCTCTTCCTTAGCACGTCTTCCAACATCATGAGAATTCCCAGCTTATTAAAGAAAACCCCCAGGGATAACCATGACTGCCTTGGGAGATTGATGCAGTGGCTGGTCACAACCCTGACAATTTCAGTAACTACTGCATTTTTATTAAGAGTTTCAGAAAAGTTACTTTTTAAAGGCTATGAGGCAGTAACTTTATCTCAATTTTGCCTGTTCAGTAGAGATTTTACTACTCTGAAACAGAGTCAAGCTACTTAGGATGGGATGCTGTTGCCTAAAAACAGGCCTACAGTGCCTGTGAGTGCAGATACATCAGCGGTCACCCAGAAGACGCTCACTCTTCTGGAGCAGTAACTGGAGGCGAAGCAGACCACCTGGATGGCCAGTTGATACCCTAGGGGCAGGAAAATGACCATCACCCTGCACAGCATGGCGGGGGGGTTGGACCTAGATGATCTCTGAGGTCCTTTCCAACCCAAACCATTCTATGATTCTATGATTTACACACTGCCTACTCCATCTGTGGTCACCAACTTGTGAGCACTTACATTTGAGCTTCATTTCAAATACACAAGCAATCCCTGAGGTCAGCAGAAGGGAGCTCTGGTGGGGAAGTTACACTTAAGTGTAAATATTCTCAAGTTCTAGACTTAAGAGCTACAGCCTTTGAGCCCTCGCTCATTGCAGCACTCCTGTTGACCTTATGAAACCTGGGTGAGATGGGCTGCACACAGGGGTCCCTGTCATACAAGCTGTTTTTTTTTTTTTTTCCAGAATCTGACTTTCAGCAGAAGGTACAAACCAATAATAGTAAAAATTAGCAGCAGTACTATAAACGGGATAAAAACTATGGGATGAAGAAGAGATTCATTTTGTCTTGAAAAAAAAAAAAATCATCAGGAGAGACAATTTTTTGTTCTGCCACAGCCTCTTATTTGAGGGCAGAAAAGCAAAGAAAACTGGCTATAAAAATCCTGATTTCACAGAGGCTGCCCCAGAAAAGAAGGAGAGTCATAGGGGAACACAGCACACAAATATCACACCTTGGTGTGTAGCCAAGAGATATGCAGAAGCCAAAAACACAGCATGCTAGGAGTTGCCTAAAGGCAACTCTAAGAGGAGCAAGCTCCCAAATAGTTCCAAAAATGCATCACGAGAAACTACCTTTGCTGTATGCGCTGCTGCGGGACCACGCACAGGCAGCAAACTGCACAGCTGGGAACGTGTTATCACTGCAGCTAACGTGGGAACAGATTCATTTCTCTTTAGAGGTACGTATATGAAACTTTCACTGAAGGCCATGGGTCTGCACATTAACACCAGACTAAGCCATGAAGGCTCTTTGGTGATTTTACACCGAAGAACGGTATTTTTTTCTTAAGATAATGCAGTAATACTCAGATCCTTTTCCTAACAGCATGTTTTGAAGTTACAGTGTGTTCTCAGGACAACACACGTCAATGTGCTTGTATCGTCTCATAATTAACTGTAATTACTATACGATCGTTTCCAGTCTTAAACATAGTTAACCATTAACCTGTATTTGTAGACTGTATTTGCTGAACAGCGTAGTGTTCCTTCATTCCCCAACGCTATGTAAATTGTGCAGTTACAGACCTTATCAGAGTGGTCAACTAAAACGGTTTTTGCAGGAGTGGGAGGAAAGGCCACAGATATCTTGTTATTATTTAAACATTTTTTAATAATAAAATGCTGGGGTTTATAAAATTTTGTCAGGAAACAAAAAAAAAGTTGAACACAGGACTGCTAGTTTTCATGCTTTCTGGAGAAACCTCCTCAAACCATCAGTTCCATGCCTTGTGTCTACACCAGCATAGGAAAAAGTGGCATCAAGACAACTCTTGAAGCTTCCAGATAGATTTCCTTACTATGCCTGATTTGTATATGTACATGTCTCTTAGACACAAAAAAAGCACACTTTGAGTCTCCAGCATAGTATAAATGTAATTGAGTTGTTTCTTCCATAATAATCAATGTTTTGTTGACATATCTGTAAAGCATTTGCAGTAAGATTCAGCTGTTGTGAAAAAAATCATACAACAATATAAAGAACTCTATTCAGTATTTTATTGCCCATTCTAGCATTATGCATAGTCAACAGCAGAACGCCAAGGATGACTGCGGAACTGCTGTATACACAAAATGATGCATATTGAATTTACAGTTGGGTTTGGGGTTTTTTTGCTGGGTTTTGGTGGTTTGTGTTTTTTTTCTAGTTACCATCGGGACTCCACTTCCACACAGGATCTGCTGCAGCCCACCTTATGCTGTAAAAGCCCTGCTACAAACAGTTCCTCTGTTTGGAAACTCAGTCCACAACTTTCAGCTACTTGAGGAAGACTTCTGGCTGCCAGCTTGGCCACTGTAAGGTGCTACTTTGAGGTCTCCAGCACCACCTCATACAGTTTCTGCTGTAACCTCAGTTAGGGAACCAAGCTTTATTAAACAAATATGGATTATGGATTATTCTTTATCCTCCCCACTACACGTGCAAAAACCAAACGTCATCTTGTCCAGCATGATGCATTGGCACAACCCCTAAACAGATTGTTTTGTTGCAAGTTACCTGGAAATACTATGCTGGAAAGAAGACAGATAGAGATGATGACTGACTTCAAAGGATTTGCAGTAGAACAGTGAAATTGGCACCAATATAATCCTAAAATGAGGTATTAGAACTAACAACTGCTGTTTAAGTATTTCAGCACTCTCTTCCCACAGGTATCCTGTTATAAAGACCAGGATGGATAAAGGTGATGGTAGGAGTTTGGTCACCCTGGCTGAGGAGGACTTCTTGTGCATCATAGGGCAGCCTAGGCAGTTGCTACACAATGCACCGGAACAGGCTTTTATGCCAAATCCAATTCTAAGCAGTACAAAAAGTATTCATCTTAAAGCAGCTTTGGGAGGATGAGGAAATATAATCTTAGAGAGAACCCCCGTGCCCATGCACAACAGAAATCCCACCCACACCAAAACAATTTTCTGGATTCACATCAAAGAACATACCCTCTTCAGAAGGAACACTAAATACACCCGCATCTCAGAACTGTGTCAATATTGGCACTAGGAAACGAAACCTGACTTCTAAAACTGACGCTGGGAAAGACTCCAGTTGTCAGAAACTTCATTGAAAGTGCTACTGAAACGTGTTACCTGTGCTTCAGCCGACAGTAATGCAGACACAGACCTTTGCAAAATACAAGGTTAAGGTATGAAAATATCCTGGGTTTTTGCAGGACCAATTAAAAGTTTTAGGAGCTCTTGTTTTAAGACATACTCAGTTTACAGTTATCTACTCCAATACATAAAAGAAAAAGGCAAACTTCTTCAGAGACATCTACAAACAGTCCACAACAGCATTTCAAGTTTACAATTAAATCTTACTTCGTAATAAAGTGCTCGGATTTGAGGGGAAAACTGTTGCAAGTGGGTAAGGAATATCTGAAACTTAACTTCTACTCCCAAATCCAGTAATCTGTGTAAGTAAAACTGCCGTACAACCTTGTCTCAAACAAAACGATCCTCTTCATTCAAAAAAGTTTCTCAGACTCTGAAGGCATTTTTGTGGGTTTGTTTTGGTTTGGTTTATTTCCCCCTAAAGAAACACAATGCAACCCTCATTACCTGCCTCAGCCCAACCATTCTCAGTACTCCCTTTCCCTGGGTCTTTGCACAAGACGTGACATTACAAAGTATGCCAACTGGTCATTCTGAAAACTTACTATGCTAAGGGTTGGAACAAAGAAGTATCAAATGGACTGGCTATTCTACCACTGCATGATAGCTGACGAACAAGGAAGAAGCAGAAAGGTAGGCAGGCAAGCACAGAGTCTCGTGAGGTCTGCAGAGGGATGATAGTACCTCACTCAGTCCTCTCCCTGCCACTTGATACAATTCAGTCCCTTGAGAGAAGAAGCTGAACATAAAATATACCACTGTGCTCCTGACTGCTGCAGTAGCCCAACCAATTCCTGAAACGCCAGATGCCCTCGCAGCTGATAACCTGTACACATCCCAGCATGTTACTCGGGGCCCAGGAGAACGAGAAGAGGGACCTGGCAGAGGCCAGGGGAGACAGGACCAGCACACATGCACACACAGGAATGCCTCACCATTTGCATAGTTCTAAATAAAATTAAGCCCCTCATGTCACTTCCACTGCCAGATTAGCCCAAGCACGATAAATTTTTAGTTCAGCTCATTCACCTCACTTTGATCAATGCCACATGCTGCCTTCTATTCACATCTACAACCATCATTGACAGCAGCAGGAAAAGTAGCATAAATCCAACAATGAAACATTTCTAAGAATGTGAAGTTAATGAAAACTACAGGATTAGGTGTTTTTTCTTTCTTTTTTTTTTTTTTAATTTTACTCATCTGATATTGACATTTGGTAGCACAATTACCACTAGTAATTTTATTTCTCTTACTGCATGTAAAAGATTAAAGCACTGAATTCACCCAAACCAAGTTTAAAAAGATAGTGATCAGCTTCCTCCCTAGCCTTGCCCCTGAACTTTCCTCCATGACCTTCCAATCAAGCAAGGCACGGGATCTCTTTAGGACTACGGCTCCTAAGTAAATAGATAAAACCATGGAAATCTCAGAAAGCAAGTTAAACAGAATATTCAGTGTAACAAATAAAGAAGCAGCAAGAAGGATGGAAATTGTTCAAACAGATTCTGAAAAACAGTTTCCTCATTTCAATACTTCAATCAGTTTTGTCATACTTCATTTACAAATCATTAGTCTAGTTTTAAATTATGGCTCATGCAGTTTCCCTTTAGACCTGTACAACATTGCTATAGCATGGCTTGTAAACTTATAAATCCCGAAGTATGGGGTCTCAGGGCAGAAAAGAAGGTAGGGACAAACAGAAGGATACCTATGCATGTATGTCCAGGTATGCATATTTTGAAAGTGAGAGAGCGAGAGATAGGGAATGTTTGCTTATATAAATGAAGAACTGTGTGTATTATATACCTTCTATTTATGCACGTAGGAAGTGTAACTGAAAATCCTTTGCAACAGCTGCTTTTCTATCATGTCTTTGTTGCATTCAAAGAACTAAACCCCAACGTGCTGCTGCGTAAACATAACCCTCAAAATGGGGACATAGGTTTGAGTAAGCAAAACTCTAGTCGTGGTTTGCAAACACTTGATCCACAATTGTGTATTTGGAAGCTAATTCAGAACAGGTTTTGGACTTATCAACAGATTTTAAGTATTTAAAAGAGAGAAGGGAAAACTTTAGCTGAAGACGACTTCCAGACATCACAGAAGCAGAAAGGCTGGTATGTCTGACTCTTACTTAAAAGCATACATGCACTCTTACTGTGTATTAAGTTTAAAAGCAGGACTAGCACTATGCTTACCATGACCACTGAAGCACTCAAACATTACAACTTAAAAGAATAATCTAAAATCTTACAGATCAAGCCATAGTTCAGGGCCAAGTCTCATTTTTATAGGATTCTTGGCTGACAAAAATAATTCTGAAAAAAAAAGAAATTATCAGCCATATGCACTACTGCTTTATCCAGCACATACTTTGCACCAGGAACTAGTCATATTTAATGGCAACTAATGATTCATTATTACACCTCAGAAATAAAAATGGATGTCAGAGAAACACAGGAAGCATCAACAGTACCACCTCATCACCTAATTACCCTGATAAAGTGACTACATGCTTAGTACAGACACTGGCAAATACATGTTTATGAAACTGAAATACTGTTTATGCTGTCTTTAAATGACAGGAAGATTATTTAATCCTGAGCATCATAGAGTGAGTGGACCCTCTGATTATGCAGCAAAAACTGTACAGAGTTTGTGGAAATTCTGTTGGGGTCTTAACTTCAATATATCCTCTACAAATTTTTCCAGCCTAACAGGATTCATCCATCCATCTACGAGATGCAAAGAGGAGGCAAAGATAGCATTATGTTGTTGCTGGTCTAGGTGGTGTTTTGTTTTTTTGTTT
>VWZZ01007174.1:315952-356598 GCA_013399095.1 Psophia crepitans
TTTTTTTTTTTGAAAGCTTGCAAAATAACAGTTGTAACAGCATGGCTCAATGTAAAACAAGGTATCACTTGTAGTCTAGTCAACAAGTAGTACAACTTGAAAAATTGGCTTCTTCACATGTTCATCATCCCAGTAAAATCCACCCTGACCTTAAGGAGGTATGGATCTTTTTTTTTTTGGCAAATGCTTTCAAAGTACATATCAAAAAACCTCACATGTTAGTGATTTGTAGAGGTATGCTATCCTACTTCAACTCAAACTAAAAACTACATTAACACTTCCTTCAGTTGCGAGATACATAACCCATTTATTTTGGTCCATCTAATTCAGCACAGACCAAGAACAGCCCTCTCCTTCCCATACCAGCTCTTCAACACCACAGCTTTTTTCAGCTCCAAGTTTCCCTACCAGCAAGCTGAAGGAGTCATCTAGTGGCCACAGATAATTCTTGCAGCCTCACCACCTTCTGCAGTCTGGCTGCCAGGACAAGGTACAAGATTTTTGAACCCTTAAAGCACACACGGCACTGACAAGCACTTGCTGGCAGGGCTTCAGCTGAAGGCCCAGTGTCTGAACTGTGATGCACCCTAGCAGCCGTGCTCATGGTGTTTCACGTTCATGTTCCTGATCACACCCCAAGCATTCCTTTCCCACTTCTAGCCCACAACAAGTCCAAAGTCAAGTTCTGTCCTTAAACATGCTTGGAAGTAGACAGGGCTGTGTTGTTTCTAACTGGCATGTAGCTCACTGTTCCCCTTAAGGGGAGGCAAAGAGATTTTCTGAATAACATCACTACGCACACAAAGCATCAGTTCTTGCCCGGTGATTAAAGAGCAAAGCAGCAGCACAGCAAGCTAACGGATCTTACTCCGTTCCCATCTCTCTTCTACCACAAACTCACTGTGCAGGTTTGGACAAAGCAACTAAGTATTTAGGTAAGGTATCTCAGTCATGGAAGAACCATCTGCCTAATAACATGCAAAACCCAGTAAGAACCGTTATATTTTAAAGAGGTATTCAAAGTATGATTTAAAATAACATTGATAAACAGTACTAATACCTAGGAAAACCTTAAGCTTCATAAAAATATGCAATGCTTTATCAGTTCTCTATTCAACACCTCCAGTCAGGTAAGTTCCAGAAATTTAAGGCAGTATAATTTTATTGGAAAACATCAAATATTCATCCCTCAGATGAATGGTCATTTCAACTATATTAGAAATAAAAAAGTAAAAAGATCAGTACTGATTTTTCACATAAACACCTTAGCTTGAAACAAACTCAGATTATGATCCATTTTGTTACTCTGTGTTGATCTGTGTCAGCTGCTGAGTGACAGAACTGCAGGCACCCAACCAAAGAGCAAGATCCTCTTGGTTTTGTTTCTGGAAATCACTTTGCTGCAGCACTACTGTCAGGCTCCCGAAGAAAGTGCTGCTACTCTTCCTTCACAGAGTAGAGATTGCTAGTTACACCTTTTCTCTTTTTAAATGCTTGCTCTCTTGCTCAGAGATTAACCTTATACAGTGAGCATCAGGTGTTAAAATATCCCCCCCATCACCAACTTTCTAAACCCACACACACTACCTATGCGGTTTAACGTCTTATATAATCTTGGTAGCAGTAGCATGTGCCGTCCCCCCTTCAAAAAAATCAGGATTCTTCGGACCTCTCGTGGACGAGCCAAAAGACTTCCTTAAATTCAGACTCAACCTCCCTGTGACTCAGAGCCTCTATCTACCACAATCACCTCAGTCAGAAAGGTGTCACCTAGCTTTCTTCATCAATCCTATAAATCACTTGGGTAATTCAAGTGAAAAGTGCTGTAAAAGTGCAAATTATCTTCATGCTATTGTTAAAGAGCTCTGACCCATTTCAAGCTGCAGTTGAAGGTGGATGGTGGTACCACAACTATACCAACAGGTGAAAGGAAAAAAGAAAAATGAGCCTTGCAAGTTTTAATGTCAAGACTTAAACAGAGAAGGTTCCTTCAAAATGGCATGGCATGAGCAGCAGCTAAGTGATGTTTAAAGCTAGTATTTAGCTCAGCCACCCTCTGATCTCAGCAAGCAACTTCTTCACCTTGCTGTTTCACAGGTCTAGCTGACTAAGTATTGGTCACATCTGCCTTACGTGGAAGACTTGGAGAAAGACTAAGTCTAAAGCACATTTATTTCTGCAAGGTGGGGACACCTTACCCTTTTAGGTCAGTAAAACAACAAGAGCTGTTTCTGGCCACTCAGTGCTCAGGGCCCCAGTCACAGAGGTGTCTGGAAGTTACAACACAGTTCTGCAGCACTCAGGTTTGCATGAGCACACCCTAGATCTATTTTTATAGCTTTTTAACAGGCCTAATTTGTATTGTCAATAAAAATAATACTGATATTCTGCAGTCTTAACTTGCCATCGTCATATAAAGGGTTAGGCTACCCTTCTATTAAGGCTTTCAGACAAATCGAACCCATTCTAATTTTACTTATGTATTTTGCATGCAAGATCCTCTTTGGAAAGAACAAAGAAAGAGAAGCTTCACTGCTAGTCTAAACCAACATGCTAAAAAAATTCACTGATGAAATGAGTAGTAGACAGTAGTGAAGACTCGCTGATTTATACTGTTAGGCCAAGCCACACTGCCCTGTCTCACACCATGCTTTCGGCAAACTGCAAAGGCTGAATGAGGAGCAGTAGCAGTCACTCAAGCCCATTTTGTCCCACTATTACAAGAAAGATGCACACATTTTTTTTAAATTACACACACAAAGACACAGACATACACATTTATGTGTGTATGTACCTATACATACTTTTTTGCAGGTAGAATAGAATAGAATCATTAAGGTACATGCAATGTAAAAAACCAAACACCACTCAGTAGGATGGTTTGCAAAACAGCCATGTAGAAGAAATAGTGGCAGAGTGGAATAAAAAGACAAGAAATTGCAAAGTACCACAGCCACTCTTAAAATAGCTACCTACCTTTGTGCACTGAAATTAAACCACGAAGCTCCTTCTGAAGCTTCTACTACTTCTTAATATGCAGATCAGCCAAAGGATGGCTGTACTTCATTAGTGCTGCAAATAGCTGAGTTGTCAGACTTCCTTTTGATAAAAAGTTTGTTATATTGATCAGGCTATTATGACCAGACAGAACAGCCATAATTTGTCTTTCCTAAAGGTCTTACCACAGACTACTTGGGAAGTTTGGTTAGCTGGGCAGCTGCCCCTTCTGTCCCCCAAGATAATTCACAAAAGGGAGTACATTATACTCGTCTTCCAGAGTTATTTCCGGATATAATTCAAGGAGGCTGACCATCTTAAATGCATTACTGACTGAAGCCTAAGCATCTCAAGACAGCCTTTCTTCACACCTTAATTACTCAACAAAAAATCAGCTAAACAGTACCAGTCAACTGAAGATGTTTTCTCTAAGGACCCTGCCCTCCTATTATTCCTCATCTTGTTGACCTGCAGGAAACGCTGAAACACCTCTCAGAACTGCCAGGAGCAAAGGATTTACCTGCTTTTATGTAAATTTGTCAACCCATACTGCAGGAAATTTAATCAGAAGCAACAGTGTAAATTGCTGATAACATTTAAAATATATTCACTTATTCTGAAAGCTCCGCCGGAAAGTACCTCTTTTTCCTCTGCCTAACCACTACTTCACCACCGCAGCAATTTGGATTCCTTGTCTCACTACAGGTCCACCAGAGATGTCCGTATCTGCAACAAACATTTCCAGGTGGAGATTCAGAATTCACAGAGCTTGGTGGAACCTGCCAGAGCCTCAGAGTCAGGCATTTAAAGGTCCAGCAACTAATTCAGAAAGCCTCTACCACAGTCTTATTCCTGTGATTTTTTTAAATAAGCCATGAACAACAACATAGATGGGAAGGCCTCAGTCATGTCAGTAGAATATGTCATAGTCATCTTCAAATGGGGCCTGGCTAGCTAGCTGCCTTCTTGCAGCCTTGAAGGGGGAGGAATTGCTTAAATCTATTAACTCTTTATTGGCCCTGACTAACCAGAACCTCCTTGAGTTCCACCAACACAGGAGGTATTACTGCTGAACGAGACTTTGTCAATGCACAGAGGCCCACATGGAATTTGCTTGCACTTTTACCCAAGAAAGTTCCAGGTGTTTACACATCAATTGCTGTTTCTGAATTACCCCATGCACTAATAAGCTTCAAGAGGCACCATCAGTCACAAAAACAATGTAGCCAAGTATGGAACTCTTATAGCTATGTTACTGTCACTTTAAACTTAAAAAACCCCCATACATTCTTGTAGCCAGCTGGGAACAGGAAAATTCAATTAAATTATTTTCACTTCTCTTAGACAGTTTCACTTTTGAATTAGTTTGGGAAACAAACATTTTGCTTGAACATCTGTATAAAAATATCCCTTCAATCTGAAAGTATTTTAATTTCCTGATATCAAAAAACCACGTTATCTTATAGTAGTGAACTAACAAGGGAAAGTAAAGGGATCCAGTTTGAGTAGCTTTATTCTGTAGTGGATCCTGCTCACTGTCAGTTGAAATGCACAAGTTTTTCTGGTAGCATCTTCAGGGGGGTGGGGGGGGGAAAGAATGAGTCCCCTGTAAAGCATTAGCCCTTATTACAAAAAATATGTCCCACTGTACTCAAGTTTCACATCTGAATAACCTCAGATGCTGCTAGGGTTTCAAGTCAGGTTAGCTGGCCACCCGGGAATACTATGTGCTGAGGCAGCCCACCACACCAGCTCCCTGCACCACAGCTGTGGCAGTGCTTCCCAGCGAAGCCCCCACAGTATCATCCCGGACAGAAGATCGTGGAGAACCTGCTGCCATTACCCCAGGCCCATGTGGTGGGTGGACACAACACTGTTAGACGGTGCTGCAACAGTGGCAGTAACTCCATGTCCTCATCAGCAGAAGCTGTACTTATAGAACCATGGTCATAGCCCAGCTGCATCAACTCTCCAGGTGTTGGGTCCCTTGTATTTTGCCTAACAAAATGCACTATTCTTGTGATTTACTCCCATTAACTAGTGCCTCCATTTACAGGAAAAGGAGAGACTTATTTTTTTCGCCTCCAAAAGAAAGATATAAATCAAACCAAACTACCGATTTTGTATTTTTTTTTTTTATGCTTGGGATTCTAGGTAGTTCTTTGAATCCTTCTGGCTTTATAAAAGCCAACTGAGTCTCATGCTGTGCAAGCTTGATAGGAACATTTAAATAAGTTTTCTTTCTATCATTCTTTTTGTTCATTTCCCACAAATATAATTGTTTTATATAATGTTTTCATTAGACAATATCTTTTTGAAGCTTAAGGTACTCTAAAATATTACTCAAAGATGTAAAGAGTTGATGTGCCGCATTTTCCTACGAGTTTTCAGTTTACTTTGGTAGGGCAAGGGAAGGAGTAGAGACGATATTTTCAACTCTCAATTCTACTATCTGAACAACTTCCAAGCAAAGCAAACATCGATCCTTTAATCCTTTGTCAAAATCCACTAGCACTGATTCCTGTACTTGCACAGAGTCTCAGAGAGGGTAACAAGGCCCTGAACAAATGCACAGCTCTACACTAGCAAATCTCAAAACAGGATCTTTATCTTGGGATGTAACATTCAACTACCCTAGCCAAAACACAACCCCAGGGAATTCATGTAGAAATATTTGTTGGTGCTTTTTGCCAGCACGTAACACATAACAAAAGCTTGAAAACCACTAACAAAAACTTCCTGAACTCCACAAATAACACACAAGCAACCATCACCCTGTTACTGAAAAAAAAACCCAAATAAACAAACAAAAACCCCCAACAAACAAAAAATATTAAAGTACTGGCCACAAACACTTACTTTTCTTACACGCCACCAGAGAGGAAGCTACTGTCTCTTCTTGAGATATCCCATCACTAGTCAAAATCTGAGAGTAACTGATCACACGAACAATTTACAGCACCAGCTCTGGACTTAACAATTTAACTAGCATCTTGAGTCTCTAGTGAACTGGTATTCTGCATCCAGACAGAGCTACCTTGTAAGATTGCCCATCACCACACCCAGTCGAAGTCCCATGCAACTTTTAAGAACAGCCTGACAGGCAGCATATGATGCTGGATCACACAGAGGAAAGCTATGCCAGGCAGCAGCTACTTCTAGAAAGGATCACAGGAGAAAGATAAAAGCAACATCACAATTAAGACATGTTATCTTCAGCATCAGTAACTAACTGATGCTATCTGCACTGGAAACTATCCAGACTGCAAAAATCACATTTAAAAGATGCATCTAAGTCCACAGTAGAAGAAATATTGACAACAGCGGTCTATTTCTGGAGATACAGCCTCTTCTCTTGCATTGTACTTAGCCTGCCCTTAAGGCTCTAGCTTGACAAGCATAAGCCAGATCTGAAGCTAAAAGCAGTTCTGTCCCCTGTCCTGCTTCTATTCTTCACACTCACAGACTCCTCTTTTGGGGCAGAGCTGTTCAGTTCTCCGGTCTGATCCATGATGCAATATATGATCCACCCAAAGGCTGTCAGTTCTATCTTTAGTGGACAGAGTTAAGCTAATAGAACTCATTAATTTTAGCTGTGATCAGTCCTCCAGTCCAGTTCACTACAGAACTACAAAAACACTAGCACGGCCCCACGGGGTTGGATGGAAGTGCCTGAGGCTGGGACTGTTTCTTTCGGTGACAGTGCTGCCATTTAAACATGGTGCCTCACTATTACCTCTGTCAAATAAGTCTTACGCACTTTGCCAGGGAGCTGTAGTTCAAGTAACATACTGTATCTTCTAGGGTAAGAACCCTTGACTCTACTGACACAGGCTGTATTTTCAGTTTTATTTTTACAACAGCCTCCTATCAATCAGAATGAAAATTGTGAAAATAAGCGCAAAATGAGTAAAACAGCACAGAAGTCCAGTAGCTGTTGGCCTCGATGCTTAACATCATGCCCGTCTTCCCAGTACTGCAGAGTTTCTCTACTGGTAGAATGCGAGTAAAAAGGCAGTAACTTTGGCAAATAAGAGTTGGGTACTTGGGCCTACATGGAAAATACTTTGGCATCTATATGATAAGCACATTTCCCATCCATTTCTTGTGGAAACATCAGCATTTATAATTATCTTCAGAATCAACACACTGAGGCAGCAAATGGTATGCATCATCTTTCTAACATACTGATATGTATCCTGTATACAGAACAAAACGTCTTTAACCACGTTTTTATCCCTCTGAATACTGACATAACACAGGGTGAATTTCCTGAGCTCAAGTCTATAGCAAGAAGTAGACTTAGCAGTGATGAATTTACAGACTGCATGGAGGCAAAACCACACAGTGTACTATACCCATCACCTGAAACCAAATACAAAAGATGCAGGGCCATACATGACTGCAAGTTTTATTATTACTTCTTACACAACGCCTCTCCACCACTACTCCAGGAGAGGCCACAGACTGGGCAACAGAAGCAGTTTATTGTTTTTCTTTTGACCTTATATGTTTATCTACAAAGCTGTTGGAACTACAAGCAATAAATGCAGCCCAGTAATCCAACACACTCATAAGAAAATACACTCCTACTTGCCCTGCAACTGAAAGAAGGGTGCCAAATTCCACCAAGGAAAAAAAGAAAGTCCGTCATGCCCAAAAGTGTTACCACAAATCAAGCCCCAGTTTCTAATTAACTGTACCTCTCTCATTTTCCATCAAAATGCATCAAACTTTGAAATCAAAGTTTCCCCAGAACTGCTTTCAGCACAGCTACTGCAGAAGTTCACTGTAAGAGAAGTATCCCCCGCTTCCACAACTGGTCAAAGACTAAATTTTTTTCACTTTATAGCAGGACCAATAAATTCAACTCAGCATCACAAGAAACAGCTACTCAAAGTGTGCGCTCCTGTCTGGATGAAGAGCACCAGCAGTTCTGGTCAGGGCTTGGGACACATCGTGTCTTCCATGATCCTGGACAAGATCCTTCATTTCTTCCTATCGTCCCTTGTTACCTGGGGAGTAACTCAGACCTGCAACAGGGCCCTGTAGTTGTGACGGCAGCATTCAGCACCTGGCTAGGCTGACCCACCACAGCTATGCTTTTTGAGTGACTTCTTAGGAAGAGTCCTCTGCAAAATCACTCAGGGCACCTCAGTCAGAATGAACAAAATCATCCCATTAATCTGGCTGTTAACAGACAGTAATGAGAAGGCAGCAAAAGAAGGATATCACAACACAAAGTAGCAACCTGCCACTAGCTACGGATTCATGATTTTAGAGCTCCATTAGAAGGTATACAAAGAATGATGCTCTCCTGTTTAAAACGCTGAAAGTTGGTTAATGAACTTGTGGTACTTACATTATTCACTCCATAAAGAAAAATAATTAAAAAAAAAATAATCACTACAGTGTGAGAAGACACGTTTCTATACAAGTTGCCTGTTCGTTGCAACTGAGATATTCTTCCGAACAACCTGCTTTCTCTCGACCAACAGAAACCCAGCAACTGTAAAAATAATTTGGGGGGGTTTTACTACTTTTTGTTTTTCCTATTTATAATTTTATTTCCACACATTATAAAATCATGCCATTCCCTCACATAAATCACATTACTCTAGATCCACAGTTATTACTAAATCACTGTAAAGTCTCTTTCTGGCAATATTCAAGCCATCTAAAAGTTCTGAAACTACCCGAGTGTTTTTTGGAGTTCTTTGGAGTGAACCTTATCTTTATCATCTGTCCTTTATGGTTGTATCGTGCTTTACCTATCTGCACTTTTCAATGAAAGGAAAACAAATTTACACACTGTAAGCTTTCACTGACTACAGTTCTTTGCTACAGCAAAATCATCATTTCCTGAGTACACTCCATTACAGTATTAGCAGGAGCAAAAGCATCTAATCAGAGAGCATAACAGCATAATTCCTCATTTCTTGTTACTGAGCCGGTGTAGGTTGTGACTCTTGGTTCCACCTCCAACAACTCCCTGGACCTGCGCGACGTGAAACCGGCACTCACCTCCTTCGTCTTCCACGGTCACAGAGCTGGCACAGAAATGTTTTCGGTGCAGCAGTCTACCATTCTGCCTACAGCTCTGGTTCGCTGCAACAGAAGAAAATCACCATGATACCGCTTTTCCAGCTCGGCGTGTTAGCCTGTCAGAAAAAGAGCCCGCAGCAACCCATAAAAATCAACTCCAGACTGATGAAAATAACTCTTTCAGGGGAGGAGTAACAGCGTTTTAAGGAAAATGAAAAGCAGGAAGCTGATCTCAGCGGCGCGGGGAGCACGGACGGGGCGGAGCAGAGGAACGGAGCGAGGAAAAGTGGAGCAAAGACTCACTGCTTATAGCTTGGTTTTGGCAGTATAGTCAAATACCACTGCATTACTGAAATACCAGCGTTACGGCTAACACAGACGCTAACACCACCCCCCCACACACACACTTGCCCGATCCCCNCCTCACGCAGCGGCACTCACCGCACAGGTAGCTGGCCCTGCACAAGTGGCCACCCATCCACGCTGCCTTCCCCGCTGGCACCACCAGCCCCAAAGTGCCCTCGGACACCTCCCTGCTCGCCCCGGCCCGGGTGAGCGATGCTTGTGGGCACTGCACCACTGAGCCCACTTTCACACGCGAGTCAGTTTGAAAAGGCACATCCTGCTCCTGCTCTTGCAGCCAGAGGAAACTCTTACTGCACGTTAAAAACAACAGATGATGGTAACTTCTAAAAGAACAAACTGTCAAGTTTTGTGCACAATTAACTTCTTTGGATGAAGTTATTTTAAAAAAAAAAAAAAAGGTGGGGGGGATCTTTAGGAAAACAGCTTCAAGAACTGCAAGGCTTTTCAGGCTAAAATTCAAACCAACAGCAAGCAGGGCTTTAACTCGCTAACAATATCTCCCACTCTGTATGAACCTTCTCTCCCAAAGGCGTTTGCTAGCCCCACCAAGGCTCCCCTTCCCGGGGGACGGAAGCCCACATGAGCTGGCTCCCCCCAGGAGGGCCAAACCTGCTCCCACGGCACAGGATGCCCCTTAGATGCTCCCCAGCCTCAGCAAGAGTCAGGCTGCATCTGCCACTTGCCATGCTGTCCCCACGTTCCTCAGTAGCGAGGTTTGTCCGTATCATTGAGATGGTATTACAAAAACCCACATACTAGAGAGTGATATGTAACATTCTAAAGAAATGCGAGCTTGGAAAACAAAGTGTCAAGGCAGAGCCAAAAAGATACAAGGGCAAGGTGGACTGACCACCATGGCAGCCACCAGCCGTTGTTTCCAAAGAAGAATTAAAACCCATAAGGGAAAACAGCACTTCAGTGGATGTCCCAACACTCACACCCCCAGGACTGGATCTGCACCTCTCAGCCAAAAGCAGACAATCCCTGTGTGTTTATGTTTTTTCTAAAGGAGACTGTGGAGATCACCACAGAGAGCAATGCTACGTAGGCACTTGTCTTGCTCTCTTTCAGGTCAGAATGTTTTGCCTCATTAGCTTTGCACAGCAAGATTTGCAGGTATTTTGCACTGAGGGGGATAGAGAGGGGACACAGGACCAAAACAAAACAGTTCATCAGTTTAAGTCAAGTTCTTAGACTTTTGAAAATTCTGTCTGATGTCCTCTATACTAGTACTGACAGAAGAAGGGAAAACAGAAGCAAGGTGGTCAACCGATTTTACCTTTACCACTTCTTTCATACATTTTCCCATGTCTGCTCAATATAGGAATCTGTAGCATATATATTTAACTCACATTTGGAAGATCCCAGTCCAGAAGATCATGAAACCCAACAACTTTTAGCAAAGCATTTAATGACTCCTTTGAAATTCACCGTGCTTTGTTCACTTCTGGACACTGTTTCAAAGTATGTCCTATACTCAGTCTGCAGTCAACCCAGCCTGAGCTGGAGACATAATCACACCTCCCTCCCTATCTCTCTGCAGAGCCTGGTGGCCTTCACTTCCAAGAGGGGACAGACAGGACCTGTGCCTTCAGCCTTCCCAGTTCACAGGCTACCTTTACCTTTGGCAACTGCAGTTACATTAACTCCTCAGGCTGTACATCAACAGTGACCGACGCAGACATACATTCCTATCTACAGTCACTCTGACGGAGCAGTCAGCTCTGACCGAGTGAACACAAAGCCCCATTGCAGAAGCATCTTCAGGTGCTGCAGCAACATCAGCAGAGCCACAAGGAGACTAAAAGTAACTTAAATCTCAACATGCAAGCTAGGGCAGCCAGTGCATGAGCAGCAACACGCCAGATCCTATCCACCTTGATCTCAATGCCATTTCTGCACTACTGTCCATGTCCAGCAGCTTTATCCCTTTTCATTCATACAATGAGACACTAGTTTCAAGAGAACCTACTTGTTCTTTCTGGGGAAACTATTAGCACTGAAGTGACATACAGCTGCTTCCTTACTAAGGAAACATATAGTTTAAAGCCAAAACTATATCAGAACTGGGAATGTAATTTATACATTCAGCAGAACAGATTTAGCGACTATTAAAATCAAGAATCCACAAAACCTGCATGGGATATTGTGCTGGTGTGTGGACAAACAGCAGGCAAAGTTAAAATACAGGTAAGAGCTCAACTTAAGAGAAACAGGAAAGGTGCTCCCAAACCTTTTCTGATGTAATTACTGTTGCATAAATGCCTGGGCTTCCTTCAAATCAAAACCAACAACTCTAGAGCACCACTCACAGCTCTGGGAGTTCACCACACCAGAAATAAATGAGCTCACAAGCCCACCTTCAACTCCAGGACAATTTTGTGTACTTCAGAGAAGCTGTTTCCTATCTGCTTTGTAGGAGAGAGATTCTACAGCACTGACTACTGATTTTTCCCTGCTATTCAAATTGATATTTAATGTTGAAAGGGCACTTCTCAGTCCTTACAAATACTGGCCAGGTATGCTGCTGCTACAGTGTACTAGCCCTCTCCTCTCTACTTCTTCAGTTCAAGTACATGTGTACAACAGTGAGAGCATTTCGGTAGATACAGAAGAGCAATCTCTGGCACTCTTGACATGACAGCCAAAGACAATTTATTCCAGCAACCTAGAAAACACCAGAAGCACTTAAAAAGAGTATTCTTAGTTAGTAAATAAAAATCATTAAACAATTTAAGATTGATTAAAAAATCACTTAAGGCACATCTTTAACAAGAAAGGCACATCTTTAACTTCGCTCTGTCTTGACTTCTTAACAAATTAAACCACTCTCACGTGTTGTTAAGTAACTTGCTATTATTTATTTTGCAAACAATTTTTTATAAGTGTTCTGAAAGACCCTTCTCCATCAGCCCCTGGTTTTGTACTATTGAAAGCACTTCATGTTTAAGATGACAGGTCATACAAAGAAAAAGTTGGAGAGACACTGGCTAAAGTATTACATTGTTTTCAGTACAAAAAGCTCCATTTCTTTAACCCCGCCTTTCTACGCAAGAAGCTTCCTTGAGAAACTAGAGTAGCAGTTTGCTTGTACTTCAAATAATTATTCTCTGCTTCTTTGCCCCTCCCAAGTTTCCTTGACTGAGGTCATCAAAATAACAAGTTAATTTTAAAAATCAAAGTTTGCCATTTGTAGGATTTCAGGGGCAGAACTGTCAAAGTCATTATTAGGCAACCACTCTTCTCAAAGTGAAACAGTTTGTGCTCAGCGTTACCAAACAGCTAGACTTCTGTCATTATCTTTGCTGGCTAGTGTTATTACCCTGTCCAGAGGTCTCTGACTTCAGTATAGATACTGGGTTGGATCAGCAGTTTTTACACTGCAGTTGTTACTTCCTACAGGTCTGCAAAGGTAACTGTTAGTCCATTATTGGTAGGCTGACATTCATTTTTTCAGGCATCCATAAAATCTGCAGGACACTTCCAGTGTTTTTAAAGTAATGAAAAAACAAGTTAAAACCCCAATACTTTAAATTGCATCTGCTTTTTTTCTCGCAGGGAGAATGCAAATTTTTTTGAAAGCTTGGAAATGGTCATGAAAAGGGTTCATCTAACATATAACCATTCTTTAGCTACTGGACAAAATAAAAACCTACCTCAGAAAGAAGGCATAAAGTAGGAAGCACCTACAAGTGTACACACTCCTGTGCTTCAAACTCATTCGCATACACTTAGAAGCCAAGCACTTCCAATCAAGTAGTTATTCTGTACTGTTTTAACATTAACCTGAAATTTTTGTATTGCTTAAACTTTCCAGTTGTCAAAACCCACGTCTGTGTGAAAATTTCTGACCTCTCATCCCCTACATTAAAGGCAGGTGGATATTAGGGACCAAATTGTCTCTGTATTTATTTAAAACAAGCCAACCCAGAGATACTTTGATCGCAAATTTACTCACTCCATCAGTACATCTATCTTCTCCTGAACTGACATGACAGGATGACTTCTCATGGCTTGTTACTCTGGTACTTTATGAGCATTAAAATTACTTAGAAGGTGACTAAGATTGGGAAAGACCTGGTGAAAGAAAATACAAAGGGAAAAAGTAACACTGATGAATCTTGCACAGTTGAAAGCCTTCTCCTACTAACCAGCAAGGAAATATAAATTAACCTGGGAGCAACTGTCAGTGAAGACATCCAAACAATTACCCGATCAATCAAATTTGCAATAACAGTCTACTACTGTAATCTTGCCTCCTGCAAAATTCACAAAAGAATTGTGCTTACATATATATACACTAAGTTTGCAGCAATATCAATAAATTATAATGTCCACTGAAGCTCCATCTTTTATTCCAATCCCATGAAGAAATAGAATGTTAATCACTAAATCTAAACAAAGTCACTACTCAGTTCAAAATGGACACAATCTCCTCGTCCAACACTTACATAACTCCGTAATACCACACAGTTAATATAACACTAAACAGATACATTAATTCATAAATCATCCCAGAAAACACCATCAACAGTCTGTGTATTCAGAAATAGCAGAATCACCATTTTAATGATTCCTAGATATCAGCACTTCTTAGAAGTTGTATCAAGTACTTTCATATATGCCCACATACACACACAGAAGCTTTCTGAGCTCTCTAGTGCATTAACAGCGTACACACGACAGCAGATTTCCATCACCAGAAAGCCACTGCCCCATTACCTACGACATACACCCACACAGCACAAGTGTCAGAACAGCTTCAGGTACAAATGTCGCACATAAATAATGCGCAGAATGCCCAAGCCAAAAATCCTACCACAAGCAGCGTGCTGTCCCTTCTTATCCCTCCCCCACGCTGTTATCCTGAGAAGTTAAATCCCAGTTCTTCTCTGCTATAGGTGGAAGGCACCAGATCCTACATATAATGTTGCAGAATAAAATCCCAACACTGTTGCCTCCTTTCTGGTGTTCTTACTGGAGCAAGATACTGGCAAGTTTAGAGATGCAGAAGTTTACTTCTCACAATGTGAGATCACATACTAACTGTGGCACAAAAAGCGCACCACATTTCCAGTAACAGAATTTCTTAAGATTAGGAGGGTTTTAGCTAGTTTTTGCTTGAAGAATAATGAGAGCTTTTCTTTGAGAGATTAAAATACAAACCAAAAACTGCATTAGTAGAATCTTCTCTATTTTCTCTCTCTCCTATCAGAAACAGTTTATTGGAAAGACATACACTTCTGTTTTTTAAAACAACCCAGTTTTCTTCCTAGATGTACTACTGCAATATTCTGTAAACATATTCTTAAGAGAGATGCAAAGGTTCAAAGAACAGTTGCAAAGAAAGCTATTTCACTCCGCTAATTTGCATCAAGTTTTATGGTTCCTATCCTCCCTCCTAAATGGAAAACTAACTGTGATAAAACATCAAGCCCAATTAGAAACAGCTACTACACACAACTATTTGTTTGAATGATTTCCTTTAGAGTACGTGTAATTGTTTTTACAGAATCCTTTAGTGTTTGGGCCAAGTATTGTCAACTTTTCAGAAAAAAACCAAACTTCTTCCAGCTTCACATCTCATTCACCAAGTACTTCATTTAATTCAAATCTTGATACACAAAAATTAATCTTTCAAATTTATTTTAATGAAATGCTGGAAAACCACTATGACAGCCTGGGTTCTGCATTCAGGATACACTTGTGATTTTCTTCAGGTTACAGGATTAGCTTGCCCATTAGAAAGCCCAAGTTTGGCACTTCCTTGAATATTAATTATTAAGATAGCGATTAAGTGCAATGTTAAGACTTTAGCATCAGAATTAGAGCTCAAATTTCTGGAGCCTGGTCCCACCCATCACATTTGTAAAAATCCTGAAATTTAGCTTCATTTTGGGCTGTACTCTATGATCTGTTCCTTTTAGATTTAAGGGCCAAAAATCTGACAGACTTCTGTAGGCGCTGGAATAAGTTGGGGAACAAAGTGGGCAAGATTTTGAAAATAGGCAAGTGACTTTAAGAAATGTGTTTTGTCCACATCTGTGGACAGCTGACAGCTGTGCCAGCCACAGCAGGAGATGAGATCAGTCTCTGTGGCAGCAGCAAGAAAGGGAGCGAGCACAGAGGAAGAGGTCAGGTCCCTCCAGGTGGGCTGCCATCCCGTTCTTGGCATATCCAGGTTGCATTTTCCTCCATAAAAGCGCTTTCTGGAAAAGTGAGCAGGGCAGAAAAAATTGCAGGGAAATAGTCTTTGTTCACTTTTACTTAAGAGCAAACCCAGTCTGACCTTTAACTGTCCTTACACTGGTTTAACCTGCAGCTGCTCTCCCACCTCCACTGCTCCCGCCGCCGCCCCAGTGTGCCTGTCCTGCCACAGGGGTGCACCAGCACACACTGTGGCTTTGGCAACAGCCAAGCCTGGCACGGCCCATCCCCCCCCNAGCTGCTAGGAGGATGGCTGGCCCCAGCCAAGGCCATTGCAGCTATGAACAAGGACAGAGGACTCCTCCCTGGAAACAGGAGGGGGGGGTTATGCCAGCAAGAAAGCATCATGTAAATACAGTACCCAACATGAAAATCCAGAAAATAAAGCAAATTTTTCAGCCATTCCTGTGGATTTGTGAGACAAAAATCACCCAGTCTTTAGCTGTTCTTTTGTTTTACCAACAACTACGTCCTCTGAATGACTGCGAACAAATCAAACTCAAGGTGCGTCTGCAAAACCATTAATTAGCCTTGGCTAATTGCAAACTAATGCACTTTAAGAAAACACACATATAATTTCATCTTCAGTAATAAGTATTGCTTAGGCTTTCATACACCATAGCAAAACAGTTGCTGTAACATCTCTCAGGATGATATCCACGCTTATCCAAAGACCTGACACCAAAGCTGGACATGTGAATCTGTGGTTATCACATGGTCTTCTCTAACTAGAGTTTCTCTACGTTTTGTCAGCATACTACTAAAACCGAGTCATTTTTCTCAATAAAAAAAAGACACTTTTCCATCTCTGGTCTGTGGTTTTCTCCCCAGTGTTTGTGTGGGACTCTAAAGCTAAAAAAGTTTCTGTTACGCAACACTTCACTTTACCATAAAAGAACACAAAACAGATTACCAACATTCAAAACTGATATTTTACTTCAAACATTCAACCCACCCTCCCCCCAAAAGAAAAAAAAAACAAAAAACCAACCACCAACCCTAACCCCAAACTTTTTTACATTTTAGGTTCAGCCACCAAAACTCAATGCGCTATGTAAAGTACTGATAGGTGCACATATAAATACAGCAAACCTTTTTATCAAGGAAAATCATATAAGTTTCTTGCATTGAAGTCTAAAACACATCTGTGGGAAACTACAGAAGAGGGTGGGTCTCTTCCTGCCACTCCAGCATGAATGTAAGGAACACAAATGCCAATCTACCTATTAGCTACCTGCCTGTATAAACACAGTAACAGCATTAATATATTGGCCCTCCTGTAACTTGCAAGCAGCTTTTTTTGGTTTTGTCAGGAAGAAAAGGTTTAAGCCAGGCCACTCCTTACCAAAGGATGTAATGCTTTACAGATCTGAACTATGTCCTTAGTCTATATGCATAAAGAGCAACAAACACTCTAGTTGTTAGGGTACAACGTCAGCTTACCTGTAACAGAAATCCTCATGTTCCTGCATCTGTCCTGTACGCCTTAAGTTAAACGCAGGTTAACAATAACGGCTGTTTACATGAAAATCTCACGCTGCAAAATGCAGCAGCTGCAGAGCTGACCCACTGCTACTTTTGCTACCGATGCATTTTAAACTGCCACAGAAAGGTACAATGGCCCACAGGAGACAGTAGAACTTCCAGCTGTTGCTGTTAAGCTTTAGAGAAGTCATCGGCTGCGTCCCTGTGTCTCCCACCTAGCCGACCACCACTGCTGCTCTCTGGGATGTCTCTGCTCAGCACAGTCTGTAAGAAGGAAGGAGAGCAAAAGCACCTGCTAGCTTTGGTGCCAATAATACCCAAGAAAGGGCAAGTGCACTCCTCAAGTAGGACGAGGCTGCTGTAACAAGCAACCTGGAGACATTTAACATCTTCAACGCTCACATTTGTCAAAGCAATTCCACTAATATATTTGATCTTCTGATTTGGGTGTAGATGTGGGTTGTGAACTTAACGCATCACCTATAGATCAATGCGGTACACGAACCATACTGACACAGTAACTCTCTGTCAATGGACACTTATTGAAGCCTTCAGCACGCTAAATGGTGTATTCAATATTATCTTTTTTTTAATTTTACTTTTTCCTATAAGAGTGGAGGGAGGATGGGGTAGAATGTTAAACATGTCCTTGAAGAATTACGCTGGCATAAGAGCACAAGGCTTGGCCCAATAACTGGAGCACTACCTAGCCAGTCATTGTTTCTTTTAATTTGGATATACCTGACTTCCTTGAAGTCTTTAAAAGACCAGCCTGATCTGTTTAAGCAATAGTACTAAACAGATACTAAATTGACTGGTACACACTTGATATTTTACATAAGCACAGGTAACTTGGCTTCAGTGTTGACTTACTTCTGTATTTCACATACATTCCCAAGGACTCTCGTTTTCAAATACAGCTTCTTTAAGGGAAGGCAGAAGAACGGGGCAAAAATACTACCCTGAGCACCAAAGGCAATACGCTCATTCTCCACTGCCTCCCCCATTCCTATAAAACACAAGAACAAGCCCTCTAACAAGCAGATCTTAAACCCAATTAGTTTTCACTTTCAACAACAACAAAACTTAATATCAAAGTAAATACCAAGGTAATTGAATAACAATTTCCCAAGAGAAAGTACTGTTTTCAACATCCAATGCTATAAGAGAAATCCATAAACATGATTTGCAACTCGTTAGTGTAGGAAGAGTTGTTACTGTGGCCTAACCAGATTTTGCATCTGGAAGGAACATCCAGCACCAGCTGCCCGTGACTGGCCCCAAAGACTCCAGATGCTTTCTGCAGCTCTGCACTCCTAGACACAGAAACCAGATTTAAACCCACTAACTGAGTACAAGGAACTCTAACTACAGCAGCCCAGCCCAGCTCTGCATGAGCTAATTTACCCTTACTCAATGCAAGTTTAATTAGTATGTGCAGAGCTCTATGCTACCACTACCAAACCACTTCCGATACTTGTTCTGTGTTATTGAAAGCACACTCAGGTGACTACAAAACACAGTGGTCTACAATGTAGACATACCCTTAAGGTTTGACATTATGCCAGGTTGATAGGTTGGATTTTAAAATGTTACATTTTAACAAGGTGTTTCTAAAAACTTTATAGTAAAGAATCTTTTGAGGTTGGTTTGTTTTAAACATCCTGCATACTGCAGAGCTAACTCTCTAGATCTCAAAATCCATCAAATCCAACTGCAAGCCAGACTTGAGAAGGGTGCAGAAAACTCTTAGCTTTGTTAATAGACAGGCAGTAAGTATAGTTGCTTGTTGGTTTGGCTGAACTCCTTAGCTGCGTTGGGTATTTACCAGAGGCCAGAAATGCCCTGCATTTCCAAGGAGGTCATGGAGAAGAAAAGTACTCAGCATCTCGGTAGGGGACCTGGTGGATGGGACAGCTCCAATTGTCCCTGAATTAACTAAAATCAACAGAATAGTTGAGACATTAAAGACAGGGTTTGGCAGATATAAAGCAAAGACCCTGGGTTTCCTTGAAGAAGATATTTATACTGGAGAGGCACATGTCCTGTGTAGTTCTCTCCACCTCTCATCTCTATTTTCCCCAGTAATATTGTGATTAACTTGGGAGTCCTACAGCAATTGCCATCAACTGCCTAACTATTCAGCAGTCTTTACTAGGCCTCCCAGTTCACTGTAATAATTTTAAGTACACCAGAAAGCAGAAATCCCTCATGATCATTATTTATGAGTGCTGAGAAACACAACACAGTGTCTGCTGTTCTCTTCTCTGGAAAGCCACCACTCTGCCCAGTAAGACACGTGTCACTATATACTCTGGAGCCTTTTCTGTATCGACTCTGGTTGAACTGATGCAAGTTACTTGCATTACTCTTTCTATCCCTGGCATTAGCACGATCACTGACTTTTGTGAATAAAAAAAAAAAACCAAACCTTTAAGAATCAAACTTTACCTTGCTATATTAGTCTGAATGCACAGCAGCAGCAAACTCTGGGAGCCACCTTGAGGTCCATGTGTTTGTAGCATACAAGGACTACATTTAAATAACACCAGTGATCACAGACACCTTGGTAATGATCTCCCATCTTCAAGTTTAAAACTGGTTTCTTTCATCATATGTACAGATTGAGGGAGGAAGGTGGTGGTGAAGTACTTCAAGTCAACGTGAGTGACTGTTGCTTCTTGCGGAGTTGCAATGGGAACTAGACATCCATCTCACTTGTATGACTGAAAATTTCAAACATGTAATGACAGATATAGCTAAGTTTGCTTAAATAAACACCAACTGCTTAATAATTCACAGCTGACAGTAATTTAATTTAAATTCTAACTTATAGCCAGTCCAATCCAATTGGTACATAACTGTGTAAATCATGTGCCTTTTCAACTGCCTATAACAGATTTCAGCAGTGTGCTTACCAAATGCTGAATCCTTGCTTAATTAAATACCTTCCTAAATCATTACTCCAGGATGTTTATATAAGAACTAAAATGCTTTTCAAATTAGAGGCACGTGAAAGGTGTAACCATTGGAAATCAAAATTTTTCAGTTTGAAATTATAATTATCATCTGCGTTCACTAAAATTACTCAGGACTGCCCTAACAAAGTTTTTCCTGAATTTCATGCACTCCCGCAAATATGGGTATAAAAAGAAATGCTTCTGAAGCTCCCATATTTTGGAAAAACAATGGTACGTGCTATTCCTTCATGGCAGCTTCTGCAAATGTTCACCTCTACACCCAACAATAAAACAAGGTGTAGGTATTTTACTGGAGAACATATGCTAGCTCAAAAGGTCTGTAAGTTGCTACGGAACTGATTTTAAATTGCTTCCATCATTGTTAGAAAAAGGAACAACACTATTCCATATACGGGCACGGAAGAATTTTTGCTCAATTCACCTCACAGGACTATTCTAGACATACCCATGAGAAATGCTTAGATTCTTTCCCTATGGCATGATACAAACAATTAACACTAAGTGGGAAAGGAGAAACTGAAATTTCATGTAAGAGGTGAATTATTTTTACCCTTAATATCTATTTGTTAAGAAAGCTACCTATTCTCAATTTCACCTTAATCCTACTGAACTGCATTGTCTATCCACTTCTAAGGCAGGCCAGACAGATTTTACTAAAATGACAGACCTAGAACTCCAAGTGCAAGGTTAATCAAGCAGGCGTATATAACCACAGGTCTCAAGTCATGCCTGCAATGAGACATACTTCTTTAACTCCTTTGTTCTTTTGTAGTGCTTTACATCCTGAACACAGAATATCTCAGGAGAGCACTGACCATCAACAGGTAAGTGGAAACAAAAGCATGAAAAAGTGAAACAAGAACTCCAGCAGCCTAAAGAGAGATCAGGGCACTGGGAACAAAGAATACATTTCAGCCTCACGCACGATATACTAACTATTATGATGATTTCCAATAATCTCCCAACTTGGATACTTTTAACGCTGTTCTGACGCTTCAGAGTTTCCAAAGGAAACATCTCTACAGCCTCACTGAAGCAGCAGGTTCCTCTACTTGCGCAATCCCTCAGACTGGGCTGAGTCCCACCTTGCAATCAGCATTCCCATGATGTCAAGGTGAGCTGGCAAGTAGAGATGCTCACGGCCAATTTGCACCTTGTACGCCTGCAAGTTCTTGCATGGCTTCACTCCTGCTCCCCATTCAGAGCAACAATGCACATTACAAGCAAAAAAGCATCACCAAGAGAAAATAAAGGTCCTTGTTGTTGACAGAGTGAGTACGAATCCTTGGCTTCTCTTTTGAAGTAAGATTTGTGAGTATTTGCTCAAATTATTCAGGAGTCCAAGAAATACCTACACAAGCTGGGTTTTTGAAATTTTGGTCTAACTTGCTTATGATTTGAACGCATGCAACTAGCAAAATCTGTTTATTACCTTTGCTCTCCTTCAGACCACAGCTCTAGTATAGAACAGTTAGCTCCTGCCACCTTGTGGGACTCCACGGATTTCCCTGAAAGCTTGTTTCAGCAGTAAGCTAGTCAGTTAAAACAAATAAACATTCAGGAGTTACTTTCTTTGTGTTTCACCATGGTGAATGTTAAAATAAGAGAGAAATATTTATGGAGAGGGTATGCCATTTTGAATATTTTCTGCTTCATTATTCCTAGCATTGTTTATATAGTTGAAATGCTGGATTTAGTAATCCTATGCAGGGTGTTTTAAATATTTAAATATATGTCAAGAATCCTAACTTTTGAAAGCTGATACAGCTAAGTTTAAAATAACACTATGATCAAATACTTGTCAGCAGCAGTAAATTTCACATATTTGAAATAGATTCCACATAGAAATAATACAAATTTAGGGTGAAAATCCTTGCAGTCAGGTGCAATTTTGAAACCAAATAATCATCTCAGTCTTATAAGGAACTATGCTCGTGCTTAACTTTTAATATTGTGATAATACACGTCCAGTTCTCCCAAAAGATCTGGTTCCATATGACTACTTTTTAACTGCAATTTGACTTTCTATTTAATGTTTTTCCCCTCCTCATCCCACTCCACCCTTATCATACATGGCAGACTTAATGAATGAGTGAAGTTCTCCAAAGAAGAATGAGAAAATTGGAATGGGAGAACTTTTTCAACATAGTAACAAGCAGGTGAAGATCCATGGATCTCCATCTTCATGGAGTTGTCTACAGCCCCTTGACAGATAACCCGTCACACCTACTTCGTGTGCAAAAGACAACAGCAGCTGCAAACAATAGATAAGAGATGGGGTTCTCTTTTTACTTAAGCAAAACCTCTGCTACTCCAGATCTCAAAAATGAAAAAGCACAGAGGAGCATGGATGGTGCAACTCCATGAACCTGATCCATAGCCTCAATGAACCTGCTCCTTTCTATTCAGAGCTAAACGATTTGTTATAGACACACAGAAATGCAAAACAGTTAGGGAGCACTTCCTGTCCCCATCATCCTGCAACTGCTTCACTGAACCTGGCAGAAATCTACTGTGCTGTGTACTTGATGCCAGCTGTAGCAAACTTCACTCCTCTGTAGCAAACTTCACTCCTTACAACTTCCTTCTGGTAAAGGAAAAAACTATCAGACTCAAAACAGGAAGGATTCTTCCTAATGTCACAATCAAATCATCTCTAGTAAAGGCCTAAGTAGCTCATAAACAAACTCAAGAACAATAATTACAGATCCACAGCCAAAGGAAATACAGTAAGAGTGTCCTTTCATCCATAAGCAGAATGCACTTTTGCTAGAGTGAAACAGTGACAAAATGCCAGGCAACGAATCAAGTTGGCACAATATGTCTGAGGGACAGAAATTTTGTGTTCTTGAATTAAAAGTTTTACGATCTCACAAGCTTCCCTGTAGCTTCACAACCGGGGTTGTCTCTGATAGCCATCATATTCCTCACCCCCGCCTTATCTCCTCCTACATACTCTTAAAGTCCTAGGAGTCATACAGTTAACTTAGAAGCCGAAGTTCATAGGCGCCTCTGACAACCTCTGACCACTCCTCAGCTACAGTACTGAGAACTCCTCCCAGACTGAGCTGTGTCTGTGTTCCGACTGTCTAGAAGACACAAAACATTCCTTACAGCTGTCCTCGCCCATCCTAATCTCCACTACAGGAAACACAGACAAACAGGCAGGGACCTCTAGAAGAGAGTCCTCCAGCTGGATGATCAGGGAATCATAACTGCAGTGCATACCCTACCCACCCCAGATATAGCCAACATTTTGCAAGGACAGCCCAGGTACCACTATACTCTTACCTCACTCTGGGTATTGGGAATACAGACATCTCCTCATCACGAGCTATTCGGCCTTTTCCCTGCTCTGCAGCACCATGACGTTAAGTCAGTCTCCCTGTAACTGTAGACATGTGTCTAAGAGACACCTCCAGTCCTTGGCTACAGAGGAAAAGAAATAGCATACTCTAGCACCAGAACGGATCAGATCCGACATTCACTGCAGATCTCGATAACACCAGGAAGCGTGAGAGGAAATACTAGGTCCCTACAAGAAACTCCACTTTGATGCAAGCGAATGATATCCTGCCATATCCTCTTCTTTCTATTTTATTTCTCTACTAGTCCTATATTCTGCAGTATTTCCAATGCAGTAGGAAGACCCCTGAGCTAACTTTCTGCTTGCCTACATGCTCGTATCAGTCTAACCACAGTACCAGGGAGTTGAACTACCACCTTATTCTTCAGTATGGTTTGAAACTCATAGCAGCACAGACACACTTCTTGTACCGCGAGTAGACCTCCTCTTCTTGGTGAGTTGGACCTGATAACAACAGCACTCTCAAGCAGCAGCAGACTAAAACAAAACTGATGATTTTCTGTTCTCACTGTTGTCCACAGCATTCTGAACACCAGCAGTGAAAACTGACCAGCATTAACTCTAAGGTTCTTTAAGGTACCAGAAGCATCTGGTCCAGGTCAAGGAAGTGTCACGGCATGGCTTCAGCCTGGTTCCCATCTCAAACACTACTCCTTAGCTGTCAGGGTAAGATTTGTTTTATTCTCTCTCAGAATATTTATTTTTCTGAAAAAAAAATAATTATTTCCTCAATTTTCGTTGAGGAAATTTTCCAAGCAGTTAACATAAATTAATTATTCAAGTATTAACTGGAGGAAGAAATATTAAAAAACCCACACTATTGGGCCACTTTATCTATACCCTTATTGATCTCCTTTCGCTGCCAACTGTTTACCCTTACATTTTAAGGAGAAAAGAGGAGAGTTGTGAATGTAATTGTCTATTTCTTGAGAAACACCTCTAAAAGTCACTCAGGTTACAGAATTTACGAACTTCTGTATGTAACAAGTCTTATCAGATTTCCAAGAGGAACCTCACTGCTTCATAAACCAGAATCCACAATCACATCCATCTTCACCAATTGTTTCATTGATGCCAAGCCACAACAGCTTACCCAGAACTGTGCACGTGCCCGAGGATCTGTGCCAAAATGTCTCAGAGCAGGATCACATCCCTGTAAGATTAGCTGCATGTAAGGCTTCAATCCTGCAACTGCAATAGCTCAGGGAGACTGCTATGACAGAGACACTGCAGGACTGGGCACTAAAATAATCAAGTATATAAAGATCTCTGTCCTCTCCACAACTGAAGCACAATTCTTAAAAACCAACCAAACAAAAAACTTTTGTATTAGTGAAATAAAAATCTGTTCTTTGGACAGTGAGCAGGACCAGTACTCTTCAGGCCAAGCTTCTTAAGATCTATAGGCTGTTTCCCCATTTTTCTGTTTTGTTGGATCTTTTTTGGAAGTTGTTTTTCAGTTTTGTTTTTTTTTTTCCTTGAAGATAAATATTTTTATTTTAGTAATTCTTTCCCATCTACCTCAGATGAAAACCCTACATGGCCCTTGTCTTAAAGATAAACGCAATGCAAGAAAAACTCAGTCCAAAAGATGCAAGTTTGGCAGCATTTTAACAAAGGTCAGCAGTTAAAGAACCTGATGGTACTGGCTGGAACTGTAGAGCAAGGATGGGGGATAACTCCCTTGCGATCTACCTATTTTTACCAATTATCTTCTTAGCTTTCAATCATTTATTTCACAGTATAGTGCACAGATGGCTGGATTTGAAATGAGAAGGTGAACAAGGTATTAAGAATTTTCTGTGAAATCGAGTTCTGGTATGTTCAAGACTGTGTCAACTGAGAAAGCAGAACATGCTTAAAACCCTAGGTCGGCCCAGAAGTCCACAGCTCTGAACAGCACTAGCCTAAGAAAAGAAAGCACGAGATCCATGGATTCTCAGTCTAACTTGCTTTAAAAGACAGTCATTAGGTCCCCTCTGTCACTGACCTCCTATGAAACTACAACTTTAAATTTGGGACCTGAACTACAAAGTGCCCCGCAAAACCCCACATTGCCACAATGCTGACTTCCTTACAGACCACTTATGCCAATCCTTAGAGTGAGAAGCTCAGGCTAGAGAGCTGAACTGAACACTCTGAATATGAAAGTACAGACCAAGCCTAACCTAAGAAGCTCTTTTGCGCAATAGGACATTTTAGCTCATGCCTGGAACCACCATAAACACATTTCTATCACCTTCACGCATCTCAGACCACAAACTCAACACGCTTATGCATCTTTGCAAAAGTCCCTTTCAGAGAAGAAGGAAGAACAGAGGGCAATATTCACACAGCACCGAGTTAAGAAGAGACCCTGGGTTGGAAGAACACCAGGTCCAAAAGCTCTGACCTCCAAGGTTACATTTCTATCATGCAGCACATGTACAGTACAGCTGTACTGTAGTACAGCTTTTAAGTGTAGAACAACTCTGGATTGAATTTGGATGCTAACAGATTTGGTAAATACACAAACATCTAACCAGTAGAACTGAAAATCACAGATGATGGTTCACTATCTTTTTTTTCCACCTACCAACACGGAAAAGTATATATACTGGGCAGACGTTTTAGTAACAAAGAGGTAGCTGGTGTAGTAATTTAACAGTGAGGTAGAAACTTGCAAGAAGTTCAGGAGTTCTGCCACCAGTCATCTCATCTTACCTGAACATCCCTGGGTCTACTCTGCAATCTGCAAAACGGGGATGGGAACACCAGTTCTGAAATGTTTGTAAAATGTAGTTAGCTGATGCCTGTAAAAGTACACAATAGGAGAGCAAAGTGTTATTACACCCTAATAATGTGCTGTTTAACAAAATATGTAATACATATGAATGACCACACCATATGCATTCTACAGTACAGACTCTTAAAAGACTCTGTTTATATACCTGTTTCAAAAGTTAATTGCTTTGACTCTCTGGTAGGATGAAATGCTAAAAAAAAAAATAATAAAAAATCAACCTGAAGTCCATCCCTCTAGAGAAAGAAGTCGGTACTTTTTCTAGATCTTCACAAACATTAAACAAAAATGACCCTCACTGTAAAATTTTCCCCAAGTATTATAACATCACCACGATTAATGCAATTGCTATTTTACCCTATGATAGAACCAACACATAGTAATTAAAAAAAAAAAAATACAAAAGAAAAAAAATCTAGACAACTCTTCTCAACTTTCTGCCCTGCTACTCAGTATCAGGCTTTTCTTCCAGAGATTGCACAACACTTTTTATAAAGGAAGAAGCCATCACCATCCCAAGTTTGTAATGTAGAAACAGAGACAGAAGGAAAGAGGAAGCAATCCGCCTGAGATTGTGAAGCAAGTTAATGGTAAAAACTGCAGCACCAGCCAGTAAGGTTGTTTTTCCTGTTCTATCCGGCACAATTTTCACCCTTTGCTGGAATCCTAGGAGGAAGCGCCAACCTTTCATTTGCTTGCTAAAATACAAGTGCAGAGTTGGAATACATTCAGAGGGATAGGTGAAAATACATTTGAGCCTAAATAGTAAATTGTACTGTTGTACTAGATACAGTATTACGTATGCCCCAGGTCGTATTTCAAGAAGTTCATTCACTCCAGGATCACTCTTCTTTACTTCTAGCACTATCAGGATATAATTTATGCATTACTCCCTGAACTTGTCTACCTTAGAAAACAGTCCTGTTTCAGCTATACCAGAATACAATGGCACTGGGATACTAGTCCATACCTAGCAAGGGGTGTTTTGTGTGCGCTTGTTTCACTTTCACACCAGTTATTGCAGCAGCATACCTCCATGGGCGAAAACGCAAACTTACAGAAATGCAAACAGACCCTTGTGAAAAGTATTTTACTGTTTTGGTCTCCATAGATGAAAAGTTGTAGTGGCATACTCTACCTTCATTCTAAGGTTACTGCATCCATGCTCATACTCTCACCCACATTTGTACAACGCTAAAATTCACACCGATCACCAGTATCATTATATCAGTAAAGTACATATTATCCTTAAAGAATCCTCAGTGGGGTTCACGAAGGTTTTCTTACAAGTCAGAACTTATTTCCACTGAAGTCAATAGCAAAGTTCTCACTCAATTCAGGATGACAGTGATTAGACCTAATGGGACACAGCTCCTGGGCAACAGCATAGCTCCTTTCTGCATGGGAGGTAGGGGAAATCACACATATGGCTAGTTGCTTCTGTCACTTTTGGGGGCATGAGGGGCAAAGTACCTGGGAAAGTGACAGGATCTATTTCGCAGACGGTGAATAATACGTCTGATAACTCCCCTGCAGCTTACCTTACACAAATTTGGAGTGCTCAGGCTAAGACAGCACACCTGCCTTTCCACTTCCTCTATGCTTGGTTAGAGCTGCCATGAAAGCAGACTGCTTGGCAGTGACACTAGTTTAGTTCAAGCAGTAGCAGAAAAGCTTCTGGTTATGAAGATATGATTTTCTGGAAGTTCCTGAGTAAAAAATTGTTTCAAGAAAAAGACTGGCCTGTCACTGGAGTTCTGTCCCACCACATATGGACTGTTAGTGGGATCATTTCATTAAGTTGATCTATCTGATTCACTCTCCAAAGCAAAGTGAAAAGTGTGCTTTACTTGCAATGATGGGACCAAACCCTCTCCCCTCCCTCCATAAATAAAAAAAAACAACCCACAAAAAACACCAAACCAAAAATGAGTGAGGGTGTCTCATTCTTCCCATCACGTGTTACTGATGTAGTTACAGCAATATTTTAAACACACACTGCTCATAGCTGGTTTTGCCACAATCCCCATGACTAACGCAGACAAATTCTCTTCAGCAACCTCAGTGGAATTGTAAAAACTCACACCAACTCTGAATTCAGAACAAAGCAAATTTGATGTCCACATTTTTTAGCCTGACCAGTAGCCCATTTCAAGGTAATCTAGTAGGAAAACACTGCTAAGCACATGCTGAGTAACAGGCTTCTCTGAGACATCTCAGACAGAACACACTCAAAGATACCAATTCTTCTGAGAAAAATCTTGGCTCAAATACTTTTTTCTGAAAGAGAAGAAAGCCTCAACATTTCACACGTCTAAGGGGATGAGGTGGAAAGCAAGTTAGAACAAGAATTGTTCGGGCCTATGGAAATGCAATAACTACAAAATCAGCTGCATTAGTAAAGCATTCTGTTTAAACACTTACGCTAAACAAGAGCTAATTGTTTTAGGGCAGCTTCATAAAACGTAAATGCTTCAGCAATAAACAGCTTCCATCACTGAAGTTGCCTAAATATGCAACTATTTTATTTTCTTACTGATCTTGTACCACATGTATGTGAAAATGAAAATGACGACCCTTCCAGGATGAGCGATTCATCTTTCTTTGGCTTGTTGTCTTCTTAAGAAAAAGAGTAGGTAATACTAATTTTACCATTTCAATTTTTTAAAGGTTTTCTTTTTAAAAATTGACTGTTTTAAACATTTGTGACCTACAACAGCATTCTGACCTTTGCTTCAATTTTCTTCTAATTTTTATTTAGCCTTCTAATCTTATCTTTTTATATTTAGCTATACAAGACCACAGTAACTGCTGAGACTTTGAGTACCCTATATGTTGATACACAAGAATATGAAAAAAACAGGACAAAGACCAGATCATGAAGCTTATGTTTGTGCTGGGGAGAGAAGGCCATAAAAACACTTCTTGAAGTGTGTAACTCCTCCTTCGGGGGGGGGGCGGGAATGCACTATATGAGTAGTTTGTATAACTGCCACCAGGCCTCAAGGCACACTCTACAGTTCTGAGTGGAACCCTCCTACCACCTGAGGTCCACCTCTGCATTCCTTAATGGTCACAGATACTGCTACACGGTTCCCCCGCTGCAGAAAAACTGCATGGAGCTGCAGAGTCAATACATGTTATCAAGCTCTTCGACTCTGCTCAGATGCTATTAATATTTTGGTAGGGTGGGGGTTAGAATTCATTACCCGTGTTAGCCCACAGAGTTGCTATGACGTACTGATCAATTTTAATTTTTATTTTTTTTTAATTCCTTACTCTTTCCTTCATCCAATACATTAGTAATATATTCAGTATCCAGTAACCAACTTGGTTTCACTCTTTGGTTTCTGGACACCAGTGGTGCTAGATTTCTTCCTGGAAGTTACAAAGTTCCCGCTCAACCATTAAAGTCACAGTCACATGCCACACAGTTAGAAGAAAGCTTGCAAAAGCAATTTTAAAATAATCACTTCATTTTTTTTAAGGTTGAGTACATATCTGTGTAAACAGACACGTATCTGTTGATCTGTATCTGCTACAAGCTACAGAGGGGTCTAGCTCCCACAAAAAAGAAAAGGTTAATATGGCCACAGTGTCACCTAGTCACTCCTTAATGGTGAAGATACTGCCCCAAGGCATCAGTTAGTACAAATAGGAACTTTGGATAACGAAGTCATCTGAGAAACAGTTACAAATTCATCTTTTCTGAAAAAAGAAATCAGATCCAAATTTCAATCAGATGTTATTGATCCTAAATGTACTTTAATAAAACCCCACCTATTTGTAATTTACCTTTAAGTTATGACAAACTGATGTTAAATTCTACTGTAATATTCTATAACTCAATTTACATTAAATTAAAATAAACTGCAAACGTTTGATGTCAAAGCTCTAAACAAAGTTCAAATACTGAACAGGTAAGTCTTCAAAGTATTAGATTTAGATTAGATTTAGAACTAAGTTACCTGAAAGTAGTAACTTCCACTGCATTTGCAGAGACAATGCCTTTGCTCCATAAGTCACTTAGTGGAGTTTGGTGTAAAGTTGAGAAACTAACTGGGAATTGAAAAAGCAAGATCACTTGTTTTCTTCCTCATCTGAGAAAGCAAAGCAGAGAAGTTTGAGTTCTTCTAGTTCTAAAAGCTTGCACTCAGTTACAGCAGAATTGGTTACCTTAACATTTTAAGTGCAAAATCTGTTTGCATTATCTTGTGTGTATACAGGTGTTTGTGTGTGAGTGGGCTTTATTAAATAGCACATTTTTAAAGGCCACATTAGAAAAAAAGAGCATAATTTGTCATGTCCTGAATAAAAACTTTCTTAATAGCTACAATCTAAATAAATGCACATAAGCTATGTAATCACTTAGAAAGTGTGGAGGCATAGAGTGCATGCTCTGAACTAACAAAAAAGTAGTGCCAAATTTAGTGTAAAGACTATATTTAGCAACATATTTTAACAGTCATCTACCAATAGAGATTGCTTCTAAGAAAACAAACACAAAAATACCAAAGCAAAATGAGACTAAAAGCACCAATTTAAATCAAGTGTTTATTGACCAAAATCATGATTAATTCAGTTCAATAGGTATAACCGGAACATTAAGGCAGCAGACACGTAAGCATACCTACAGAGGGGCTCACAAAGGCCAGGAATATTAGGTGTAAAAACCTCCCAGTTTTCGCTGTGCCCCCACTCTCTCCTTCAGCCCTGCTCAATCTCTGCAAAGCCTGTTAGTGCTCCACAGAACACCATCCCCCACTCAAAGATTTTTTTTTTTCCTCTAGGATCCCTGAATAAGAGAACACATACTGTCCTCACTGGAAGACCTGAGCTGTGCCCTTCTCTCCTGCAGCCGATTGCATGGGGACACCTGTGATGACTGCCTCGCCTCCCATTTTATTTCTTTCTGTCCCTGTAAGTGAAGAATGACAGTAAACTTCAAATGCGGCCCTGTGGGTCCACCCAGGAAAGCAGGACTGTACAGAGAAACTAGATCACCCACGGCACAGAAACCAGCAGGACAATTCTTAGACAAAACACAGTATCTGGGCAGTTTTCTCAGGTGCGTCCCTCCCTGCACTCCAGCATCCTCTCACTCACTTTGGCCCCATCACCACATCGTGCAGCAAAACAGAAAGCTTGACAGGGACATGCTTGAGTCCACTTCATTATATAAATAAATAATCCATTTCCTCTAGACATGTCTCTCAGGAGGGCAGGATCTTCCTTTGCTGATTAAAAACCAGGAAGACTTTGCACGCATGAAGGCCCATGGCTTTGTTTGGAGCTCCCACCTGAACAACAGGCCAGCCCTGAGTAACAGCAAACTTAAGTGGAGATTTCAAAACTGCAGCTGAGCACCCAGATCCCTTGGACACCTTCCTCCAAAGGAAACTGACAGTCCAAACTGTGGCGAGAGTTCTCACAGTGTAAGATTGTACCTGGGTCACTTTTAACCACAGACTGACTTTACCTTCCGCTGCTTTGGTACACAACGCTGAGGTGAGATGTGAGAACAAGCAAGCACATACGAGACACACATGGAAAATAACTGATTTACTACCAAGGGAAACACTTAAAAGATAATTTTCCCCTCACAGACACATGGGCAATTCTCTCTCATATTAATGGAGAATGGACGTATTCAACCAACCGTTACACTTAGCTATCCATAATTTACTTCCCTTATTTAAGATTTCCTATACTAAGAAATAAAGATAAAAACTTCTTCCCTTGTTCTAGTTCTGACACTTGTGCTCTCTATTTAGCTCAACAATTTAAAAAGAATTGCATTAGAGCTTCTGCTTGCTCTTTCGGCACTGGAATCCATTTTTAATCAGTAGAACAGAGGAAGTAAATTGTGAGTAGTTACTTGTATTAATATATTTGCTACTAGTTTTGTCATTCTTCATTTTGCAAACACCAAATTTTCCCCTATAAACACCTCTGTTTCTCCAAAAGCAGCTGGAAATTAATGATGCTATTTTTATTTTCTTATTAATTTGTATGCCATAGCTCTGTAATCAGTGCTGGATCATGCTGCAATTTTGCGTACTTGTTTCAAACTATATTATGAGCACTTGATGACTGATGTTTAACACAATGTATGAAAGAGTATCTCAAACAAATTAGAGGGAAGAAATACAAATAAAGACACTTTAGTTATTAAGAAAAAAAATGCATATTCAAAGAAGAGAGAAACCCTGAAACTCACAAGTTTGTGGCACAGAACACTCACTTAGAACTGAGCTAGGCAGGAAGTTCACCCTATGCAACATGAAATGTGGGTATAAAGAAACTTTTTGCAAAGAGAAAGAAAATCTGAAGCCAGACTTACCAATGAAGTGGAGGTGGTAACGCTACTTCTTTCCAGATCTATCCTCTCCAACCACTGATTCGCAGTACATCAGAATGCCTTCTTTTCCTAGCCATATAACCAACTTCGGGAAGCAAACACGCTCCAACAAAATGGCATAGCTGCCAAAGGATGTACCATCTACGAAATGGCACTCTCACAGTTCATGCTCTTCCACCCTCTGCCCATTTATGGGAACTCTGCATATTTCAGCAACGTCTCTATTCCTAGCCCTTCCTGCATTGCTCATCATCAGGTCAGGGACTGCCTATAAGCTTGGGCACTGATCACTGAGTACAACGGTTGCATGACCTTGGCAGGACTACTTGCACATCAATAATTAAGAATAATGTGAAATCTGTAGCTTTCCTGAGGAATTACAGGCCACCAGCAACTTCAGGCAGCAGATCTGTGAAGGGGTGCACAGGGTTGCTGATGCAGCTCTTGTTCTGGCTCTATGTTCAGAAATCCAATTGCACAGCTGTAGCTGCAGGATTGAGCTCTTCAGTAGTTAGGACGAGATACACTGATGTTCCTGTACTTCACCCCATAAGGGAAAAAAGATAAAAATCAGTACGATGTTGCTAACTGTAGGCATGATATGGCTCAAAAACCACTTGTGGAAAGCAAATCAAAACATGGCCAACCACAAAATGACTTTTTCATCAACCTGCCAAAAAAGAGTGACTTCCTCCCAACTTCCATGGACAGATTTTAATGCAGAACATCGCAACGTTTCAGCTCCACTGACTTTCGTGGAGTTGCTTCATGCTGGAGCGGCTGAAATAAGATAAGAAATCAAGTTCTCCCTCACTCCTTCTGTTCTCCCCCAAGGTTTTCTTTATCCAGCTTCATCTCCAAATCTCTCCTGATGTCTTTCTCTTAAATATTGCTTTGACAACCACAAAGTAATGCATTCTCTCACATACACAAACAAAAACCTAGGATTATTTGCTTCATAAAAGAACTCACAGGCTGAAGAGTGAAGACTTACTGTTCTATCACCAGAGACATAATCCTAAGTATTATCGTGTGACATGCCTTACCCACTGCCATTCCTGGCTAACTCCTGATTGTGTAGGACATGTGTACAAATGCAAAACAAAAAAAAAAAACCCACAAAAAAGACAGAGAGCTTCTGACAATGCGTATGTTTAAAAGTCCTTATGTAGTTGGCAGAAAAAACTACTGGGGAAAAAACCTGAAAGGTACAGGTTGAAAGCCATCAACCCAAGAGCAGTAAAGTACTGCCTGGAACACTTAGCACTATGGTATAGTCAGCAACGTACTATCCTGGCCATCAGAGGCCCAGGACCAGGTTTAAGCTTTCCTCACTCAAACCTTGCCACAGGCCAGTTCAGCTCTCATCAACAGTACCAAGGAACAAGCCTTTAACGTGTGTGCCCAGCCCTGCCACAGGGAACTCTGGGTTTCAGAAGACGAGGATGAAGACCCTCCTGAGAGCATGGCTGGCAGAAATCTACACCTACGTAAGATGAGAGTAACTCCTCAGCTGGGCACACAGTTAGCGTGGTTTCACAATGTCTCAGAGCAGATTCCTCGATTTGCTACATACATGTAGCCTTTCAGACAGAAAAAAAAGTTATTAAAAAACAAACCCAAAAACCACCCAAACAGGCAAGGGAAGACACACCTTCCCACTTCCCCTCAGCAAGGGAAGGTGTAGACAGGACTTGTTAAGTTTCTTGTCAAGAGAGCTTCCACCTGAATTAAGTTCTATAGATCCCACGTGGTGCAAGTCCACTGCATTATTTTTATCTTTGCTGAATGAGAATGTGACATTAAGGGTCAATAAAATGCTGTTTCTTGTTTTTAGCAATGGTTACATTTTATAAAATCTCATATTGAAACATCCACGTGGAAGATTTCTGACAATAAAAATTCCATGCTTCCTAAGCAACTGATTTTCCTAGTGTAGTCTCATAAAATCCTGTTAACTTTCTTTCCTCTCGCTAAAAATTGAAATTTTGTTGTACTAGCTTTCTTTATACTCAGATATGCCTGAAGCTAGTTTATTTTCACATGCTGAATTGTCCACGCTCATAAGGACTTGCTATTACATTATGCATTTGTGTGCTATAAAGAAAAAAGCATGAACACCAGAAAGTGTCAGAACCATGCTTTCCCTCTTTGTTGATTAATATTTACAAACTTGATTACATAAAAGATGAAAAATAATAAAATGCTGCTATCATTGTGAGAATATTACAACTAGGTCTACACTCAGGCACTAAGTAAAGTATGCTTTACTCCTGAAATACAACTCCTGTTTTAAGAATCTAAGCCAACTCTCATCCTCAGTAACAAAACACTAGTAATCAGCAAATCCGAAAATCTTACAGGATGAAATATGTTTAGTAGGTTTAGAAATAAAAGTTCAAATAAGTAAGTTACCCTATTTATCACAATACTACTGGAGTGCCACCAAGGAGCTGCTTCTGTCAATTCCGTGTTTCATAAGCAAATTAGTTGTGCTTTCACACTAGATGATAAATATGAAAAATCACGTAATTTTAAAGAAGTACTTCACATGAATGCATATTTTAAATATTTCACTATGAAAACCAATATCTTACTTTATAAAATTAATACAAGGAAGTCAGTGTTAAATAGTGTAATACAATAAATAGCATAATACAATAGCGTAGTACAATAAATAGTGTAAAACAGTAAATAGCGTAATATACATAGCAGCTTAAATACCACGTTTAGTGCCAAAAACTCTTAAGTAATGTCTCCTTCTACTTTAGGCTCTCCTGTCAATAAATATTGAACTGAATTTGAAAGTCACTAACTTCACACTATTCTGAAGGTGGGTTGGTAACACAGCATCACTAACAAAAGATGAGTATTAACAAAAGAAGCCCAACTGGCACAGAATTCAGTGAGACTGCTCACATGTCAAGACAGCCGTTTACCAGGAAAGCGTCAGAGCCACAGCTTACACCAAGGGAAAGGACACAAAACTAAGGAGTCTGATGCAGATTTTTATTCTATTCTCTGCTAATGCTAACCTGCTAAGTGGCTGCAGGCAAGCCTACGCTCCTTCACTGCTTTGTATCTTGGATGCCTAGAACAGGGATAAAAATGATTGCTCCTTGTTCTGAGGTGTGCGATTACAGTATGGCTTATGTACTTCGTCAGACAGGACATAAGCACATGAATATGGCAATGCCTGCAACTGCCAATTATTAATAATATCATTATTATTGAGAGAATAACATGTGTTTTCATTTTTCTTTTCCAAGCAATGCAATCTAACAGCAGCCCATCAAGACATTCTTAAAGTAACCCTCATGCTGGTTCAGGTCTTATCCTTCTGAAACTGTCAAGAAGGGTGACAGCTGTAGGAGTCTTTCGCAAAATTCATGTGTCCACTAGTAGCAGGCTCACCACATTGCTTTCAGACAGAAACACTGTATCATTACTGATTTTAAAAAAATAAGAGTAAAATAATAAAAAGGAAGTAAGTCCTAATAATCTTTTAGCATAAAACAGAATGAAAAAGCTTCCGACAATGATACCCCAGGAAAGGGGGGCAAGCATGGCAGAAGGAAAAGAAATTAAGTTAATACTACAAAAGTCAGAAAGTTGAATTTTTCCTGTTTCTTCTCAAGAATATTTTGAAATACATACAATTATTGTTTCAATCCAGCTTTATAGACTCCTAAGTAATAAACAAAACAAATTATTAATGTTACAGTAAGGTAAAACAATATCCATACTGCTTTAAAATACACTTAATGCACTTGGGAAAACTGTCCCAATATATGGGTGCCACATGATTTAATGACACAGGGAAGTACCGTTAGTCTCCATTTGCAGGTTGCAAAGGGACATATGGCTGTGCTTCCAAGAGCTGACTCTGGAACCACTGGCAGGTCACAGCAGTGCCGCTGATTCCACCAGCGGCTGCGGCGGGTCACCTCCATGGCAGGGAACAGTAAGTCCAACTTGGGTACAAAATTTGCAAAGTGGCCCCTGCTGTTGACTACGTCACTTGCCAGAGCTCACAGAGATAGCCTGCACCACACTGAGAAATTAAAGCCAGAGTTTCAGTTCACTTCCAACTGTAATTTATAGTACCTTCCTCCACCAAGGAACCACCTTCAGATAAAGAGGGAGGCCTGAACACTACACGTGCCACGTAGCATTGAACGAGAGGCAGTGTTTCACCTTCCAAGTGCCCAGATTTCACTGCCGGTGCGTTTGTATCCTCCACATGACAGCAAAGGCTCATACATCACAGGTCTTGTCCATCTCACCTGCACCTTCTCCCCCACTACATACAGTGGAAGAGTAACTCTCCACAGCTCACTAGGTCAAAATTTCCTTTCTTCATACCACTCTGATACCAGCTCTACACCAGAAGACTGCACTGCCTAATGGCATGGTGACTGAGCTTCAGAGGCGTTGCGCATCCTCAGCTTGCAGACCACGCACAGCAACATGGAATAACTAAGCTCTGAATGCAAGCAATCATATCGGTGAATTTAACAAGACTTGTCATCTGCTTAAAGATATTCACATGCTTACAGGATCGCAAGCTAGGGAACCACTAATTTACGAACAAAGTGTATTAAGATCATTCTTGATGAAAAAGAAAAAATGTTAGCTATAAAATAACTGCGTAATTACCTCTGATATTTTATGTGGAAAACTGACATTTAGTATCTTTAATTATTCACACAACAGCTACGAAAGAGAAAGGTTCTCTTCCTTGAATAGGAAAATAAACATGGACAAATTCCTCTCACCACCACTCCTACACTCCTTTCCTAAGTAAGCCTCCTGCTGAAACCACTAGAAGTTTTGCAGGTGACGGGTTTACAGCAAGCAGTCCCCAAAAAACTCAAAAGCATTGCGGGCAAGCATCTGAAATATTCTGAGTTTACCCCAACACAGAAATCAGTTACACTTGTGCTAAATTATGTGTCTGCTTGCTGTGCCAAGAGGGACAGTAGCATGTAATAAACTTTTGAGACCCTGGGCCAATTTCTGAAGCATTCACAAGGCCACTTGCTGAGCAACTCTCCCCTTTCAGTTTGTGATGCACCAGCATCGCACCCAGCACTTCTTAACCACAACCAGTACCCAGGTGTCTCTCCTGTACATCAAGACTGTTATTACTAAACTCTGTTCATGGAGTTGTTACTTTACTGAGGACTGTGTAACAAAAGAAATCTTTGCTTTTACCAAAATAAAAACTCCCTGAAGTAAACGAAGCTTCTGGTCATGGACAAATCTAATGAAATCTCTATTCTCCCCTTACCTAGGCACGTTATTTTTATTACAATTTTTTTAAGCTATGAGGAAATGTATTTCTCTGCTTCCTCTGAATTTACTATTATGCCTTTTTCATGAAAAAGATACCCTACCCTTCTTTTCTTCACAAGTTGTTCACACCAGTTCAACATCAGGCAAGACCTAGATTTAGCACTATGCACAACATTGAGGTCTACTTCTCTTAAAGTTGTGGGGAGATGATGATCACCATTTCTAGGATCAAATTTCCACGCATGCAAAAGACTTCATCACATAAAACTAAAACCAGACAATGACTGAAGATACTATCTGAAGCAAAGCCCCTAAGCCATTCTTGTTCAGTACCCTTTACTATTACTCCAAATGAAGAAAAAGTCCTTGGCACTTACAGCTCTCTGACTCTTACCTTAAAACACAAATTAAGTTCAGAAATCAGCGGATTCGTATCCAGCTTTGAAAGACAGTTCGAAGGTTTTTTGTAATTTCCCAATGCATTTTTACTTTGCAAAAATTGTTGCACCAATTACTCTACACAGAACATGATCCTTGTCAGTAATGCTACAAAACTGAAAGCAATATTCTCCTATGCAACTAGTCTGTCATGAAGAATTGCAGTAATTTAATTTGGTGTTTATGCTCAGAGACTTACACATAACAACCTCACTGCCCATAAAATCTGAAAATCTGAAAAACTGAAATTTGGGTGTAATTCTACAGGAACTGGCAAACAGGCAGAATCATCCCTTTGAACCATTTCCCCACAGTGGTTATTCCAGCCTTAAGACTAGTTTTGTGGTCATAATGTCACACCAGAACAGCTGCTTCCAAAAGCCCCCTTTGAGCCAGCATGTTTGGGACCATCACTTATCCTATGTCTGCTATACACTGCATGGAAAAGGTCAAGAGTATGTTATTAATCATTTGCATTTATGAGTACTAAGCTTACCCTGCATACAGGTCTTGTTTTTAATTATGTACACAATAGTATCACTAAAAAAAATTACCTCCCGCTCTCCCGTTTTGGGCCAAATGCAGTTCAGTGCCATCATGGGCAATTGTATGAGAAGCACTCCAAGTGCCACTCATTTTATGTCATCTATCAATATGACCCCACAAGTTTAGAACCTGTTCTTTAAACTACCACTTCTACTTCAGCTTAAAAGATGTAAAACCCTTCAAAAGGTGTCAAAACTTTTCCCAGCACACAGATAAAAAAACACTTGTGTACTTGAAAGCTTAGGAATACTAGTAAATTAGTGACTAAGATTCATCTTTCAAATTGATAGGTACCTGCATTAATCAATGCCAAAAGAAAAAACAGTAACACGGAAACAGCATAGATGGAATTCTAATTAGCTCTCAGTTTATATGTTAAAACTGAACCAACTTCTGTAGCAGTAGTATTACAGTCCTGCTAAACTTCTCACTGACTCTTGGCCTCCAGAGATTTCCAATTACCTATTCCGTTTATATTTTCATATTTTTCCTACCACTGAATTTTAAAAGGACTTTTCATTCTCATTAAGTTCTCGACTTGCGTGTTGCACTTTGCATTCTAATGTTACTTTGGTTTAAAACTTTTGCCTTAAGTCAATCAGTTGATTATCTTTACAAAACAAGGTTTAAGGAAAAAAAAAAAACAAAACAAGAAAAAAAAGTCAAGAGAGATCTGAATACATACAGCCTTTTAGCTCCCAGATTATTCAGACCCACCCCTACATACAAACTTTGTAATCTAGCAGTTGCTATGAACGCCTGCAGAAGACATGTTTTCTGAGGTGCTAAAACCTGAACAAGCATCTTCCATGTAAGAAGTGGCAGCACGAGGACCTCTCTCTTACCAACAACAACCGAGTTCTTTTTCTGCGTGTACAGTTCACATACTTACCCAGGAAGGCAAATGGAAATTACACACAGAGGAAGATGAAGCTGTCTCAAAGCCTTTGTCATGTGATAGTGACCTATAAAGTATCAAATAAAGGCACATCATCAGCACACCATGATTTTACAATATTGCAACTCACCACAATGTCAACAAGAAAAGAGATCCCAAAACTTGAAACTTGCTTCCTCCTCACCCCCACCCCAGGTAAGTTGTCATTAGAACATGATCGCAGTTGCAGAAACCCGCGAGAAGCAAACAAAAGATGCGCCTGTTTTAAAGGGCATTAGGACTGGGCAAATGGAGCAAATCATCTTGGTGTACATCAGCAGGGTGGGTTATTTTCCTCTGTGTCTCTCGAACACACCGATGCATGTTTATGCGCACACACAGACACATATACGTACACAACACAGGGATGCATCACATAGTTATTTACATGCACACACAAACATGCATGCATTATCAAAATAAAAGGCAGAAAGTTGACCACCATCTGCAAGGAGGCATACATAACAATAACCCCCGGGAACTTACACAAGTGAGCGATCAATCCACACGCGTGGATAAGCCAAACAACGCAAAATTAGCAAGAATAAGCCGCCAGACTGCAGGTACGAGATCCACCCGGGGAGACAGACAGACAGAGGGACGGACGGAAGGCTGCAACGCTGTAGCACAGTTTCAGGTAATGCCCGTCCCCCCCCGGCCGAGCCCAGCCGAGCCGCCGGGAGTCCTGCGACCGCCCAGCCAGCCCCTCCACCACCGCAGCCCGCAGGGAGAGCGGCGAGACCCCCGGCCGCCGCGGAGGGAGCGGCGTTTGCAGCAGCCGCCCGCCCGCCGCCCACCCCCGCCCGTGTAAAGTGTAGGGCCACCGGCATCCGGGC
>VWZZ01007175.1:23085-84741 GCA_013399095.1 Psophia crepitans
TTGCATCGTGTGGGGGTCGGGAGCCCGTCGCAGCCCGTTTCTCCGTCCCTTTTTGAAGCAGAAAGGAGGGCTGCAGCACAAATCCCCCTCGCTGCCGCTTCTTTTCTCCGCATTCGTTCCCTACACTCATATCTATATTTATATATATATTTAACTCATCATTTAGAGAAGTGCTAAGGCAGAAGAGCTGGCGCTGACGTGCAGAGTCGGTTCCCGAGGGAATGAAGAGCTGCAGCACCACAGCGGCTGCACGGATCCTACAAAAACCTGCTGCTCCGGAGCGACCCCAAAGCGCGCGAACCGCGGCCGAACCGTTACCACGCCCGCGAAAAACCGAGAAGGACGTTTCGCGTTATTTCAGCCTTCGCGGAAAGGGCTTGCTGTGACCTTACAGCTAACTCATCCACGGGTGCCGCCCCGGGAATCTCACCGGGGTGTCCGTGCCCACCACACCGAGGGTCGAAATTATGGCTGGAAAGGAGAAGAAAAAAAAGGCGACCGGCATCTTCGTGGCTGAATTCGAGGTTTTCCGATCATCTCGAGTTAATGGCGACGAGCCACCGGGTCAGGGAAGTGGCCGAGGCGATGTCAGAAGTGTGGAGGGTGGCGGGACAGTCGCTGGGAAAAGAGGTCGGGTTCGCTCGTCGTAAAAAAGGAGGAAAGAGGGAGACGGCGGCGAGTTCAGACCGGTCAGCGCAGCTTCATTTCCTGCGGTGCACGGGAAAAAATGGCCAAGCCACTCACCACCTAAACAACAACCGACGTGGCTTTGCGGTCCATCGAGTTCCTTCCCTTGCGGGAAAACGGGGATTTTAAATTGGGGGGGACCAAGGTTTTGAAACGCTCATACAGCAACCAAGGCGACCGCGGGCTTGCTGGTAACCCAACGCCGAGCGCCGGCGCCCGGAGGGTTTGCCGAGGGCTGGGCCCCACGCGAGCCCGGTGTTAATGAATATTCCCCCAAAGCTTTGGCTGAAGGAGGTGGGATTGTTGATTTGCAGGTCGGAGACACATTGGGGGGGTGCTGAAGGTCGGGGGCAGCGCTTGCGTCGGTGGGCGACAGCACCGGGATGCGGTGGGTGGATGCAGGATGAACGCGCGCTACGGGGAATACAGATCCCGTGGCCAAGACGGAGGCGGGAGGATGTCTGGCATGGGAAAAGCCTTTCCCGGGGGGGGGCATCTCCCCTTGCTGCGGGAGAGCACGGGGGTGTCTATAAGAGCATCTCTGGCGAAACCCTTTCAGGACGGATCCAACCCTGCTGCCTGACCTTGGGGCAGGGACCGGCCGCGGTGACCCCCCCGAGCACGCCCTGACTTATCTCGCCGAGGACATCCGAAGCGCTTCTCCCATCCTTTTTTTTGGTGCTCCGTGATTCATTTCCTCTGCCGAGTCACTTCTCGCCGGTCGGGCGCTGCGGGCATCCTGCGCGGCCAGAGCTGCAGAGGTGATCGAGGAGGAAGCAGATTACTCATTCGCAATTAAACCCGCGGCCCCTCGGCTGGAGCACGTAGAGGGGAAGGAAAGCGGTACGTGACGAGGCGCGAGCGTATCGCAGGGCTGCAGCAGCCCCAGCTGAGAGCTGATGGACGCATCGGACTGATTCACCCCGGGCAGGGTTTGACCTGGAGTTCCCTCGGACCGAGTTTATTCCTGGTCCCGGCGGCCACGTGGACGGGGATCGTGTCCTGAACCAAGGGGGAGAGCGCTGAGCTCCGCAGTACGGGCTCCGCGGCGGCACCGAGCTCGGCTATCACCGCTCAGCCCCACGGCTTTTCCTCCAGCTCGGCTCAGAATCCCCTGGGACAGAGCCAGCACGAAGGGTTGGGGGTGGGTTTTTTCTGTAATTTTGCGTTTTGGCTGCACGGAGCTGCTGGCAAGGAGGGGGGAGGGAGCGGCGGTGCCCGTGAGCTCTTCTCCCCGCCCGAGGCTCCCCGCCGTCCCTCCTTATCTGGGACTCAGAAGTCGTGGGTCAGGACGAGGAACCGCTCTTCCCTCTTCAGCAGCAAACTTCTGAAGGTCTTGAAACGCCTTTTGGAGTGACTCAGGTTTCAGAGAAGTGTTGCAAAACTGCGTTTCATGCAGAAAACAGCCTGAAATTCCCCTTTCTCCGCCCCTCCTTCCTTTTACATCCTTTACGAGGCTGCACTTTTCAAACAAGACCTCTCAGCTCGGAGAGCTCATCAAAGAGAAACTCCCAGCTGCTGCTGAAAGAGAGAAACCCCCCCCCCAACCCTAACATAAATCAATGAAGCGAAAGTAATCGTGTCATTCTTCTCCAGCCATGGCCGAGTGCGACCCGCTGGAGAGTCTGCAGAAGGAGGCATCGTGCTCCATCTGCCTGGATTACTTCAGTGACCCGGTGTCCATCAACTGCGGGCACAGCTTCTGCCGGGACTGCATCACGCGATGCTCAGGGAAATCAGAGCGGAGGTTCACCTGCCCCCAGTGCCGAGGAATTGCCCAGAAAAGAAAATTTAGACCGAACCGTGAGCTCAGGAACCTGGCGGAGATCGCCAAGAAGCTGAGCTCCAGGGCAGGGTACGTGGCCGGAGCAGGCAGCCTGTGCCCGAAGCATCAGGAACCGCTCAAGCTCTTCTGCCAGGAGGACCAGACGGCCATCTGCGTGGTGTGCGACCGCTCCCACGCTCACCGCGCTCACACCGTCGCCCCCATCGAAGAAGCCGCCCAGGAGTGCAAAGTAAGAAACCATGGCGCTTTGCTCTAATGTTTTGGGGTGGGTTATTTGTTTTGGCCCATCAGAGGCTGAGGTCCACTAGCCAGGGGCTCCTCCACCTTCCCAAGGATATGGGCAAGGAGGTCCCGTAGGATTTCCCAAGGTGTGGGGTGAGCTGGTAGATGATCTGGCTGGGGTTTGCTTTGCGCTGCTGCCTTGGCTCCAGCCTCACCTGGATGCGATGCCGTCACGCCGGTCTGCAGGCGCCCAGATGCGTGGTGAGGGGCACAGCCCGGCTTGGGACATGCAGAGGCAAGCAGAGACTTGAGGGTGCTGGTTCAGACCCAGCCCACCAGCAAAATCCACTCTTGGGGGGTCACCCCCCAGCCAGCACAAATTGGTTAAAGCCTGATTTTCACCGCAACTTCCGAAGCGTTGTGGTGACATTCGAACTTCTCAGGGTGACCTTGTCAGCTTGGGTCCCGTCACAAAAAGCCACTGCTTCATCTGCTGTCACCCTCTCCGGGGACCACAAAGGAAGCTGAAGGCCGGTAGCTCCCAGAAAACTCCCAGAACTGGACCCCACCTCGTGCACAGGCAGGGCTCTGGCGGGTTCTTTTTGCGTGCAAGAATCACCCAGGAAATCCCGGCTGCGTTGTCCTTCCCGCTGCAAACCTCTCCCCGAAGGAATTTCTTCCTGACCAACCATCCCGGGACAACCGCGACGATGCCGGGAGGCGTTTTTAGTTCCCTGGAGGGAGAACGGGGTCAGGAACCGGCGGAGGAGGAGTCGGCGTTGGTGCGGAGGAAGCTTGGTGACATTTCATCCTGCCCACAGGGGAAGAAATGACTTGGGGGGGTGAAAGGTGACATTAGTCATGCCCTGAGCGTGAAACACGGTGGGGGGGAGGGGGAAGAAGTGAGGGGCAGGAGGGAGAAAATAGGCTGATAGAAAAGAAGAGGTGGTCAGGGCGGGGTGTGCGCGCTGCAAGCGTCTGTCGGCGCTTGCCGTGGGAAGAGGCGTTGAAAAAGGGGCATTTCTGTGGCGCAGTTTGTCTCCTCCTAAAAACAGACCGTGGGGGCGTTGTTCGCGTTCATCGTCCCTTGGTCTGCGGAAGGAGCTGAAGGCGACAAGTTTGGGCAGAAACGCCGATGCTGGGGGTGATGGGAAGCTGCAGCAATTTGGGGAACCTGATTAAGGGGGGGGGGAAAGATGGATGTTGTGCTCCGGAGGGGCTAAAATGAGCCAACCAAGAGAGAACGGGTTACGGGGGACGCAGAAAATATCTGCCCACGGGTAGGCTGGGAGAAGGAGCTGGCAGAGACCAGCATGGGCTTGTCAATGAGGCTGCAACGTTAACTGCTGCCTTTGTTCGACTCTTCCTTCACAGGATGCTTCATGGAAAAGGTCTGGGGTGAGGAGGGGCAACAGAATAAAGAATATTTAAATATTCCCAAGTTCTGGTGGTCTCTCGCTCGAACACACCAGGGATTAGCTAGAGCAACATCGAAGCCATGCATCCCTCTCCCCAACAACTGGCAGATTAATAGTATGATTATTTTTTTTGACACCTAGGAGCAAATCCAAAGCAAACTGAAGAGCCTCAAGGACGAAAAAGAAAGGCTCCAAGGATTAAAAGTGACTGGGGAGAAGAGAAGCCAGAAATATCTGGTAGGTACTCACTGCTGCTCGCTGCACGAAGATGTTTTCTGCAGGTTAAAAGATGTTGGACTGGCTCCTAAATTTACAGCGAGGAGGAAAATGCCTCCAAGCTTCTCCACCCAGATGGCACCATCTCTCTTGCACTTTTTCCATCTTGGTGAAGCACCCGTGAACGACACGCAGATGTTTCTTGAGGGGAAATCGGCAGCCACAAGATGCTGGTGGAGAGCAAGGTGGTTTCCGAATGGTTGAAGGGAGGTGCTTGCAGCTTAGCTGAGCCACGTTTCGGACAGAGGAGATGGACACGTGGATGGGCCTGGGCAGATCTGCACGATGGGTTGGTGGGGCGGTGCTCCAGAGGCATGGTGCTTCAGACTTCTCCATTTTTGCCGCAGACTGATGCACCCCAGGAGCTACTTTCTACCACCCAGCCCCAGAGATGGGTCAGCCACACCAAGCATGAGGTCCATGGAGGTGCTTGTGTCCAACTCAGACCCTGGTGGGGCTTTTCTACTGCTGCACAGCTTTCTGGGTCCTCGTGAGGGTGGTGGTTTTCTGGGGAATTCAGGTGCAGACACATCTCCTTTGGAGAGCGCACCGTGCCACACATCTCCGCCACCTCCCAGTCATTTTGGGCTACCAGAGGTTGGGAGGGGGTAAATCTGTAGCTCTGGGGAAGTGAGAGATTGTGATTTCCTCAAAAGCAGAAGCAGAAGCACGGCAGATGTTTCTCTGCAGCTTCGTGAGAACACTCAGGCTGCTGGGGTGAAGGTGAGCAGAGACGGGCAGCGGCTTTCCTGCTGAATAAATTGGGGATGGAAGGAAAACTCCGTGAACGTGCTGCTGGTTGCTCGCGCTGCGGTCCCTGGCCTGGATTCAGTCCCGTCCCATCCAGCTACTGCCCTCAATGCCAATACCTGGGGGTTTGGGGAACTGCACCTGCCTGGGACCATGTCCAACAGCTGCCTCAGGATCTCACCACATCTGAGTCCTCTTCCTCTCACCCTGGTGTCCTCAAACACTATCCCAGCAGGGTCGGTCCCATCAAACACTCATAGACGCCTTCATGCCACGCCTGGTTTTTCCAGGCTGTGGGAAAGACACGAAGCAACACTGCCCACGTGTTTCTTGAGCAGAAACATAAAAACAACCCCCTAAAAAGGGCCAGGGGTGTTTTATGACTCCACAGGACATCCATCACGTGAAGCTCAAAGGGGACCGAGAGCCACGTGCTGTGGTCTTAGACTGGCCTCAGAGCCAAAGACCAGACCTTGCTCCTGTTTCATTTGACCAGGTTTTGTAGGTCTTGGGTTTCTTCTGCTCTCATCACCCCCCATCTGTTCCTTGCAGCAGCAGACAAAAGCCGAGAGGTGGAAAATCATGTTGGTGTTTAAGCAGCTGCACCAGTTCCAGGAAGAGCAGGAACGTCTCCTTCTGATGTGGCTGAAGGACGTGGAGAAGCAGATAGTGCAGACCCAGACAGACAACAACAGGAATATCTCCACGGAGATCTCCCACCTGGGCAACCTCATCCAGGAGCTGGAAGGGATGAACCCCCAGCCGGAGAATAAATCCCTGCAGGTGAGAGCGAGGAGCTGGGCAATGGAGTTGGCAATGCTCTAAACGTGCCCCTGAGGTGGTGGTCTCTTCCCCTTCTCCCTAGTCTCCTTGCCTTGACATTTTGAGTGGTTTATTTAGATGCTCATTTCACCAAGAAGCCGTATCATACATTGTATATCAACGTTGATGAGCTGTGCCCTATGTCCAGGGTGAGGCTACCCAGCATAGCACCACACTCTGCCTCCCCAGGAGGCCACATCAGGCAGGACACAGGCAGAAGCAGCGTTTGGAAGTGGCTATGAAATTCCACCAGCTGCATTTGAACGTGTCCTCTAGCTGGGGACCAAATGGGATGCTGGATGAGTACAAGAGGTCTCTGATCTTGCTTGGTGCTGCCACAAGAAAATCTAAACAAGCAAAGCGTGCTCGCAAACAACAGCTGAGGGAGATGAGAGATAGACAGGCCTGGAGATTGGTCTAAGTTTAATTCCCATCTTCTCTCTCCTTTAGGATGCCAGGAGTGCCTTGAGCAGGTACGTGGCTCTCCCTTTCTGGAGGGGATGGTTGTCCCCACCACAGTGTCACAAAGCGGCAGGAATGGGGGAGCAGAAGGAGTTGTCCTCTCTACCAGTGTCCCCAGCACTCAGGGTGAGGAAGAAGCTAGGGAGAAAATGGCCCTGGGGCAAGATCACGTCCCACCACCTTCTCCATTCAGCTGAAGGAAGCCAATATTCACCATCGAGGAGGTCCAGAGCGAGCGTGTGTCCTCCACAGGGACACTGGGACCACTGATATGCCCAGCAACGTCCCAACTGACTCAGCCTGACGCCTGGGGAGAAACAAGCTCAGCTGGCAGCTTTTCTAAAGGCAGGGTTTCTACGTAGCTCGTTCAGCAAGGATGGAGTACAAAAAGTCTTCTCCTTCCAGGTGTGAAGCAAGGACTTTCCAGCAACTGACAGAGAAGTTTCCCAGAGTAGAACAGACACTCAAGGATTTATCTCAGAAAAACATCATTCTGAAGGAAGCCCTGAGGAAATTCAGAGGTACAAAGGAAGGGGAAAATCTAAACACACTTGTGCAGCTGGAGAGGAGCGGACAGCAGCCAACTACCCGCGTAAAGCCCCGGCCGAGGATTGCTAGCGACAAGCTGCTCAACAACCTTCCTGTCTGGGGCTGGAGCTGGAGGAGGGAGGGTAGCTGTTCCCGGGCGTATTTACACACGAGTAATGTGAAGGACTAGAGTGAGTCCCCCCCCCCTTTAGCTACACAGAGAAAATTAATCCAATTCTTCATTCCAGACCTGTTTAAACCGAACAGGCTGTAGGTGACGTCTAAGGAGGGAGTCCACGTGCAGACGGGTGGTTGTGTGTACTTAGATAAGCCCTGAACGAGCTATTTTGAGACCGTTCTCCGCGTCCAGACAACTGTCCCACTCCTTCCTCTGATCTCCCATCAGTAACTGGCGCAGTCAACTCTGAATTAGAGAGATGTCCCCCAAAAAGCGGGTCATACTGGGTTTGAAGGTCCGTCTGTCAATGGGCTGAATTTGTTCAGCTGGTGATTTTACTTGTTTTGCAAGGGGAAAAGCTCTCCTCCTGTTTACCCGTTTCTGACACGCTCCCTCCTCCCCGCAAACAAACTAACGGCACCTCTCTCCTCCTCTCTCCTTCCAGAGAGTCTCCCAGTTGAACTGGATGTGCAATGGGGTAAGTCTCTGGAGGTATACTGGGGTGAAAAGGGGGGGTCCAAATGAGAAACAGACAGCAAAGGCAGGGAATTCACACTTTCCTGGGGGGCTGGCAAGACGAACTCCTATTCCCACTCGATCACCGTTAAAAATAGTACAAATCACGGCACGTGTTATGGAGAAAGCCTTTGGCCAGGCCAGGATTTCATCCCTGGAAAAAACCAGGAGGGTGCAGATGGGAATATCCCTCACCTTCCCTCTGACTGGCTGTTTTCCTTCTCTCGTGCTTTCCTTCCCATCAGCGAACGTGACTCTGGATCCAGACACGGCAAATCCCCACCTCGTCCTCTCTGAGGACCGGAGGAGCGTGCGGTGGGATGAAACGCCGCAGAATTTGCCCAACAACCCCCAGAGATTTGATACCTATTGCTCCGTGTTGGGTTGCGAAGGCTTCACGGTGGGGAGGCACTACTGGGAAGTGCAGCTGGGGAGAAGGGGATTTTGGGCTGTGGGGGTGGCCAGGGACTCGGCATGGAGAAAGGGTTGGATTAACCTCGACCCTTCCCTGGGGATTTGGGCTGTGGGCATCTGCGGGGACAGGTTTCAAGCCTTCACCTCCTTCGAAACGGTTCAGCCTCTGAACGGGAGGCCAAGGACTATCCGAGTCTCTCTGGATTACGAGAAGGGACACGTGGCTTTCTTCGACGCCGATAATGAAACCTTGGCTTTTGCTTTTCCTCCGGCTTCTTTCAACGGAGAGAAAATTCTGCCTTTCTTCTGGGTTTGGGAGTCCAGGATCCAGCTGGCTCCCTGAGACACCATGGGCAGTGAGAAGGACGTTGCACGCTCTGCACAAGCCTTTGGTTTGGTCCAGGAAACCACACTATATTTTGGGACCCTACAGATGGCAAAGAATAAAGTGGAGCAAACGAGTCCTGGTGTCCGCTCTGAACCTCGTTCTCATGGGGTTCTCAAGAGCAGCAGATTGAGAATGGATCAGCTTGGGAAGACCTCAGGATTTTTTTAACGTGCGGGTACTCTCCAAGATTTTGCTAGGGAATCTCACCCTGGGACAAGCCGGAAAACGAAGCCCATAATTTGTGCAACAGCCCCTGGGACACCGATGTCACTGCTTTCATCCCCTCTACTCCGCTCCCATCCTTCCTCACCTCGGCATTCAACAGCGTTGACATTGCTGTGCCTTAAAATATACTTTGATCTTTTAATCACTAAATGACTGTTCCCGGGTGCCTGCAAACTTACACCCAATTAAAAGTGAATGTGCAATTCTAAGTAATTTCTGCCTTTTGTGTGGTTTTCTTTGTGCATCCCCCTCCACCCCCCGTGGGTCATCTTTGGAAGTTGCTGAAAATAATTGGAGGAAGGAAAAAATCATCCTCATTCCTCCCTAAACCCCTGCAGGACCTGCAGTCGTTTGCAGTTGGGTCGGATCCGGACGCGATGTGTAAGGGGGGGGGTGTGTGTGTCAGAATTGGGGATGAACACATAGAAACGGCTCCTTTTGGTGTCGGCTGGACTTTGGTCAAGCGAGAGGTTGGACACGACGGTTCAGATGAAGGTTTGTCAAGTCCTTGTCCTGTCCCCGAATGTGGATGCCTAGGAAAGCAGATGGAAGCAGGGCAAGGGTGACTGTGGGTCCAGGAGCTCTGTTTAGGTGGGATAATTAAAGAATTAAAAGGTTATAATGAGAGGCGTGGAGAGGTTTCCTTTGACTCTGTCCTCTATCTAACACTGGGGGCAGACGCGGACAGTGATTCCATCCTTCTCCCTTCCAGCCTGGGTGACCCCAGTCTCTCCCCACCCATTCTGGGCTCCATTCTGGTGGCCTGGCACGGTTTGCCTTGTACTGGGAAGCCCCAAACTGGTCCCCGTACCCAGACGTGGCCTCACACGGGCTGACGGAGGAGACAAATCCCTCCGCTCTCACTAATGCAGCCCCGTAGGGGGTTGATATCTTCGGTGCATGGTCCCACCCCTGACTCAAGGACAACTTGTCACCCCCAAAGTCCCATCCCATGGTTGGTCCTGGTGCAAAGGGGGTATCCCACTCAAAGTTTCATGAGATTTCTCCCCACCCCCTTGTCCAGCCTGTCCCGATCCCGCTGAGGAGCAGCCCTGCCCTCCAGCCTCCTATCTGCTAACTCACATCTGGCTCAAAATCAGCGGAACAGAAACTGGTGGGAGGCTGGCAGGAGGAACATCACGCATCCTTGCCCTCTCCTCACTCTTCTTTCAGCTCCCCCCCCCTGTGCCTCTGTTTCGTGGCGTTAGGGCTAGGGGGTTGATTTCCCCCATTTGCAAGGAGAACTCAGCCGAGCCAGACGGAGGAGCATTCTCCTCCTCTTCCTGAGGAGCGAAGCTCCTTTGGAGGCAGCTTGTGAAGAGCCATGGCTACGTGGAGCCCGACGGAAAGCCTGCGCAGCGAAACCTCCTGCGCCATCTGCCTGGGTTATTTCCAAGACCCCGTCTCCATCCACTGCGGCCACAACTTCTGCCGGGCGTGCGTCACCCGCTGCTGGGAAGGGCTGGAGCCGCCTTTCTCCTGCCCGCAGTGCAGGCAGACGGCTTGGCAGAAGAATTTCCGCCCTAGCCGAGAGCTGGCCAATATTGCCGAAATCGCCAGGCAGCTGAGCCCAGGAGGAGGAGGAGGAGCAGCGGGGCAGGAGGATTTGTGCGGGCAGCACCGGGAGGCTCTGAAGCTCTTCTGCAAGGAGGACCAGCAACCCATCTGCGTGGTGTGCGACAGGTCCCAGGCTCACCGTGTCCACACCGTGGTCCCCGTCGACGAAGCTGCCCAGGAATACAAGGTAAAGCCTGGGGATGTGCTTGTCCCTCCCCACCTCACTGAAAATCCCTTTCTGGGGGCAAAGTGCAGCCGGTGAGGTGCATCTGCTCTCCGCGGCGCCGCTGCAAACGGGACCTTTGGGTGCCGCTCGCCCACGTGCTTCCTGTTTGCATTTTATTGCATCTGGTTTTTCACGGCGTTCCTATCAGGGCTTTCTCCCCTCCGTCTTTAATTTGTTCGTCTTTGCCAGCAGCCTGGGAGAATAAAAAGAGCCCCCTGGTCGCCTTTTTCCTCTTTGAACTCAACCGCACCGAAACGTTGACAATGATAAATATTCAAAACACGTAAAAATGCCCCAAAATTCCTTTTCTTCTCCCCCACACAGTTACATCAGTTACTGAGGGAATTTCTATCCACCGTTCCTTTAGTTTCACATACAGAGAAATAACTTTTCCCTGTGTCATCCCCCTTCTCTGCTCCTTTCCTGTTTTCCTGCCCATCCGAGCCTGCTCTCGCCATCGTTCTCACCAAACCCTCCAGCAGAGCCGTGCAAACACGGCGCAGCACCGCGCGGCGTTAGCGGGAGGAGCTCCTTGCGGCCAGACGTTGCCCATGCTGAAGGTTTCCGTGGGCTCAAGAAGCGCTTCTGTAAATAAATCCAGGGAGGGTTAGTAAATACAGAGACACTTACCCCAGAGCCACCAGTTTGTGGAGGCTGGGAGTGTTTTTGAGGGTGCTTATCTGGCTCTTGCACGCTCCCTGGGGCGCGGGCTGTGGGTTCCTGGTGGTGTTTTGCAGAGGAGCCGGGGTTTAGGCAAAGCCTCTCCCCTCTACAGATGAGGGCAGAAGTGAAAAAAGGGATTTTTTATTTTTTTTTCTCACTTCCAAGAACACCTTCCGTTTTCCCTCAGGAAGAAATCCAAGCCTGCCTCCAAACTTTAAAGGAGGAGAGAGAAAAATACCTGGAAAGCAGAAAAAACAGAGCGAGGAAGAACTCGTACCTGGTAGGTGTCCTCCAGCAGGAGCCTGGGGGAGGGTGGGTCTCTCCACCCCACCCCCCAGTATTGCTGGTGCATTTTGAGGCTGGATCTTGTGTATTTGGTTTGCAGCACGTTGCTGGGAACCGGCCAACCCTGTGCTTATCTGCTGGGGTTTCCCATCAGCCTGCACCAGGGAGATAAGGTCGCGGCTCCTCCGCGAGGGAGCTGGGGGAGCAGGCAGCCCCCAGCCTGGTATAGATAGATGGGCTGGAAGGGTTTTCCCCCCCTAAACTCTATAAATCTCCCTCTTGAAGGGCCCGGTTGAGTTATTTTTTTGTTTTGCTTCCTCCCAAATAGTCCCTGCTATTCCCTAAATCCCCAGCAAAACGTTTTACCCTTAAAATCACCCTTGTATTGACTGAACGTCACTGAGGACACGGTATCCCGAGACCAGCCTGGTGGCCCTGAAGCACTAATCTGTTTTTCTTGGGCGCGATAGGATTTTTCTGTAGCCCCCCATCATCTCCTGCCCGTTCTGCAGAGCTTCACCCGAGGCTGCCGTGATTCCTTCTGCAAGGGCCTGGGCTTGTAGCAGCCCCACAGACCGCGTCAGTCTCAGAGATGTGGCACCAACAGCAACTAGAATGACGTAAAAATAACCTGCAAGAGAAGTGTTTGCCCGTGTTTCAGTTGCTAGAGTTGGAGGGATGCCTGTGACATACGTCCTGCTGCACAGGGAGGTCTCCTGCCCCTCGTTCATCCCCTTTGCCCTCATCTCTGATCCTGGCAGGAGAAAACCAGAAGCGAAGGGAAGAAGATAGTGTGCGAATTCGAGCAATTACATCGGTTTTTGAAGGACCAAGAGCGCCTCCTCCTGAGCCAGCTGGCAGACCTGGACAGGGCCATCACCAGGGTGCAGGACGAAGCAGTGCTGAAGGTCTTGGAGGAGGTCTCCCATCTTGACATGCTGATATGGGAGATGGAGGGGAAATTCCAGCAACCAGCAAGCCAGTTCCTGCAGGTGAGAGCCCAAAGCATCAGGGCTGGTCAGAAAAGGAGGGGTAGAGCAAAGCTTGAGACCTGGGAGCCCAAATTCAGCCCCGTGGGAACTCCCTGGTGTCTTCTAGCACCGCTGCAGGCGGGATCTTTGCTGCCGCATTGCCATAAAAATATATAGCTTTGTTAGAAGACACAGCAGTTGTTATTCCTCTTCCACAACTCTTTCTCCTCTTTCTTCCCACCTTTAGGACATCAGAAGACTCTTGGATAGGTAACGTGGCTCCTTCTCACTTTCCCCACGCTCTGACGCTTGGAGGGGTCTGATGCCACCTGGGGGAATCCTGGAGTCGGGGTTTCAAACCAGATGGACGCAGTTGATAGCTCGGCCTCCCACAACGACGCTTTGTGTTCAGAAACGTCCGTTCAATAACTGCCTGGGGGAAACAAACTGGGAAAAAAACCTGAAAAAACAGGGCAGGGAAACAGGGGATTTTATTTCCTCCTGGATAAATATCCTCAGCCCAGCCCATAGCTTCTCCTGGCTTATTTAATGAGAACAAAACGAGCAATCAAATATATTACACATGGGTTTTGTCCTCTTTCGCTCTCTTTGCAGCTGTGAGATGATGAGGTTCAACCCTCCGGCAGAGATTTCCTCCGATCTGGAAAAAAGGCTTGAGGACTTTCTTCAGAAGAACGTCCTCGTGAGAGGCACGCTGAGGAAATGCCAAGGTACCGAGCAGGGTTAGGAGAAGGCACCTTGCCTGATACCTGGGAGAAACCAGGTTCTCGTGTGCTGCGTGCTGATGCAAAACCCACCTAGTAACTGCTGTAAATAAATGAAGCTGAACCTTTTAACTAAAGAAGGACACAAAGTTTTTCCTGAGGCAAAAATAGCTGGGAAGTGGAGAGGAGAGAAAAACAAGCTCAGCAAAAGGAGTCTCCTCTCCCGTGTCCCACGTGAAAAACAAATTCAAACAGAGCTGCTGGTGCGGTTGTTCCCGTCACTTCCAAGCTGGTGGGAAAACTAAAGTTCACGGGGGTACAAAGCCAGGGAGGGGCTGCTGCCACAGGGGGAGAAATCCCCGCAGTGTCGCTCGGAGATGGCCGGGAGGTTCATCTCCCCTGGCTTTGGCAGAGCAGCTATCGCAGCATCAATACCTGCACCAGAGCAAGTCGGTCCAGAGCCCTTGCGCCCAGCCAAGCCCTCGCACACGCGGTGTTTCCCCTCCCAACCCTCCCTTTTAGCTGTTTTGGTTCCCAGCCTGCACGACAAAGCTAAACTGGAACCAGTTTGCCTGACGCACAAAACTGATACCACGAAATCTCTCTCCTCTTTAGACAGCCTGACGTTTAAATTGCAAGAGCCAAGTAAGTCGATGGCAGTGGGTGGGAGAGGCTGGGGTTTTGGCTTGTGGAAGAGATTCCCATGGAAAAACCAATGCAATATCCCCAGGGAGGGGAAGGGAAGGGTGACAGCAGCCGATGTTGATGCTCCTGGTATATCCAGGGGCTGAGATGCACTTCTAGTAAAGTCATACGCCCCTCTGGGACCCAAAGGAAAGGAACACCTGAGAGGAGCATTTGCACTTGCCCTCCCCTCCCCATGAATTCCCCCCCCCATCCCCTCTCCATGCCTCTGCTCCATGTTTTGTCCTCTCCCCCTTCTCCTTCCACTCAGAGGCATCTCTGTTTGGGGACCCCAGACCTGCCCATGCCCCCCAGGAAGCATCCAGAACTGGGAGAAGCAGGAGAACAGGGCTGGTCCCAGATGCTTGGAGGAAAAGAAATATCTTCAGTCTCTCCTGGGGCCAAGCCCTACCTCCAATACTCTGGTTCTCCCTTGTCCTGCAGCCAACGTGACCCTGGATCCGACCACGGCTCACCCCAACCTTCACCTTTCTGAGGACCAAAAGCAAGTCCGGGGCCAGCTGACACAGCAGGACCTCCCAGACAACCCGGAGAGATTTGACTTTGAACCCTGCGTGCTGGGCTGCCAGGGTTTCACCTCGGGGAGGCATTTCTGGGAGGTGGAGGTGGGGCAGGGGGGTGTCTGGGCCCTGGGGGTGGCCCGAGCATCAGTCAAGAGGAAGGGACTGATGAGCATCACCCCCAAGGAGGGGGTCTGGGCGCTGGAGGCTTATCACTCCCTCGCATCCCCCCGCACCAGCCTGCGCCTGAACCCACTTCCCAGGAGGATACGGGTCTCCTTGGACTATGAAGGGGAGCGGGTGGCGTTTTTCAGCACAGATGACGACTCTCCCATCTTGACTTATAGCAGGGCCTTGTTCAACGGGGAGAGGGTCTTCCCCTGGTTCAAGGTGGGGATGGGGGCTCGTTTGCAGGAAATCACCCAAACCCCCCCCTCAGAGGACCGGTCAGTGACTGGGCACCTGATGTCCCCTCTGGACTGGGTAGGATTCAGGTCTCCCCTCCGAATCTGTCCTTGAGATGCCTGTCAACCAGACCTTAACAAAACAGACATCTCCCGTGTGATGCCAGCAGTTTGCCGTGGTTGCTCAGAGCATCTCGCTGAACTTCTCCTCTCCTGTGTCCACCTCCATCGGGATCTTTGGGATGGCACCTGGACGGCAGGGATGGGGAGATGGGGGACCAGCAGACAGTGGTGAGGAGAGAGGAGCAGCTGGGATGAGGTGATGGAGTCAGCATCTCAGAAGGAAGGGAACATCGAAGGGTTGATAAAGGATAGAGAACACTCAGGGCTTTCAAGCATGTAGTCTTTTTAAATTCATTTTGTCTCTAACGGGCTGAGTCCTCCTGTTCGTGTCTCTTCCCACAATGTTTTCTTTCTGGCACCAAGTGCAAGGCAGATCCACAGCCCGTTCTGCCGGGGGGGGGGTGGCCTTTCACTCCAAACTGGCTTGGTTGGGGGAGCTGGTCTCTATTTCTGGTGTTCACTTTAAATAAAAGGACATTTTGGTTTGCACTCTCCACTTGCTGCCTTGCTATGGACCCGTTATTCTGCATTTCTTAGCTTTTGGGTCAGCAAGATTAAGAAAAGCTGCACAGGATGGGGACACCTCGCTTACTTTTCCACCTTCTCATGGTGGACCTCCAGTCATTCAAGCCCCCTTTTCAGGCAGCGAAAGGAAACAAACCCACGTGGAATGCAGTTCTCCACACCATTATACACCTCCAGCTTCCTGGATAACTCCCAAGAAAAGCCTGTTTCTCCCTGGTGGCTGTTCAGGAGGGACAAGCCAGGATCAGTCACACCAGGGGCTCCTGCGGCTATGCTGGTTAGATATCCCTCAACTACAAAAGCAGCTGGAGTGGATAGGTGAAACACAAGTTCTGGCATTTTCACCTACCTCAGCTGCATTGATTCCCTCAAAACCTGCTGATTTTCTTCCGAGAAAACCCAAAAGAGGAAGAGGCATCACCGAAATAAAGACACTTTATTGATTATAGAACCGAGAAGAGGAACCAGAAGCGAGAGTGGGAGGGAACGGGTGGTGCTGGCCTCAGAATAACAGACGAGATATGAATGGGCACCCCGTGATGAAGCTCCATCTCACCATCCCCACAGGTCCCACCGCGGGCAAACTCAGGAGTGGTATTTGGGTGCTGTTTGTCATGCTGTGACATCTTCCCTCTGTCCATGCTCTCCAGCCTGGTGCATCGCTGTCACTTGGTCCCATCAGCTGGGAAAGGCGGGGGATCCCGCTGCGGGATAGACATCTGCTTTCTGCAAAGCCAACCTGAAATCGCTTCAGGAGCTCAAGCTGGAGGATTTATTTTAAAAAATGGTCATCAGGGCTACTGGGAAAGGCTCTTGAGCAACCAACCTTGAGTATTTTTGGTCTTTCTCCCTTCTCGTCCCGTTTCCCTTTGCCACATCTCTGACAGGGAGGTGTATGATCTTATGTGTCACCTTGTACGCTGGGTCCATGTCCTGACAGTGATTGAAGCTCAGTTGTGAAAGGCAGAGGGAAATACATATAGACAGGCTGCCAGTGCAAGGAGGACTGCAGAAGAAAACCTGCATGAACCAGGGGAAAAGTTCTTGAGCTGTTCTTTGAGGACGTGCTTGTGGGTTGCTGGAGGTCCCCAAAGCACTGTGGTCCCACCATGCTCCTCTCAGAGGCACCTGCTGAGTAACACAAGACACAAAACACCAGATCTCAGCAAAACTCTGCTTTCCTTAGAGACAGAGATTGATGTTTTTCTGACTCCTTGGGGTCCACAGGTTCTCCTCCACATCTCTGATCCCCACCCAGCTCTCTCAGAGCTCCAGCTCTCTTCCAGGATGTCCCTTCTCTCTAGAAATATGCAATGCAGATGTCTCCACCTCAGCTGGTTTTCCAGGCTCTTTGTAGACACTTTTAGGGTGCAACTCATTTGCCCAACCGTAGGCATCTCATTTTGAGATGAAAGGAGCTGTGCCCTAGGCTCTGCCGATGGTGTGGAGCAGCTCCCCACCAAAGAGCAAGGCAGCCCAGCTCAGATGGAGATGTATCATTAGATGCCTACGTTCTCTCGCTTGCACCCACCTCCTGTGTCTGGGCAGGACAGGTTGCCTCCCAACCTGCTCACCCCAGGCCATTCTGCCCTGGGAAGTGGTTGCAGGGCGTTTGCTTCCAGTCCTGCTGTTCCTGAAGCGAGTGACTCCCCCATGGCTCTTCCTGATGGGAACAGTTTGCTGGAAATGAGACTTGCATCTCTAAACCTGACCAGCCAGGAGAGTTATCTCCGTTGGTAGGCCTTCAGCTGGGTCACAGGGACCCCGTCTCTCACACTCCTTGTTGCTGCTGTGCAAAATAACAACATCTATATTTGGCCACGGAGCGTAAGAAAGGAGCAACGGGTTCGGAATTGCTTAGAAACGTTTCCCTGTGAGCTCAGAGCCAGGACGGCGCTTCTTGGAGGGCATGTAGTGATGGCACACAGTGATAGGCACACTGGTGGCAGGGGTCCCAAGGACCCCACCTTGTGTGTTTAAGTGCACGAGTTCCAGCACCTACAAGGTTCTGGTTGCACATCTCCCTATTTTCTTACGCTTTCCCCAACTACAATCCCACCAAGCCTCAAGAGCTCCTCACCCTCCTGGCAGCATGAACATCTTTTGCCTCCAGCCTTTTTCTGGGAGGGTTGATGGTTTTGCCAGGGGCCCAGCCCTAAAAGGAAGGGGACAAAAGCAGCAAGGTGACAGCCCTCAACAGCTCCCCAGCATAAAAAGCTGGAAGGTTGACAAGCGAGAAACATGATGCTCCCAGCAGGTCAGGCCAAGGGAGTCACCCCCTCCAGCCCAGGAGACATGGCGCAAAGAGCTGACTTGCAGGCTCAACGTATCTGCGTGCCAGTTTTACCCAAGACTGGGAAGGAGCAGGAAGAGAAAGACCCAGCCCCATCAAAGGGATAAAAACAACAGGTTTTTTTAGTTCGCTTCGGAAGAAATCGAGGCAGACATTAAGTTTTCTGAAGGAAGAGAGAGAAGGTCTCCGAGGAAGGACAGCTACCCTGGAGTGCAGAAAGCTGGAGGATCTGGTAGGTGTCCACCTCCCTGGCCCCCTCAGGTCCCTGGGCAGTAAGGCACTGACTTCAGGGTCAGTCCTTTAGATCCTTTTTGGCTGCTTCGCACCACTGCTGCGCTGTTAAGCGCAAAACTAGCGTGACTTTCTGCCCGAGTTCACGCAACCCACATTGCTCTTTCGCATCAGGTTTGAATACTTCTTTATCCAGCCAGATTTCTCCAGAAATTCAAGAAAAGTTAGTGGGGATTTGGGTTCACAGGTGATCTCCTCCTGTGGGAAATGCCTCCCCGTGAATTCTTCATGGTATTTCCCATCCCACTGCTCCTTCATTTGCAACTTAGAAAGGGTGGAGAGAAGCCCTGGCAGATCGTCCTCAGGTTCTAGGCACACTGCAGGTGCCAGGAGGACACGAGCTCTTTTCGCTTTCACAGCTGGAAGATCTGAAAAATGAGATTGAGAAGAGGCAGGCCAAAAAAGCCACCAAATTCTCAGAGGAGATTTCCCAGCTGGACACCCTGACACTAGAGTTGGAAGAGAAGAGTCAGCAGTCGGTGAGTGACCTCATCCAGGGGAGAGTTTACAGATTTTGAAGGGAAAACTGTAGGGAGGGTTCCCCCACCAGACAGCTACTGGCTTAATTGGTTGGGCTTTCCTAGTTCCAGTTTGCTCCTATCCCCTCTGTGGACCTGAAAACTCCAAGGGGATGAGGAGGGAGAGATTGGAAAAAAGGGAATGAAATCGTCGTCTGTGTCAGGGAATGGTCAGGGCTGGTGGCTCCCTATGGAACGGGGAGCTGAACCTGATAGCATCACCAGCCTTCACCCCATCTTTGTGGTACCTGGGAGCGGTGGGCAGCTGGGGAAGCATCGGGTAGGTCCACGGGCAGGAGGCAAGCTGGGAATGCGGCCCATGGGATGGATCAGCAGGGTCCGTGGCCATACTCCTCCAAGGCATCTTGCAAAAGGACTAAATACCCCAGGACTGAGCTTAAATAGAACCCCTGGGCCATGGGAGGGGGTGTGAGGGGTCTCAGGTGGGGCTGTTCAGGGCCATTAATGTCTATTAGTGCTGCTGGGGACCCTGGTAGTCTGCAGGGGTCTAAAGGGATTGTACTCAAGAGGTCCATCCCTAATTAAACAATTCAGTATTACTGCTATTTAAGGAGAAAAAGCTCACCCTGAGCTTCCTTTTTTCTTTCTCTTCTTTCCCTAGGACGTGAAAAGCACGATCAGCAGGTACGTGGCCTCTCTCAAAGGCCGTTTCACCAGTTTTTGGAAGGACAATGACCATAGAGGAGAAAACTCATCAGCGGCTGCTGAATACAGCTCCGCTTCAAGGAAACTGCAAGAGTCCGTGGGGTATTTTGGGGACCACCACCACGTGCTTGTCCCTGCTCTTCCTAAAGGGTTGCTCTCTTGCCCACTTCTGGGGACATGATGCTCAAAGAAGCTCTAGCCTCAGAATGACCTCCACATGGCAAAGTCTTGGCTCTATTCTCCAGCTCTTGGCTCTGTTCTCCAGCTCAGTGCTCCCAAGCAGAACCTTTCTTATGGTATAAGTAAAGAAATGAAATAAAGATCAATCCAACAGGGAAATTTGGCCTTTGCTTTCCTTGAGGTATGATTGCCAGAGGGATGAAGTTCAAAAAACCCCAAACATTCAAGCATCACCTCATTTCTGGTGGCACCAGATTTCCTAAAATAATGACGATGACTCAAAAGTGGGTTGGTTGTTCTGGTTTGTTGGTTTTCTCTCCCTCCAGGTGTGGGAAAGTGACCTTCCAGCTGCCAGTGAATGTTTCTCCAGAGGCAGAAGAAAGAGTCTGTCACTTCTCATGGAGGAGCAGTGCTCTGAAGGACACTTTGAAGAAGCTACAAGGTACTGAGAAGGGCTTGAGCAGGAGGAATATGGTAGCCTAGCCATAATTTGGGGAGAACTGGAAGAGCTGAGGTGCCTTTAGCTCGTTCTGGATATACTTTGGGAGCAGGAATACTGCAGAGAGAAACCCTGAGATGGAGAAGAGGAAGAGCAAAAGGCTTTTCCTAGTCAGAAGAACTGACAATTTGACAGCCACTTATTGCCTCGTTTATCACTCTTAATTAGACATGCTTTGCCCTAATTCCTGAAGGATGCTCATGGATGAGGCATGGGTTGCTCTCTGGCTTGGCTCCCCCCTGCCGCTCCTCCAGCCAAGCCTTCCCCAAAATTGGCTTCTGCTGAATATGAGATGTAAGAGCAGCCGTACCTGGTGGGTGAAGGTGCACCCAGCCCAAAGTAGCCAAAAATAGACGCTGAAGGAAGAACACACAAATCAGGGCAGCCCAACGAGTTCTCAGCCCTGTGGCTGGAGCCCCAGCGTAATGCTGGAGGAAAAGCCACCCCCCCAGGGCACAGCCCTTGCCTTGAAACCGAACGATTTCCATGAAACAAATATGGAAATGGATTGACCCAATTCTTCACCCTGTCTCCAGGTTTTAGCTCCTTTTTTCCAAGCACTTGCTCAGCCGAACCAGTGTGGCCCTGTGCTGTGCTTGACGCTGTAGGAGACAACCTGCTCGAGACTGTCGGTTTACATCCCACACACCTTTTTGCTTTCAGTTTTTCTCCCCTCAGCACAGCCTAAAATCCGCAGGGATTCCTGCCCGAGCCTGTTGCCATTACTGTGCACTTTTCCCTCATTTTTGTGTGTAAAACCAGCTTTTCTGCTCCGTGTGTAGAACCCTTTCCCTTCTTCGACGCGCTTCCATCTCAAGATGCTTTTTGCCTCTTGGATGCAGCCTGGGTCCTGCTGGCCCCCCCTCCAAGCCCTCTGCATCCCTGGGATGCTCAGCCTGGCTTCTGACACGCCTGTTCCCCCCCCTACAGACATCGTGACCCTGGACCCCGACACGGCTCACCCCGACCTCATCCTCTCCGAGGACCGTAAGAGCGTGAGACGCGGGGAAGGACGACGGGACCTGCCTGATAACCCACAGCGATTTGACTACTGGCCCTTCGTGCTGGGATGCCAGGGTTTCGCAGCCGGACGGCACTGCTGGGAGGTGGAGGTGGGGGACGGGGGGGATTGGGCTGTGGGGGTGGCCCGCGAGTCCATCCGTCGGAAGGGGCATCTCAGCCTCTGCCCCCAAGGCGGGATCTGGGGGGTAGAGAAGTGGGGGGGACAAGTTCGGGCGCTCACCACCCGCAAAGTGACCCTCCTACCTCTCCGTTGGGTGCCCCGGCGGGTCAGCGTTCACCTGGACTACGCTGGAGGGACGGTGGCATTCTTTGATGCGGATGAGGGGGGGCTCATATTCATTTTTTCCCGTGCCTCCTTCACTGGTGAGAGGGTCCATCCATGGCTCTGGGTGGTGGGAACCAGGTCCCAACTCAGGCTGTGTCCCTAAGACATGGAGAGATGCATCCCCCCCCCACCACCACTTTTCACAACTACATGCCTCCTGTGGACCATGGGGAACAGAAGAAATGGAGACTGTGGCTTTTGGGTTTCCTTCTTCCCCATGAAGCTGAGGGATCGATGTTTGGGGAGAAAACATAAGTCTGAGAAAAATGAGGCAAAGAGGAGAAAAAAAAGCTCTGGAGGGGGGACTCTGGGACATAGAAACGGGAAATACTGCGAAGAGGTGCGGGGGGAAATCGGAGTGGCAGTAGTAGAAAGGTTTGTCTGATTAAGTGTAGATGTCTCCTGGTCACCTCCAAGCCAAGGGGTCCAAACTTCACCTTTTTTTTTTTCCCCCTCCAACCTCAAAGAAGGTGCAATTGCCCTAAACCGGGCAGTTTCTCCTTTATAGAGGACCCTAGGGTGGCCAGTTCAAATGCAGACATCTGCACTTGAGTTTCCGATGTCAGGCGAGGCTTATCCCAGCCTTCAGTGCTGCAATGTGGGTGGGGTCTTACCAATGTGGTACCTTTGTTGATGGAAAGCTCATACATGGCAAAGCTCCTGAGCCTCAACTGTTTCTTCTCTTCTCCGAGAACTGATATTTGAAAGCTCCATGATGTAGATCATTAATAAAAAAATACTTTATTTTCTTCTCCGTGTCTTTCCCTCTGGTTAGGACTGCCAGCAGAAGAACAGCCATGCACATGTCTTCCAGGGATGTCCCTAGGTCACCTGCACGGGGCTTGTGGACCTTTCTGTGTGCAGGCACAGTCAAGGCTTTTGTGCAAATACCAGGGATGGGATTTAATCAGTCATAGAGTCACAGGACCAATCATAGACTGGTTTAAGCTGAAAAAGACCTTTAAGGTCATCAAGTCCAACATTAATCTAGCACTAGCATGTCCACTAAACCATGTCCCTAATCATCACACCTACACATCTTTTAAATACCTCCAGGGATGGTGACTCAACCACTTCCCTGAGCAGTCAGTTCCAACGCTTGACAAAACAGTCAACCAAAACCCCAGGCCCCACCTTGAACCTGACATCCAGGAGCAGCAAATAACCAGACAGAGAAGAACATTACAGCATGTAAATCTTTTTACTTCATCTAAAACCAGAAGAGAAGAGAGAGGGGCAGTCAAGCTGGTGCAAGATGCTGTTGGCCAGATGTGGCTTCGTTTCTCCACCATCAACGCCCCAGTTTGGAGATTAAAATTTGGGACATTGAGCCAGAGGTGCTCAACCCTTTGGGGTCACTGAGGATGGAGAGAGGGGCCAGAAAGGCCAGACAGAAAATTAGTAGACAGAAGTCATCCAAAGTGCTGAAAGTAGAGGTGTTGGGGACATAAAACTTGCATTTGCGTAAGAAAGGAGAGCTTCAGGGACACAACGTGATCTGGGATCCCTCACTCCACACCAGGAACCAGGGGTGAATACTTTCCCCTTTAAATGCAGCTTCTGGGAAAGTGAATATCAGGGCCCTTTTGTCAGCATCAAAAAATGCCACCTGGCCCTTCTCATAGTCCAGAGAGACCCGGACCCTCCTGGGGACCTGGATCTGGTATAGCGGGATGCGCTCAAGGGAGGTGAGAGCCCAAAACTGACCTTCACAGAGCCCCATAGACCAGAGCTCTATCTCAGGGCTCACAGCAGTGTCTTCCCTCCTCTTCAGAGACTCCCTGGCCACCCCCACAGCCCAGGAGCCTTTGGGTGTCACCTCTACCTCCCAGCAGTATCTCCCTGAAGCGATGCCCTCGCAGCCCAGCACGCAGGGATCGGTGCCAAACCCCTCAGCAGATGGGTCCTGTTGGGCAGCTTCCCACCTCACGGTCCTCCCGTCTGCCGACACGATGAGCTGGGGGTGAGCTGTGGATGGATCCAGGGTCACCTTCACTGTAAAGGGCAAAGAGTAGAGCATCAAAAGGAAACCAAACCATTCCCCCCCACTCCGCTTTGTTCAGACACAGCAGCATCTTCCCCAGATGACCTTCCAACTCATGGCCCACCCCATGATGGGCTCAGCCTTCCATTGGTGCTTCCCACTCCCTCTCCTCCAGGAAATGTGGACTTACTCTTTTCAGACAGCTCAAACATCAGGATGTCTAAAGAGGAGATAAAAGAGACATTCATTGATATAACGTGCAGGTACCGGCATGGGCATGAAAACAGGGAGGTTCTGCCACACTGGAGTGACCTACATAATCACAGTAAGATATAATTTATGCTCACACAGGTCCATCTCCCTACCCCAGCCCACACTTAATACCTTGGAAGCTCCTCAGAGTCTCCTCCAGAGCAATATTTTTCTCCCTGAAGTGAGTGATTTTCTTTTCCAGCTCTGGAAGAAGCAACGGGGGCTGCTGGAAATTTTCCTGTTCAAACCTAGAGGAGAACAACAGGAAAGAGATGAAGACGCTTCCCTTCAGAGAGGCCAACAAATCTTTTGTGCACACCCGTAGCTCAGAGGAGCTGGTGCAGGTTTTAATAAACCTGCTGCACGTTCAAGGATGAGTAGAGACACCTCTGGTCAGAGCCTCTGCCCACAAAGCCAAATATTTGACTTTTGGAAGAGGTTTTGTAACAGCTTTCCTGTACCTGTCCTAACACAAGGTCCCACCTCCCTCCCCAGCCTGGGATGGAGGGAGAAGCTCAGGAAGCCCCATACCTGCTCAAGGTGCCTCTGATATCCTGGAAGGGAAAGAGAAAACTCAGTGGATGGGTCTTAGTAGCAAAACAAAGGCATAGATGTGCCTTTGGAGCAGAGCACATCCTGGGTTTGCCTGCACCATGGGGCAGTACTCAGAAAATAGTAGCCTGGACCCAGGTGGCGATAACCCAGCTCCATTCCCTTCATCCTCACCTGCAGAAATTCACTTGCTGGCTGCTGGCATTTCTCCTCCATCTCCTGGATCAAGGTATCCAGATGAGATATCTCCTTTGTCAGACTGGTGATGTTTTCTTCCTGCGTTTTCTCAACATCCCTCTCCAGGTCTCCCAGCTGAGCCAGCAGATGCCGCGCATGGTCCTCCAGGAAGAGACGCAACCCTTCGAACTTGGAGAAAACCCTCTGCCGCTCAGCTTCAGTCTTCTCCTGCAAGGAAGGGACACAGAAAGGGAAGAAGAGGGTGGAGAAGGACACAGCAAAGTCCCACACACGCCGGTGGCTGCACACCTGGAGTGTCAAGGGCTTGAATATCCTTTATATACATTAATCTTGCTGTGCATCCAGCAGCTGAGTCCCTGGCAGGGCACCAGCCTCAACCTGTCGTTTCTTCCCTATGACGTAGAGAAAAGTCTGGTGGTGTTTGGTTTGGTACCTGGAAAAGGACCCCAGCCCCAAGGCAGAGCAGGATCACCACCCACACGGCATCACATCTAAAGCCAACGGGAAACATCCAGAACTCTGTCCCCTCTCCCCAATAAAAACACTTACTAAGTACTCCCAGTTTCTCCTCATTTCAGCCTCCCGAATCCCCAGGAGTTTGTCTCGGTCTTCCTTCAGGACTTGCAGATGAGCCTGGATTTGTCCCTGGGGAAAGGAAAAAAAATAAAGACACCATGTCTCTAGGGAGTGGGACAGCCTAAAAAAATTACCCTGGGGAGAGAATTGCACCGTGGCCAACTCCAGAACTTCTCCTCATGTCCCTCTTGGTCCAGAGGGACCCTGAGCTTAAGGCTGGGAATGGAAATAAATGGAAGATTTCTGCACCAGCCCTTGCCTGCGCTGGATCCTTCCTCTGAGCTGATTTAATTCACTGATGCAGCGGGAAAACATCCCCCTTTTTTACGGCCCATGTTGCTGCTGGTTTAAAGAGCATCTTGTGATCAGATGATGTCTGGTAAGCACCAGAGCCGGACAAAGGCTTGAATTTTGCAGCAGGGGAAAAAGAGAGTTAAGACCTCACCCCTTCAGCCACAGAGCATCAGGTTCTTAGAGCCGAGACAGCAGGAGCACCGGTGCGTGGGCTGTACCGTCATTTTGGAACCGGCCAGTTTGATTTGGGGGAAGAGCAGAGACAAACACCCAGAAGGGGACAACACTTCTGCCCCCAGCCTACTCCCCTGGGTGGGGGCAAAATGTTTCACAGCCTGAAGGTAATATGCCACGAGGAGAACATCAAGCCCTGATGGTGCTGCTCTGACCCCCCAGTGCATGCTTAGATGGAAAAAAAAAATCCCCTTTACCTTGTATTCCTGGACAGCATCCTCCACAGGAAGCATCGTGTGAGACCGATGCGCTCGAGACTCCCGGCAGATCACGCAGATGAAGGTTTCATCGTCTTTGCAGAAGACTTTCAGAGGCTCTCGGTGCCTCTCACATCCTTCCTCCTCAACCGTCTCGCCCCTGGCTGCCTGCAAACTCAACCGCTTGGCTATTTCAAGCACTCGTGCCAGCTCCCGGCTGGGCCGCAAGGTTCTCTCCGCTGCGGTCTCCTGGCACTGTGGGCAGGAGAAATTCGCCGTGCACCACTCCCAGCAGCGGGTGATGCACGCCCGGCAGAAATTATGACCACAGTGGATGGAGACGGGGTCTTTGAAATACTCCATGCAGATGGGGCAGGAGGCTTCGCTGGGGAGCTCTGCGGTGGGGCTCGGCGCAGCCATGGGGCCCTAGATGTGAGCTGCAAGACCGCGGACACTTTCATTTTCCTCTGAGCGAGGGAAAGGCGTTTCCCTTCCTGCCGCCCCCAGGGTGGGCAGAGCCACAGCTGAGCCTGGGTGGGAAGGGAGAGAGCAGCTGATGGCCAAAGTCCTCCTGGTTGCACCCCCCAGGGTGGTCCCCATTCCCAAAACAGCCAGTACCTGCGGTCCATATGGGTTTCCTGGTACCCACAGCCTGGGAGGGAGGAAGGATGGGGAAGGGAGCCCTACCAAGCCTGGAGGGAGTGAGACCCACATCCTGGAGGGGTGTTGGACATGAAAGCAAAGAGAATTTGGGGAGGGAGCTTGGCATGGAAAAGATGGGGAAGAAGATCCATGAAAAAGATGAAGCTGAAGGCTTGGGAAGGAGGTTGTGTATCTCAGGGAGGGTGAAGGAGAGGGAATGAAGCATGGGGGTTGTGGGGCACCCATGTGGAGTGGAAGAAGGGACTCAGGATGGGGAGAGGGTCTTGCCCTCCCCTCGGCAGCAAATCAATGCTGCTGGAAGACACGGGGCCACCATCGGTTCTGCTTTTGCAGCAAACAGTGCCCAGGGTGGGGGAAAAGCAGAAAAGAGGTAGGACCCCATCCAGCTCCCTCTGATCCTGGGATCCTGAGCAACCACCTCCCTTCCCCCTCTGTGAAACCCTCCCACCAGCTCCAGTCATTAAAGCGCTCCCAACTTCTGTATTGCAAATGAGAACAATTCCCAAGTCCCGACTTATTGGCACGGTGTTTCTCCAGGTGCTGGTAGGTGCCAGCACCCCAGGGATCCCACTTACAGCACAAAAGGGGCTGGAGGCCCCAGGCGAGAGCAACCTCCCTGTTGGGAAGAGCAGCACTTAGTGTTCACATCCCTCTGGGAAAGTCTTATCTGCACCAGGGGGGCTTTGAACTGAACCGCCCTTTTGATCTGACCCATCTAGAGCTTTGCCATCACCACCCTGGCCTCTCCACAGTTGGGCATCAACCAGGCTGAAGACAAGCAATCCCTTTCCCAAGGGACATGTTTTTCAGCTCAAACAGTTCCCTCGCCTGGCTGATCCCACGAAAGAGAAGCCTGCAGGGAAAAGCGCCCCTTTCCCTGGTTCGTACTGAGATTCCACCTGGAAACTGTGGGAAAAGGAGGTGGGAGCCAAAATACTCAACGCAAAGAAAGGAGGAAGCTGAGACAGGGTGGTTGGTGCCTGACTGTTCATCGCGGTCGCCCCCAGCCCCGTATCTACGCCTTGAAACACTTAAGCAGAATCTCACAGAAAACCTTTTATTACTAATTTTCTTCTTCCTCTTGCACAGAGCAGATGTCTTCCTCACCTTCAAAACAGAACCTCCAGCTCCCTCTTGAGGCCACGCTCACTGTCAACCCCTGTTGATTACACACAGCCAATTAAGGGCTTGGCTGCAGAGAGGTGTCACTATTTTTAACCTCTCCTATGCCCAACCCAGTTTACTGCACGAACAGCTGTAACACAAGGATTTGGTTGTAAAAAAAATAAAGACATAAAATAAATGCACCAAACCCACCTTCAGGAGCAGAGCCAGGAAACCCCCAAAGTCAAACGGAGCATTTGGTGACTTTTGCCTTAAGGTTTAGGTCTGATATTGAGAAAAACGGGTACAACTCTGGTTCCCTTCTCTACAGCTTGTTGCTATTTAAGATCAGGTTCAGCCAGCGATGCTTTCCCCACTTCTCGGTCTCTCCCTGAGCATACGCATCCCCCACCCAGGTCTCTACCACACCAATGATGCGATCAAACAACCCCATACTTTCTTCATCCTGGGAGAAGCAGCACCAAACCTCTGCTGAGTTTTCTCAGGGGATAAAATCCACCTACTGAAGGCACCAGAGTAATGAATTGTGAAGGATCCACAACCACACATGGATACTCCTCCAAGGCAGCTTGCAGAAGGACTGCACCCCAGGACTGAGCTTAAATAGAACCCTTGGGCCATGGCCAGGGGTGGGGGGTCCCAGGTGGGGCTGTTCTGGGCCATTAATGCTCATCAGTGTCCTCAGGGCTTGGCAAAATCAACCGACGTTGCTGGGTTTGCAGAAGCCAAGATGCTCTTCCAGGTACATCAAGCTCTGCCTCAAGCCCAAAAGAAGTCAAAGCAAAGAGTGAAGTGGCTGCAGACTATTGCTGGGAGATGACTCTGATTACGTGACTCATGGAGATAACTGGGGAGGAAAGGTGGCTTTTGGCACCGGGGCAAAGGTGACGATGCTGTCAGCACTCGTGGGACAGCAGGAGGAAGAAGAGCAGGAGAAAAAGCAATGTCCTAAAGGCAAAAGTCAAAGTCAAGCAGTCCCTCAGGGGTGTGCACCCCAACACCAGTCTCTCTGCACATCTCGTTCCCCGCTAAATCAACCTTGAACTCCAGACTAAGAAAAAAAGTGACCCAAGTATGAAACCGCACGGCAGGTTTCAGTCTGAGTGTTTGTGTTGCACCGGAAAATCATCACCCCAGAAAACACTTGCAAACAAATAACGGCGGATGCCTCATTTACCGAAGTTCTCAGAAAATGTGTCACCTCGTTACCCCCCCTCGGCCCAATGCAAATAACTCCCGTTCGCTGCAGCATGCAACGGGCTTTGGACTGGGAGCTGCCCTTCCACGTGCCACAGCTTGCTGGTCCATGGGATTAGTGATGTAGGGATTATTTTTTTTGGTCTCAGAGGAAGAACCACGTTGCTATCCCTCCAGGAGAGCCGCAGAGCGGAGGACAGGAGGACATTTACCACTGTGGTGTTATGAAACCCGGTTTGGGATGAGGTCTTGGTGGATTTGGGGGCTTGCTGCTGCAGCCTGAGGTGAGGGGCTCTGCAGGAAAACCAGGGATGCCAGGCTTTCAAAACCACCCACAAAAAGCAGAGGCAGGCTCGCGGGGGTGGAAGCACGTTTCTGCAGGCAGACACCCAACCAACCGTGCAAGGTCGGCGCAGCCGGAGCGAGGTGACATTGCGAATCGAAAAGCAGCCGTGGGAGGGGAGGTTTCCATTGCTGGAAGGTCATTCCTGAAACATCTCCTTTTTTTTTTTTCCTTTTTTTTTTTTCCTTTTTTTTTTTTCCTTTTTTTTTTTTCCTTCTTTTTTTTTCCCCCAAAACGTGGTGGCTGAGGGGTGAAGGAATCTCCTCTGCAGCGCGGTGGGATCTTGGGTGAAGGAGAACCCGCTTCTGGGCAGATTGAGTGAGGGGTACGGCCGGCCGTGGAGTTATTTCGCTTACAAGGTGGAACAAACTCCCCTCCCTTCCTTGGGCACAGGCAAGCTGGGGAGGAAAGGAAAATTAAAGATAAGAGGGTGAGTGGTGATCAGCCGCTGCTTGACTCCACGCTCAGCTCCGGACTGCGAAAGAAACGGCATCCTGTGTAGAAGAGGAGCGGAAAGCAGCTATAAAAGTATTTGCAGCCGCACGTACACGCGCAGGACTCAGGACGGCGGCCGTTAGGTGCGATAAATAACGAAGAGCTGAACCGAGCGGCGAAGGATGTGTCTCGGTGGTCTGGCCTGAAGAAGGGAGGTTTATCCAAGGCGGGGGGGCTTCCTTCAGCACTATTTCCCACGGCCGTCCCCTTCAGTTAATAAATTTAAGGTGCATTTATTAATTGAGCGAGGAGAGCAGGGTGGTTTCTGGGTGCTAGACCCCCTGGGGTGGCTTGGGGCAGGGGCTACCTCTCAGTCTGCCTCTCAGGGGCTACCTGGGTGTTTGTTTGGGGGGAGAGGGGCGACGCAGAAGCTGCAGGTGGATGTCTGACAGGTCAGGAAAATGTGAACGATGGTTTTTTTCCTGTTTAATCTCTTTTGAACCCACTGGGGTCCCTGGGGAAAGGGGGAGTCTCCCTTCCCCTCTGCAGCTACTCAGCGCAGCGGTCGCAACCCAGAGACAACCCGTTGCATCTCAGCAGCCAAACTCCCCCGCCGCTCGTTTTCACCTCCCCCGGGGCCCCGAGGCACCTGCAGGAAGGGGAGCAGCCAACGGGCGAGACCAGCCGGGGCAGAAAACGGAAGGTGCCCCGTCATCCTCGCTGCCGAGACCATGGCTGCGGACAGCCCTGCCGAAAGTTTCCGCGACGAAGCCTCCTGCTCCATCTGCCTGGGCTTCTTCCAAGACCCCGTCTCCATTCATTGCGGTCACAACTTCTGCCGGGCGTGCATCACCCGCTGCTGGGAGGAAGCCGCGGAGAACTTCGCTTGCCCTCAGTGCAAAGAAACGGCCCCGCAGAGAAACCTGAGACCCAACCGGGAACTGGCAAAAATCATCGAGATAGCCAAGCGGCTGAGCCTGCAGGCAGCCAGAGGAGGGGCGGGAGGGGAGAGGCTGTGCCAGAAGCACCACGAAGCTCTGAAACTCTTCTGCGAGGAGGATCAGACCCCCATCTGCTTGGTTTGCAGAGAGTCCCAGGCTCACCGGGTCCACGCCGTGGTCCCCATTGAGGAGGCTGCGGAGGAGTACAAGGTGGGAGGTCTCTGTATGGCGTGGGGATGAGGGGGGAGGAGGAGGGAACCGGGTCGGGGAGCTGCTCTGTGGGTTGCTCTGCTTGCAAACATCTGGATTTCTGCCCCTTTCCGTCTGCTTTCTGCATTGTGGCATGAGCACTGCACTACAGCCACCCCCGCTCTGCTCTGCGCTCCCCCTCGCTGACATTGCTGGTCACCCCGACTGTCTTGAAGTTATCATTTCTGTGTCATCATGGTGTCCTCATATAAATCATGCTGGGAAGGAGCCCAGGAGATCATCTAACTCAACCTCCCGCTCAAAGCCAGAGTCAGCTATGCTGTCTCGGACATTGGGCGTGCAGGAGAAGCTACGTGCAGATGTACATGACAAACTCTGGTCCTACGGTGCTGGTGTGCAAGGCAGGGTTGGGTTTTCCAGCTCATCCGTGGTCTGGGCTTCAGTTTCGTTGTGTTCATCTGCTGTGAAAACTGATTTTGATGAAAGTCAGAAGGAAAATTCCCTCTTGCCACAGATGTGTGATCTACCCCTGGTCTCACCACATGAGGGTGATGGAGGGTATGGTCTCCACACCTTTATGGTGTAAGGTGGCTTGAATGTCCCATCCAGGCTTTGAATTTATGACCAAAAGCACGTTCCTTGGCAGCTGAACTGAGCAAAGAGCCCAAATTTGTAAGTTTTGGGCCAGTACGGAGCGCAGGCTGAACTTGGACACCAGAGGGGTCTCCCTGGTCATTTACAGCTCCTTGACTGCTGAACTGGTCCTTTGCCTGAGTCTCTTCCAATTTATGCCATGAATTTCACCCTGGATTTTGGAGACAGTGGCCCATTCTTTCTGCCCTGCTCTCCCAGCAATCAGGAATTATGAATTCCCTGAGCCAGATTCTTGTGTTATTGAGCGGGGAATAATCTGAGTTTGTAGGAGATAAACCTGGATAGGTGGGATGAGGGTAGTGGGATGGACCAGCTAGGGGAAGAAAATGTGCCAACAAGGTGTTTCTTCTCCACTCAGGAGAAATTCCAGGCTCATGTGCAGATCCTGAAGGACAGGCAAGAAAAGCTGCTGGGGCTGAAAATGGCTGAGGAAGGGAAGAGCCTGGACTTCCTCGTAAGTGTCTGTCCCAGGTTATTGTTGCTCTTCCTTGGTTTGCTCACAAATGGGGCACATTCCTAGAGCCCCCCTACTGATCCGTACATCACCCAATTGCTCCTTTCTTGCCTCGTTTTCCCTTTCCCCGACCCCTTGCACGGACTAATCTGTTTATGGTCTTGTTTTGTACCTTCCCTCGCTGTTCTAAGGTCGGGTGCAGAGGTTACGGTCCATGGGAAATGCCCTTTGCCAGCAACTTCAGCCTAGAAACGACCCAAAAAAAAAAGTCTTAATTATTCCATTGCTCTGCAACAGGCACTGGGAATTTCTGGCTGCGTTATAAGCCATCACGCTAAATTGCCTCCGTTGCCTTTTTTCTCGACCACCTCTGCCTCTCCCTCGCGTCGGTTCTCGTTGCAGGAACGCGTTGAAACGGAGAGGCAGAAGGTTGTGTCTAAAGTCAAGGAGCTGCACCAGTTCGTGGAGGGACAGGAGCGTCTCCTTTTGGACCGGCTGGCAAAGCTGGACCAGGAGATCGCGAGGAGACAGGAGGAGAACATCAACAGGCTCTTGGAGGAGATCTCCTCCATCAGCGAGCAAATCCGCGAACTGGAGGAGAAGTGTCAGCAGCCGGTGTGTGAATTCCTGCAGGTGAGATGTCAGGCCCCTCTGAAGATCGTTGGCCTTGCACACCACTGGTCTCACCAGTCCAGGAGTCAAATCCATTCTAAATACTCCTTTTAAAATGTGTATTTCAGAGCTTTTTCTTTTTTTTCTAAAAATTATTTTCATAAATGATCACAAGCGTGGCCCAACAGCCCGCTTCAATATCTTAAATCAACCGCAGCCTACTTAGACCACCGTTTACGTAGATGGGGATGGGATTCACCCATCCGGTTGTACACGTCTGCATCCAAAACAATCGTCCAGGTCCCTTTGTACGCAGCGGTGAAACAACAGGCACTCGTCTTGTCTTTAGGTAGTCATCCAAACCCATCACCTGAGCCCACCTCCAGGCGCTCGTTAATTCGTGATTTAAGACATTCAAATATGCTGAAGCAGTGGTGTGCATTTTCCAGTGGCCGTACTGGAAGAGTGGGGACGTGAAAGGTGGTGGGCGATGGCAGATAATTACAACATGTTGCTTATTAAGCGATATTGCCATGACCTCACCTGCCTCTCTAGCAGATCTGCAGACGCTGCGCGGTCAGATCAGTATTAAGGGGCTGATTTCAGACCCGTAATTTAGCCAGAGCACTGCCTTGAGTTGCTCGTGCTCACGCCGCAGCCCTCTGGTCGCTGCTTGTTGTTTACGATCGGGCTGACTTTGCTCTGACCTAATGCTCCTTCTCTCATCTTTCCCTTGTAGGACAGCAAAAACATCTTGAGCAGGTTTGCGGCTCCTTTCACGTGTTCTTGTGTGTTTTATCTCTGTGGTGGTGACACTGATGGACTCCAAAACCCGAGCCACTTACGATTCCCGTATGCTAGGGACTGTATAGACATAAAGGGGAAAACCAGGACACCGCAAAAGGTCCAAGTAGGATGCTGAAGACCAGGGAAAGGTATCGGAGGGGATAACGGTACCTCCAGCTCTGCTGCAGCTTCTCCTCTGTAGTCCATTCAGCACTATCTGTTTCTGGAGGGCAAAGGCTTTGGCTCCCTCCTTGCCTTTGTGAGCCTGTCAAAAATAGCAACCCAGCAGCTAAAAACATGTGGACTTTCAAACTCTAAGGAATACATCCAGGTGGAAGGGAATCCAGTATGGACTTCCACCCCTGTAGCAGACCTCTTCATGTCCTCTTTGGACATGGATCGAGAAGGTGGGTTATCAGGAAGACAAAAGCGGGCAAGAAAAGGCCTTTTTTTATTGCCTGCATTTCCCTCGACGTAGAGCCACGATGGTGGCCATGATGGAAAGTCTCTACCATCCATAGATTAGTGCTCTGGCTCAGCAAACCCTTCTCTGGGAGCTCATTAACGGCTGCCCTAGCACCAAGCCTTCCCTCTAGTCCTACAATTACTTATTTCTTTTCGAGAAAGTTGAAAATCGATCAGACCACAATGACAATTATGAGTGAAGGAAGTATTATCAGAAAGGTCTTCCTTTTTTCCAGGCTTGAGAAGGACAATGCCCAGAAGCCAGCAGAGACATCACCTGAGCTGGGAGAGAAAGCCACCGACGTTCCTCAGAAAAATATTGCCCTCAAAGAGATGCTGATGAAATTTCAAGGTACAGAGAAACTGGGGAGAGGGGGGTTGAGGTCATGTTAGGTCTGTCTGCAGCAGATCTAAAGAAGGAGATCTCAGCCAGGTAGGAGAAGTCCTGGTGAAATGGAGAGATACTTCCAACACGCCCTGCAGAGCTGTAGCCATATTAGCATAGTAAGAAGCAATTACTCTGGTTGATTACATGAGAGAGGGTGAGTTTGCCTCCTGGTAGACCTCAGGGAGCATGGTAAATGTTGGGGTGCGGTGGGACCTCACGTAGGGTCAGCATCGCCTTTGGAAATCACCTCTCTGAATGAGACCAAAGGTGAAAATTACAAATATTTCCAGATGGGAACTTAAAAAAGTAAAGTCATGGGACGCCTGAGGCTTTTTTCCTCTTTTCAATGGCCTGGAGACTCCCAGCAAAAATATCCACACTTCAGAGCCTTAGGTTCACTCTAGGTGGAGCTCCGTTCATGCATGTCTTTTCTACTCTGGGGCATGAAACCATTCCTGCTCTGCTCCAGCAAACAGGGACTGGGAGCTGGAGCACCCCAAGCTGGGGAAAGGTGGGGACAACATGACCCTGATGTCCTTGAGGACCGCGTTGTGCCTGTGACGCTCATCTTCTCTCTGTCCCCAGTAAGCCTGACGCTGGATCCGGAGACGGCACATCCCCGCCTCGTCCTGTCCGAGGATCGCAAGCGTGTGAGATGGGAAGACACCCGCCAGCCCGTACCCGACAACCCCAAACGCTTCGACTCCTCTCGTTGCGTCCTGGGTTGTGAGGGTTTCAGCGCAGGGAGGCATTACTGGGAGGTGGAGGTGGGCGACGGGGAAGCCTGGGCTGTCGGGGTGGCCAAGGAGTCGGTGAGGAGGAAGGGACGGATCAGCGTCAACCCCAGGGTGGGGATCTGGGCGGTGGGGCAGTGTGGGAGCCAGTACCAGGCTCTCACCTCTCCTACCATCCCCATCTCCCTGCTCGCCGCCCCCAAGGTGATTGGGATTTACTTGGACTATGAGGCAGGGCGGGTGGCGTTTTTTGACTCCAATAACGAGGCACCGATCTTCACCTACCCCCCAACATCCTTTGCAGGGGAACAAATCCTCCCCCTGCTCTGCCTGGGAAGGGGCTGCCAGTTCACACTCTCTCCCTGACCCCCCCCCAAGGGACAGCATCCGCTTGAGTCTCACTCGCTGGGATCTGGGGAGACCGCGGGGGCTCATCACCCCAGAGATGGCTTTTGGGAGAACGAAGAATACGCTGCCCGGGATGGAAACTTCTCCTTTTCCCATCATTTATGTCAGTTCAGACCTTGTAAAGCCGGGGGGCTGCCCTGCTGCCCCTCAAACACCCGCATTGCTCTGTCGTCGGGCGGCTCTGCCGGCGACGCTGCCCTGGCGCATCCGTGCCGATAAACCCCTTCCAAAACCCTCTCTGCTGGAGGGCGGGGGTAGAACGGAGCTGAACACGCACTGAGCTGGTTCCCACCCTCTCCGACTGATGGTGCATCCCTGCTGTTTGCTGGGCCCTTTTTTTTTGGGCTCACTGAGCTTCCTGCTGCGCGACTGGGCATAGAGGCCGTGGACGATGACGCAGAAGCCTGGAGGACTTCGTGATGACGTCAGGTTTTATGTGGTAATGATCTAATCCAAGGGTGAGATAGGCAAGACCTGATCTGGGGAAGGAACCATCAGAAGTGCCTGCACCCCTGGTGGGAGCTGGGTCAGTGCCTGGTGCTGTGTGATGTCCGTACCTTTGGACACCATAAGTGTCACCTCTCCACACGCGGCCATCCAGGGTATGGTCCCTCCAGGGCCAGCAAGGAACGGTGGCAACCAGCTTGATAAGGGAATGTGGAGGAATTTACTTCTCTGATTAGAGGGAGCCCAGATTGACTAGATGGTGTGGAGACACGTCTCCTAAAAGCAAGAGAAATAAATCCTTCCCGAGGCAGAGTCAGCTTTAACCTCTCATCGAGCAACAGCTCCAGGCTGAGCCGTTGCCTAATGGAAATTTGGGGGTGTGTGGAGGAACCCGGGAGGGCTGGAGGGTGCTCACGGGATGCTCCTCAAAGGATGGAGTCGGCGTTTCCAGGTAGCCCAACTGCTCGTACGGATGCGCCTCCGATCGCTTGAAAAGCTTTGTCTGCCTCAGCTGCCGAACGCAAACCACGGAAAAGAGAATAAGAATGAGAAATCGCCTCCTCTGCAGCCTGGTGTCGTGGTGGTTTGGTCCTGGCGCTTCAAGGACAGCGGACGGGGACTGCTGCAAAATCCCCGGCTGGGCAGAGCAAGGTCTTACGGGAGCGATAACCGTCCCTGCACCACGCCATGGTGCTTCTGCCTAAAATCCCAAGAGTTTCAGCCCGTAAGTCACAGTTAGGAGCCAAAACGCGTTTCAGGAGCTTGGCCCCAAGAGCAGCAGCCGATCGGGGCTGTTCTCACCGGTATGTGCAAAACCCTTCCGGAAGCTGCCGCACGCCCCACGATTAGTTTTTGTTTTGCATGCAGAGGACGGCTCTGCTTGGTTTGCTTTGCGTAGGCAGGAGATCTCACGGGGCCAGCGGCGCGGCCGGCGCTTCTCGTCGTGCAACAGCAAGGCGACGCGCCCCGGGGAGAGCGCGCCCGGGATGAGCCGCTCCAAACTGGTTCCCAGTAACGAGCTGCGTGTAAGGAGAGCAAGGGGTGGCTGTTGCTGTCGTGTCGCGGCGTGGGGTGTCTTTTCCTTCCCAGAATCACTTGGATGTGGGTAAATCCGATCGCTGGGCGCTGGGAAATGCCACCGCTCCCCGAAAGCAAGCCAGGGGCTGGCTGCCGGGACAACGTGGCTGCCTGAGCTGCAGCAGTGAGGGGCGGGGTGTGGTGAGGACGGGGAAAAAGGCCGAAAATAAACGGGGAAAGGGTCAAAAAGGCAATAATTGGTGCTGTCGCGAGGCAGGAGCGCGCGATGAGTTGCGCACAGCCTCCCTGGTGGTCTAGTGGTTAGGATTCGGCGCTCTCACCGCCGCGGCCCGGGTTCGATTCCCGGTCAGGGAAGATGCATTTTTTCCCCTCCCAACACCCTTTTTTAATATTTTTTTTTGTGGAAAAATCCTTTACATATTCTAACAAGACGCGTCCCAACGAAACATTCCCTACCTCCCCTTTTTGTTTCGGTACCTTCCCACCTCGGCAGGATGTCCCCTCCAGCCTGACACTAGCAAGCCAGGCGTGCGCAGGGCCGCTTGGCAGCCCAGCCGCACCTCTTTCCCTTACCCATCGGTGTCGTTTATTTTTATGGGTGCTAAAAAAATTTAACACCCTCCCCAACAAAGTAAAGAAAGGGGAAAAGATGAGGTGTTTCTGCCCGGTTTCGAACCGGGGACCTTTCGCGTGTGAGGCGAACGTGATAACCACTACACTACAGAAACGCTCCTGCCTGCTCCCCCTGCCTGCCCGCACTCTGCCTGCACCCTTCTCCCTGCCCGCGTCGGGCCCGGAGCGCCCCCAAACCCACCCCCTTCAAGGGGCTGCTCCAAAATCCGCCTTGGATTTTGGGGGCTGTTCCCTGATTTCAGGAAAATGAGCTTCTTTGGCCACCTAGGATTGCAAAGAAAAAGCCTGAATTCAGTAAAAAAAAAGGCAAAACAAGCCCTTCTGCGCCTTTCCCGCTCCCCGGCGCGGGCAAACAGCAGTTTAATGCATTTTTGTGGTGTAATCACATAGCGCTGGGGTGGTTTTGGCCAGAGGGAGCAGCGCAAAGGGGAAAATGAGCTTTTTTGTTGTTGTAGGGATGGAGCGCTCGGTGGGTAAGGAACGGGCTGGATGGCCGCGCTCAGGGGCTGCAGGAAAGCTGGAGAGGGGCTGGTTGCAGGGCAGGGGGGGCCAGGCCAAGGGGAAGGGCCTGAAGCTGCANCCTGGGCTGGTGGGGGGTGTCCCTGCCCATGGCAGGGGGTGGGAACTTGATGGGTCCCTTCCAACCCAAACCAGTCTGTGATTCTATGACCTAGGAATGAGCCCAAAAAACCCAAAATTGGACCTGTCAGGAGTGGGATTTGAACCCACGCCTCCACACGGAGACCAGAATTCCCAAGGGGGGGAAGGACAGAGCCTTGAGTCTGGCGCCTTAGACCACTCGGCCATCCTGACGGTGACGAATTGGGGCCAGAAAAGGAAATATAACGACGCTAAAAAAAATGAGTACTTTTAATAGGATTTTTTTCCCGCTTTTAACCTTTTATGACGGTTATTAGCGGGGGGACGTTGGGAAATGAGGAATTATTTTCAGCGATGGCGTGGGAAAAAAACTAACCGCCCAACGTGGGGCTCGAACCCACGACCCTGAGATTAAGAGTCTCATGCTCTACCGACTGAGCTAGCCGGGCGCTGTAAAAGCCCCTTTCTATCCTCATTTTGCTGCTGGAATTGGGGGGGTTCAGCCTCTCGCTCCACTCGTGCTCGGGTAGGGACCGGGGCGAAAGACCCCGCCGTGGAGATTTTTGGGAAAGGCTGAAAAAAAAAAATCTTCCCACCCCGATCCCGCGACGCAATTTAAACTTTTGGGCAAAATCACCCGATTTTTGGTGCCGCGATTAAAATGGGGGATAAACCGCTACGAAACGCTTCCCGCTTGGATAAATAACAGCAGCGGGAAGGCAGCGCTCTGCGTGAGTTCCGGGGGATGGATCTGTTTCCCACGCCTGTTTTTGGGGCTAAAAACTGGGGTTTGGGGTGAGGTGAGGACAGAGGGAGCCCCCAGAAGGACCGTGGCAGGTTTCTGTAGTGTAGTGGTTATCACGTTCGCCTCACACGCGAAAGGTCCCCGGTTCGAAACCGGGCAGAAACAATCCCAAATCTTTTTATCCCTTTTATCGTGAATTCTGTGGGTCAATATCCCTCCAAATTCTGAAATGAGGACAATATCTATTGGCAGCACAAGTTGAATGTGGGGGTTCATTTTAATCTATGCGTTAATATTTCCCCTGGGGACACGGCGACAGCGCAAACCGGAGTCTCACCGCCATCGCTGCGATGGTCCTCTGTGCTGGGGAAAAAAAATGTCCTTTTTGGGTTAGAATGTGCGGCAATTGGTTAAAGCATCTGTGTTTCCCAACAGCCCCCTGATAAGGGGACGGGGAGCAGAGTAGACGCTCTCCCAAATTCAGTCCCACCACAGGAATATTATTTCTACAGAAACGAGTAATCTTCCATGGATTTGGAATTGTCTTTTTCTAGAGAAAGGCAGAAATCCAGCAGAGATGGGAAGGAATTGATAAAGTCAACTTAATTTTAGAAAAAGGATAAGTTAGTTTCCTTTTTCCCTGACCGGGAATCGAACCCGGGCCGCGGCGGTGAAAGCGCCGAATCCTAGCCACTAGACCACCAGGGAGCTGATATCTGCCCAAATTTTACCAATCTCATCTTTTATCTGTGCACATTTAATCGCCCCAAAAGTTGCCCCTTCCCATCAGCCCGGCAGGAACTGCTTTTCTCCAGCTGCATAATTAATGAAAAATAGGAAAATTAATTAAGGATGACAATATTCATTTAAAAAAAAATAGAAAAATTAATTAAAACCATTTGTTTTGCCCCAAACCAGCTCTCCCTGGTGGTCTAGTGGCTAGGATCCGGCGCTTTCACCGCCGTGGCCCGGGTTCGATTCCCGGTCAGGGAAAGTTCCTCTAAAAAAAAGTAAATTCTTCTAAAATCATCTTTTTTTTCTCCCTCGGGGGGTTCCGCAGGACCTTCTGTACCGCTCGGTATTGAGCCACGTCCCAAGTAAAACCTCTCACTCCTCCTACCCCCAGCGTGGATGGCTACAAACCCGGCCCTCTTCTAATGCTGACAGCAAATTTGAGGGGAATTTTGGTAGAAAAGGTCCCTCCTGTCACGGGTGGGTCACCAGCACCCACCGCGTTTCTGTAGTGTAGTGGTTATCACGTTCGCCTAACACGCGAAAGGTCCCTGGTTCGAAACCAGGCAGAAACAGCTCTTTTTGGTGTGGTTTTAAAGCATTTCCTCGATTTTTCTCTCACCCGCGCCTTTCAGCCAAACATTGTTTGGGAAAACACAGAGGGATGGAAATCAAAAAGTGAGAAGGGCCGTTCCCGCTGTCAGAACCTTAATTTTCTCTGGCAGGATGCACGCTGTACACATCACTTTAAAGGCGTCTATAGCACATGTACGAATGCTCTGATTTTTGCAAAAAATACGTTAATCAGCAACACAACTGACCCCTTTTCTTTCTCTTGGGTGGAGGAATCCGACCCAAAACCAAATCAGGTGAAATGCCTGATCAGGTCACAGACGTGTTGTCTCTGGATGGGGCAGCGGAAGCAAAGTGACTCCAGGGTTCTTTTTTTGTGTGTTTTCAAAAAAAAAAAGAAAAAATGGGGCTGTTTCTGCCTGGTTTTGAGCCAAGGATCTCTTGCACATGAGGCAAATGTGTGACCGAGTGTGAAAAGCCCTTGCGGGCAGCTGGGCAGCTCCCTGCTTCGGGGTGATGCTCCACGAGCTGGAGAATGATGGGCAGAGAAAATGGGCTCAGAGCAAGAAGTTTTGGGGTCTGGGGTGAGTGGGGAGCAACGTGGGAGAGGGGTGCGTTTCGCAGAGGGATGTGAGGTGCTTGGGAGCACCCACTGAGGGAAACGGGGCTCAGACTATTCCAGATATGGTGCGAAACCCCAAATTCACCCCGTTTCTGTAGTGTAGTGGTTATCACGTTCGCCTCACACGCGAAAGGTCCCCGGTTCGAAACCGGGCAGAAACAGCTCTTTTGGGGTTTTTCCCTCCCTATCTTGCAGATATTTGGGTCATTCTGCCTGGGGATGGTGACACCAGCACGCCATTTAGCCCCAGTTTGGCCAGCTGGAGAAGGAACCTTGTCCATGCCCCTTGCAAGGCGATGGCTGGAGACTCCTACTCCTTTTTGGGGTATCTCTGGGGAAGGCATCTTCACGGTGTGTTTTAACTGGGGAAGTCCCTCTGGCTGTCAGATGTAGCACGTGTTGGGTTTCCCTCGGTTGCGTCCATTGCTTTGACCACCCTCAAGAGATCATGGAGAAGGGTGGCCCCAACGGGCGCTGGCGAAAGGGGAGGGATGAGTTTTTGCGGTTGGTGTGGTTGGAAGATGAGAGAAAAGAAGGGAGAGGAAGAAGAAGGAAAAAAAGGGCAAACAGATGTGAGGAGCATCACTGAGAATAGGGGAAATTCCGTGAAACAACTTTGGTTCTGAATTCTCACAAACACCACCCCCAGGAGGATCTCAGCAGGTTTCTGTAGTGTAGTGGTTATCACGTTCGCCTAACACGCGAAAGGTCCCTGGTTCGAAACCAGGCAGAAACACTGTTTTTAGGCTATTTTCCACCTCTCCTCTCCCCTTTCCCACCCCTCCCTGCAATGTGCTCATACGGGACACCCGTGTGCCCTTGGAGATTTAATTTATCAGTTATTTTGGGGTGGCTTTGAACCTGCGACCAGCGGAGGGGGTGGGTTGACTGCTTCATCCCAGCACTTCTTTCACGTCTGTAACTTTCGGTGTTTGCTGTCCACGTGGGTAGAGAGGAATAATTTGCGTTTACACGCTGCTGTTTCATCAGCTCTCATCTTTTTCCATCTCCAGTCTACGTATGGATATAGAAGACTGTGCTGTCACATCCCAAGCTCACGCAGAGGGATACCGAGTGACCATCAGTCCTAACGTGGAAAGGCTGAGGGCACTAATGGGCATTAACACCCTGAACAGCCCCACCTGGGACCCCCCACCCCCTGCCCATGGGCCAGCGACTCTATTTAAGCTCTGTCCTGAAGCACTTCACCCCTTTGCAAGCTGCTTTGGTGGAGCATTTCTGCATGGTTAGGGCTGTGCTGCTGACCCACTCAGCTTGCCTTCAGCCCTGCCCGTGGATTTCCCTGCTGCCCTCATGCAGGTATGGTGGGCTGGACCCTGAATAGAGAGCTCTGGGTGGGAATTAGCCAGCATCAGGGGTCACAAGCCAAGAGAGTAGAGCTTTTCTTCTGCATGGTGATGAGCAGCTTGGTGCTGTCCCTGCATGATGTTGGTTTCAGTCCTGGGATACTGCTATTTCTTTAAGTGTTACTTAAATATCTCATAGAATCACTAAGGATGGAAAGGACCTCTGAGATGAAGTCCATTTCTCGGCTCTTCCTCTTGCATCTTCACTTTCCAACCTCTCTTGTCCCAGTTGGGTATCTTCCCATGCTTGCATCGTGGCTCAGCTCTGTTCCTCTGTGTTGGATCCACCACAGAGGTGATTCTCCTACGCTCAAACCCAAGCAATGAGTTGGTTCCCTTCCCCCCACCGCACTTTGCATTCATTCATCCCACGAATGAGCTGAGCAAAACAAGGCTAGGTGGAGGAGGAGACTTTGCAGTCATGCATTCCTGCTTCTGGATGGAATTATTTGTCCTTGGGACATGACCTAGAATAGCGGCCAAAATCTCAGGCTCCGCATTGAATTAACTCCCTGGAGCACAACCCTCTGTCGCTGAATCTGGGCTTCCCCCTCCTTGCTGCATCTCCGCTGACCTACATTGCCACGTAGCTTTTGTTAAAGCCCTTTGCTGTTCGTAGTTCTGTTCTTCCAGAAACTCAGACATAAAGCGTCTGGGCAGGGGGAACTGCAGCGCTTCTGCTGCTGAACTGTCTTCATCCTCCTCATCCTCCTCCAGTCTTATTTCTATTCCGCTTGCAGATATAATGTGCCGGTAATGTCAGCCGTAGCGTGGCGTGCTACGAGCTGGAATCTCTTCTGAAAAATGGGGACTTTCCTGTAAAATTGAGAGATTTGTGTGCACTAATTGGGGAAAGAGGCCTGAATAATGACTGAACTGTGTTCATCTTCCAGGAAAGACGTGGGAAAGATGCCTAAAAATTAGGAAAAGTCAGTGAATGATCTGAAATTCTCCTGAATCCAGAGGATCAGACTGATCCCCTTGCAGGGGGATCATCATCCACAGCTCTGTGTCTTTTTCATAGAGCTACTGGGATGCCAGCAATCTCCTCTTTTTCACCCTTTTAGCACCCAAGAAATGGAGGAACTTGTGGCTTCCAAGGTGTTTCCCACCCAGTTGAATGCACTGAGATGAATCCAGCGGCTGGAAAGTTGGGGAGACCTTCTAGTTCTTGTGGGAGCAGATAGAAACACCAAGTGTTTGGGGACAGCGTGTCCCGGGGGGGGAAGGGGGAAGTAATTTGGTGTCTGCAGGACCCTTCTGGGGAAAATTCTGGACTCCAGATGCTGGAGGAGCCCCTGCAAAGGGCCCACTGATGGTTGGTAGCAGAAGACAAACCCAAAGACCTGTTGGCTCGGGAGGACTTTACCGTTTAGCTGCTAAAGGAAGGAGGAGGAACACACGGAGACCCTCCTGTGGATCAGGTACATCCCAAGTCCTCGGTGCCCCCCGGTATCTGACGCTCTGTTTGGGGGCAAAAGGGGGATTTGGCAGTTCCCTGGTGGTCTAGTGGTTAGGATTCGGCGCTCTCACCGCCGCGGCCCGGGTTCGATTCCCGGTCAGGGAAATGTGATTTTTTTTTTTACGTGCTTTTTCAACCATTTACCGGAGCTGGCGGAGCACCCCGGCCCCCACGCTGCCACCCCTCCCCCGCTGCCCGGCGGCCGAGGGTTCCCGGGTGTGGGTGCGGACTGTGGCTGGATGCAGACCCAAGGGGACTTGGCACTCCAGCAGCAACGGGAAGAGAAACAAATTTACCGATCTGGAGCTTTTTCGGTTGCCTTTTCCCCCGAAACAAGCCCCCCCCAAAACAAGCCCCTCCAAGCNTCGGTAGAGCATGAGACTCTTAATCTCAGGGTCGTGGGTTCGAGCCCCACGTTGGGCGCTTAAGGTTTTTTTTCCCCCTGCTCCTAGCAAAAATTTTTGGGCTGTGTCACACAGGATGGAGCACCGACGCTGGGAAGATGCTGCGGGAAAGGGAAGGCGCTGCCTCTCCCAACAAATCCATTGTCGTATAGGACTGAGGGTGGCCTTTTTCCCTGAAAGGAGGGAAGACTCCTCCTTATCCACCTTCATTCTCACCCTTTCCATCATTTGCCTCTGCTCCAAATTCTCCCTCAGCATCTGGTATTGCAAAGTGATTCCTATCTGCTCTCATCTTAAGCCCTAACATTAGGTCGTTATTGTTTTATGCATTAGGTGAGCCATTTAGACCTCTTCAGCTTGGGACTGGTAACAAATAGGAGTAGATCCAAACCCAGGTGAACCACAGGGTGTTGCCTGCTGTACCAAAATGCTCTTAAAGTGCCTGATAAATCCCAGAAAACCCACATTCTTCAGTTTACAGCACAACACCTCTAAATACAGGAAAAGAATATTTAACACCCTATTTTCTTATCTTTGATGCCATTGATTGAGACCATCCCTTCTCCTTTAGACCAAAGCCTCTTGCTCAGTGACAGACACCACATGTCAGAGCAGGGTGAACAGTGCTGCAAGGCAGAGGCAGAAGCATGTTGAGCTTTGGACTGGGAAAGTGTTACACAACACTTCCCTGCAGAGTTATCTGGACCAGGATGTACGTTGGACCCACGCAAAGACCCAACCCTCTGGGAATTTCACCCCCTTGCTCTTTGGTTCTGGCTTCCTGGAGGAGTTGAGCTTGGCTTCACGCTTGAGGAAATGTAGGTTTCATCCGTGTTTGTGCTGTCAGCACAGGAACAGCTGCATAAACATTGTGTTGGGTTGGTACAGGTGAAGCCAAAGGACTTGGAAATAACTTGAAGCTGGTAGGCAGGTTGCTTGGCATCGTGTCCTGATTAAAGGTGTTATTACTTAAGGCCATAACTGTGCAGTTTAAACCCTCCAGGATAGAGATCTGACTGTGGACACCAGCCTCCATGCTCTATCGGCCATATTTCTCAAGCACATGTGGTCCATGAGTTGTCTTGGTTCTTGGAGTGTTTCTTGTTCCATTAAGCAAGCGTCCACCCACGGGTGCTGTCAACTGCTTTTGTTTGCTCCATGTGGAGTAACAGAGCAGTTGAGACAGCTCTGCCACCCATCTCTCTCAAAGGAAGCCAACAACCCTGGTCTGCAGGAGCTTTTGGCTTGGAGGTGCATGAGAAGAGCAAGTTTTAGCTGTTCCAGGGCCCAGACATGGAGCAGCTTGGCTGAGGAAGGGGTGGATAAGAAAATCAACATACAGGCAAGGAGCGGGGAGAATGGGAAGTGCTGAAACTCTTCTCTTATGCAACATTCTACCTGCAAACTTGGGAGAAATGGGCTCTAGCATCAGATGAACATTTCCAGCCCGTGCCTCTGAAAAAACTGCACCCTGTGTGATTAAACATGATGCTGAACAGAGGGAGGTTTGCTTTTTGGGAGGAGGCACGTCCTTCTACCTCTGGTGTTGGTGCTATTTGTAGAGGAAAATGTAAATTACCTGGTCTTGTGCTGCCTTCACAGGCAGAGGAGGGCTGTAGGCTTATTTGTAGGTCTGTAGAATCTGCCTCTTTGGGTCTTTCCTGTGAAGTTAACCCTGGGTTGACTTCTTGACTTCCAAGTTGGGAGCTGGGGGTGGTGGTGCGTGCGTTTCTCTGCACAAAAGGAGATTAAAGGTCCCGAGTGCCTGGAGGCTCAGCCGTGTAAAGAATGACTCCGTGTCCTGGAAGGTCTGTCCGAGCTCGGAGAGGAGCCGTGTTTACCCAGGTGTGAGCAGAAGCATTGTTCCCACCAAACAATATCCCCCCGTGGCTCTGAGGTCGTTCAGGTCCTGGGTCAGCCCGAGAGCCAGAGAATAAAGGCAGCGGGGACGTGTGACCAGCGGATGCTCAGACCTTGGAGGGGGAAGCAGAGTCTGGTAAGGGACCCTCTCTTGGGGCTTCGCTTTGGGACTTTTCTGTGCCTTCCTTCTGCGTTCTGTGTCCATGGGCACCAACTCGACCCACCCTGAAATCTCCTGGAGAAGAGCTTCCACTTATTTGAATACCCTCGGGTTTATACTCATGAAATTGGGCATTTTGCTAAATCAGCGACTTTACCCTTTTGGGCAGAAAAACAGTGGAAATGGGAGTTCTCAGCAGCCCGGCTAGCTCAGTCGGTAGAGCATGAGACTCTTAATCTCAGGGTCGTGGGTTCGAGCCCCACGTTGGGCGCTTAACCTTTTTTCCCCTTTTTTTGCCCAAACCTGCCTGCTGCTGGGTACGGACATCTGCCCAGTGCTACCTTTAAGCAAGGGGCAGAAGCACCTTAAAAAAATAAAGCAATGTGAGTTTTATCTCATAAAATAATTTTATTCACTTGGGACATTTCTGCCGTGAAAGCATGGCTATTAAAATAGAGCAGAAAGGTGGAATTGCCTCTGTTTCAGCTTTTTTTGAAGTGCTGGAGGATTGTCTGATGTTGTGCTTCAAGTTTCTCTACTCATTTTGCCCCAAAAGGGGCGTCGCAAGCATCTGTACAGTGAGGTTTTTGCCTGCTTGGTTTTCTCCCTGCCAGAAGGCTGATTGCTGAGAAAGCTCGTTACAGGGATTAATAAATTTCCTGAGTCATTCTCATTCACAGGTAACCCTGTGCTGGGCTGAGGTGCAGCTGGGAGGTCAGGATCTGCCTCCTTTCCCAAGATGAAGGTGCTCTTTGTGGGGCTGACCTTCATTCTGTGCATCGGAGTCAGTAAGTGGAGGGTCACAGTTAAAAGGGATTTAATAAAGGGCGAGGGAATAGCTGGTGGTGGTTGGATGTGTCTTGACAAGCTCTTGATGTCTGCAGTGGTGTTGCTGCCGTGTCAGCTGGGTGTCTTCTGCTCTGAGTCTACATCTGGTGGGGGGGGGAAAATCTCTGCAACAATTTTCATCACTACTTGAATGAAAATTACTTTTCCACTCGCTTTCCAGGGGAGCTATTGGATCCAAAGAGATCTCCTCTGGGCCAGGAGCTTCAGCTGTCCTTTGCTGGGTCCTGGGCTAGATGTGCACCTGCTCTGCCCCAGAGAGCTGTGGTGATGATCTTGCTCTGGATGAACCCCACTCCAGAGTCCACGTCCACATTTATTCTCTGTGGATCTGTAGTTTGGCTTGTTCACCTAAAGCCATGTGTGTCCACAAAGCTCTTCAAGGAGGGTTGAGTGTTCACAGGCATCATTTGCCTCTCCCCTACAGATGAGGGCTGTCTTTACCAGGTCTGTTAGTGAAGGTGACACTTGGTCCCTTCCCTGGTGGGCTCTACATCTCCTCTGGGGTCACCTCCATTTTCTCATAGTGGTGTTTGAAGGGAAACTCCCCATGGCTCTGCAGAACGGAGGTTCATTGCATGCTCTCTGCTGCAGTTGAGGCTCTTCAATGCAAAGTCTGCAAGTACAAGATCCCCTTCGTCGGATGTTTCCGGGGAGAGAATGAAACGACTTGTGAGCGGAGAGAGAAATGCGCCATCATTAAAACCTCCCTGGGTACGTGTTTCCTTTGGTTCACCTGGGGCTCTCCTTGTCTTTGGAAAGCCAAGCTGGTTTGTGGAAGGAATGAGGATGGAAAGATGAACTTGACGTGGGAAAAGGTTGAAGCAAGGGGCCAAAATTCTTCTCTCAATAGCTGTTGCCCCAGGTATGGTTGAAACAGCCCCTTTTAGATGAAGGAGAGACTGTCTCCCAAAGAAGCTGTGAGGCTTGTCTGTGTGTGCCTGTGCCTCATTTAGCTCTTTCTCTTAATTAAAACAAGCAAGATGTGACTTCATTTGGAAATGCTTGTTTCTCACCTGGTAACTTCAGAGTCCACCACTGATTTTTTTCTTTTTAATTAATTTAGTGCTGCTTTCTTCTAACCACGATCCCTCTCTGCCCACCGCCTCTGCAGGGAAGGTGACCCTCTATTACCAGCAAGGCTGCACCTCCGCGATGAACTGTGGCCGAGAGCGGGCATCCGACGCGGAGTCCCGCCTGACGTCCCGGTATTCCTGCTGTGAGACGGACCTTTGCAACGAGGAGTGGGATGAGGACCCTACAGACTAACCTGCGGGGGGTGGGGGCCAGGTCAGGGCTACTGAGGTGGTCCGGCTGTTTCAATGCTAGGAGTCCTCAATTAAATCTTGAATGATTATCGCCCTAAATTAGGACAGTTGGACCCACTCTGCAGGGCTCCCCTATGCATCTGGCCTGATTTTGTTTCAGCTCTAGCAATAAACCTGCAGGCTTATAACTGGCAGCTGAATTTGGCTCGTGTGCGTGTTTTCCTTCTCCAGGCAGACGCTCCTATTAACGGCTCTTCAGACTCAGCATTCCTGATGGTCTGGAGCAGCTCGTGGCCCTGAACATAACACTGCTACTCAGACCCCAAGGGCAAGCCAAGGTGCTTTCCCCTGGTTGCATCCCATTTTTTCCTACAGTGCAAGCCTGGGAACTTCTTTGCTGGGAGTGTGTCCTACCTGGAAGGACAGGCATGAGAGTTTGACTGTGCTTGGAAATCACCTAATATGGGGCAAAACCTCAAAGGACGAGCGTCCCCAGGATGATTTGGTACCAAAAGCCAGTCCTGCAAGAAACCACGTTATTAGAGTTGAATTATCCTTTTCCCTCCTCTTCCTTGTCCCTGCTGGTTTTAGTGTTCCAACCTCTCCTTATCCTAAATGAGCTGCCCATGGGAAGTGGGAGATGTCCTGCAGGAGATGTTTCTGCTCTTGTTTACCTGGTGCTGCCCCAAATGACTTGGGAAGTGAATCATTCATTGATGGCTTTGGAGCAGGGATGAAAAACTTCACTCCTCCCTGAGCCCCTGATCTTCTGGAGGAAAAGATGGGGCGTTGGAGATGGTTAAAGGGCTGCAGAGACCTTGTGGAGAGGGTCTGGGCTTGGAGACAGGTGGAGGGAGGTGCTGGAAATGTGATCCTGGCTCTGGGCAGGGAAAAGAGCTTTGGCATGGAGGAGGAGAGCAGAGCTGGAGCAGCTGGGGAGGAGGAGAGAAGAGATCGGTGGGTGCCCAGGATAGATGCAATGGGGGAGGGGAAGGAATGGTAAGTGAGATGGGGGGGTGACAGAGGGGACAAATGGGGCAACCGAGGGCTGGGAAGGAGCAGGAGCTTGAGTGGCACCAAAATGTTGGAGACATCCAGGGCTCGGGCTGGTTTCCTTCGTCAGAGCACGGTGGAGAGACTGCCGGGGGCTACCTACCGTTGGGACCCCCCGGCCTCCAGGATCACCCCCCGCCTGCACTCCTCTAACACTCTCCCAGTGCAAAAAGTTGGGCGATTCGGGAGGATGTCCCTTTCCTACAGCTCTGCTCCGAGGTACGCGGGGTCAGCTTGGGGCATAGGGTGGGCAGTGGGGTGCACGTGTCCGTCTGTCCTTTTGCCCCCCCTATATCCACCTTCTCCTGGTTTTCCCTCTGGGCTGCCCACTGTTTCTGTTGAGGTGTCTCACTTTCTTTTTCTTTGCTGTTTCATCTCTGGATAGCGTCTGGATTTCTCCCCAGCTCACAGGCCACCACCTCTTCCTTTCTACAGATGTGGAGAGAAAAATGCATGACATAGGGAAAAATAGGTAGTTTGGGTTCATTTACAGACTGAGAGAAATGGAAAGTGGAAGAGAAAGCAACTTCCCTTCCATAGTGATGAGTGTGTACACACACATCGGTGTATACGAGCGGGAGCGGGCAGATAAATATACGCAGAGGTGGAAATGGCGTGTGGAAAAATTCCTTTTCCGTAAGGAACTGTGTACATACACACCCCCATATATTGCCTATATAGGGATGGGCGTGTGTACACGTATTTATCTGAGTCTGTGTGAATATATACCTATAAATATATATACTCTGCTGTTTGCGTGAGTCACTTGTTCCGTGTTATTTCTGATCACAAACCAATGCGGGTCGTAGCAAACCCTGGTATTCTGATTTTATTTTCCTCTGAAAAGATGAGGGATTCCTTTCCAAGCTCAGAGTTGTATCTAAACTGACCTGAAAAAGCCCATTTCTGGTCCCAAACAAGCGAGCCTGGATTAGCAGTGAATGCATGCCTGAGTCTGATGCTCCTGTTTAGCAGATGCTAGAAAATGCAAATACCAGGAAAGTGTGAAAGTTACAAGAGAGGTTCAAGTGACTACCCCTCCTCAGTGCTCTTCCTCATCTCCGGAGGTATCAGAATGAACGCAAACCCAGCTACAAATCAGAAGCCCTTTGCAAACCCCTGGCAGAAGGGGACCAAGATGAATTCTGCTAATGTAACGCCTCCAGTACAACCTCTGGGGTTGGGATTTGTCTCCTCTTGGCTCCAGATGTCTCCAAGGCAAAGATCTCAACGTGGAGATGTCAAATCAGCTGGGCTGACTTTGAAACCAGCATGTATGGATGGGATCACTTGATCTGTTTTCACATCCTCATTAGGAGAAGATGAAGCACTCTCCTGAAGTGCCTACGTTCCTCTGCTGCTGGCACTGTGACACCCACACCCCCCAAGTAACTAGATGACTGTCACTCACTTTTATCTCTTCTCCATAACAAGAGCTTTGGTGGAGACAACCATATTATAGACAAACCCCAGCCAAGGAAGGTTGTCACATATTAATTAGCATTCCCATTTAATGCAATATATCCAAAGCTGCACAAAATGTTCTTGGAAGGCAAAAAGTGTTTTTGAGATGCAGGACCCCCAGCCCAGAGGTTAATCTTTATGGATTTGGGAAACTCACCCCTGGATCTCGATATGGACTTTGCATCTGTGTGTATTCCCTTTCTTCCATTGCTTTTTATGGCCCCTGTTGAGCCCTGGAGCTCAACCAAGTCATCTGAGTCCCCAGCTGAAGCTTCCAGGGTGAAATGGATCTTTAATGAGAGCTCAGATGGTTACCTGGATCAGAGCCTAGAGGAGCTGTTAAACACAAGCCTGGGGACTCAGATCTTGCATTTAGGACCAGGTCAGCCAAAAAAAGCAATGAGACCCAGATCTGGTGGCCAGATCTCAAATGATTTCCCTTTTTCCACCTCCTTCCTGGAAAAAAAATAAAATTAAAAAAAAAATAGGGAGCCCAGGATTTGTGGGGGGGCAAAGGGCAGGGACCTTCCTGCTTTCTTTTTCTGCCACCTACGTGTTGTACCCTAATGCTGAGGTCTTTGTTACCAGTTTAAAGAAACTGGACACTGCAGAAGTGACCTTGGACAGCAGGCTCGTTCCTGGAAGAGGAACGCCCACATGGGGCTGGATGCCAAGCATTCATGTTCTGCGTCCAGCCCCGGTGAAATCAGTCCTTGCTCGCAGGAGAGAAGCCATGGCGGCAGTGTTTTTGCCTGGCAGTCTCCAGGATGAAGCCACTTGCTCCGTCTGCCTGGAGTTCTTCAAAGACCCTGTGTCCATTGAGTGTGGGCACAACTTCTGCAGGGCGTGTATCATCAAGAGTTGGAAAGACCTAGAGATGGACTTCCCCTGCCCGCAGTGCCGAGAGGTCTTCCAACAGAAGAGCTTCAGACCCAACCGGCAGCTGGCAAACATGTCTGAGATCATCAGCCAGTTCGCCCTCCGTGGAGCCAAGGGCGCTGAGGAGGACGGGCTCTGCGCGAAGCACAGGGAAGCCCTGAAACTCTACTGCAAGGACGACCGGAAAACCATCTGCGTGGTGTGCGACAGGTCCCGGGAGCACCGGCCGCACGCTGTGGTACCCGTTGATGAGGCATCCGAGGAGTACAAGGTACCTGTCTGTCTGTCTGCCTTGAGGAAGACCCCACCCAGGTCTTTCTGTCTCCTGGTGGCATGCATTGAGCTGTGTCTTTGTGCTCGCTCCACTCCCCAGGCGGTCGCTTCGCTTTCCCACGCTCAGCCGCCCCGCAAAGAGCCGGTTGCTGCTTTCCAACTTTCCAAAGACCTGGAAAACCCATCTTCTCTCCAGAGATGCAAAACGCTCTCACGCGTTCACATCTACGCGGCTGGGGAGAGCGTGGGATTAAACGCAGGGCCACCAGGAGGCTGCGAGGTGGAGTTTCTCCCGTGCAAGCTCTTGCAAAAACCCCGGGCTTGAGTCACGCGAACACCGCGGCGCAAACGCTACCTGCGGTCACCCACCTTATCAGTAGGGTGACAGCTGACAGAGTGAACACCCACATCTATTTTAGGTCCGGGCAAGCGTCCAAAGATGAATCCAGGTTGATTAAAGCCAGGCTGGGTTTTGCTTGCAAAGGTGGGGGAGGTGACAGCAGCAGCCGATGAAAACAACGCACGTATCCCGCTTCCCCGGAATCCTCCGTCTCCTTTCTTTGTGTGAGCTTGTGGCGGTCCTTGGGGGTTGCGAATGTTGGTGTCTGGGTGCGCGTGGGCAGAGCTGAGCCAGCGTGTTGGCCCGGTGAGAGCGCCCCTGTGTCCTCCTTGCAATCCCGCCTGCCTTTGCACGGCTGCGAAGCACAAACTGTGCGTGGGCGGAACGACGCAGCGAAGGAAATCAAGGGCAGCAAGAAAGAAAGAAAACCCGGTAATGTCTGCTGTCTTTGTTCCTAGGAGAAAATCCAGGGGCGCTTGGATTTCCTGAAAAAGGAGAGGCAAGAGCTGCTGGAGTTTAAAGTGAACGATGATAAGAAAACCCAGGAGCTCTTGGTGCGTGACCACAATGCAGTGCTCTGGGGTGGTGAGGGTCCAGGCTGGGATGCGTGGAGGGGGTTAGGACCCACCAAGCTGCCCCATTTCCCCCTTCCCACTGCTCTGTTGGTGCCCAAAAATAGGAAATGGATGTTTTTCTCCTTCCTTTGCCATCAGGATTTGTAATACATCATCCGCAGTCTTAGCAAACCAAAGCAACGGGTGTTGGAGGATCCCTAAGAACTAGGTTGGCTGTAGGGCTCTCCTCCACCCTTTCTCTCTCTCCTCCTCTTCCTCAACCCATTGTTCCTGGGGCAGCAGAAGGAAGCACAACATTTGCCCCTGTCCCCACTCCTAATAACACCACTCCCAGGCCACCACTCCTGAGAAGAGTGGCTTTGAGTGGCTCATGTCCCCCACCTGGGATGAAGACCATCAGCCCACCCTCAACCCATGTTTCTGCTCTACCAGCCTTGTGTGACAGCATTATCACCACAATTTGCTGGTTCTTTTTTTCCCAGCTGGCAGGGCTTGAGATAGCACCAGCCTACCAGGAGCTGTGGTTTTGTACGTGGTGCAGAAGGCAGCGTGTGAAGGTCCGTTTTTTGAGGGCCAAGCGGACCTGTTGGACCTGTGCTGAAGGGTGGTGTAGAGTGAAGCAACCAAAACATGTTCAACCTTGTCTGTGCTGCCAAAGGGTGTTCCCTGGAGCAAAATGTTCCCATTTGCCCCTGGGTTTTGTCTCAGAGGGGACTTGTCGGTCTGCTTGCTACGCCAAGTAGGTTCTCCTACACAACCCCTTCTCCCAGTTTGGGTGGTGGCACCAGCAGATGATGAGAGGGACTGGGAAAACCTCTTGGCCACCAGTCCTCACCTCTGCTTCCCTGAGTGCTGATTAACTCCCCACTACCCCAGGGGAGAAAAAGGAAGCCTATGTGTCCAGTGTAGAAGAGAGAAACCACCTCAGATCTGCTGTGGATGTGAGGTACCTGCCCCAGACATGGTTTGGTACCTCTTCCCTCCAGAAAAGGGTGCAGGGACACAGCTGCAATGAAGACAATGACTGTTTGTAGAGTAACTGCCCACGATCTTTGCTCTTCCATCCTCACCCCTTTTCAAGGTCTTTGCTCAGGCACGCCACATGCAGTAACTCCTCACCTCTCCCCAACTGAAGGCACCCAGTCTCACAAGCAAGCCAACAACCGGCAGCAATGACACTGGCAGGTGGTCCAAATTCACCAGGCAGCTCCTCTCTGCCCCAAAGTCATTGCGCCAGCTTAAAACCCTTTTTCGCTGTGTTTCATTCCCAGAAAACCATTGAGAATGAGCGGCAGAAGCTGCTCTTGGAGTTCGAGAGGCTACGGCAGTTCCTGCATGACCAGGAGCACATCCTCCTGGGGCAGCTGGAGAAGATGGAGAAGAATATTGCCAAGAGGCAGAATGAGAACATCACCGACCTCTCCAAGGAGATCACACTCCTCAACAAGCTTATCACAGAGCTGGAGGAGAAAATCCAGCAGCCCATGCTTGAATTCCTCAAGGTGAGACTCCTTTGGATCTGAAGCGTGACTCTTCTTTATCGTTTTTTAATGTGTTTCTGGATTCTATAGAGGGTTTTTTGAGGATAGATGTCCATTTTCCCCCCCCCACGTGTAACGAGAAGATGGTGCATGGCAGTGTCTGAGTGCCCTGAGCTCTGCTACACCAGCAGTAACAGACAGCAGCTCTCTCTGGCTCAGGAACATCCTGAAACAGAGGTGTGCTCTTCATATTTAATAGCCTCTGATAAATTTTTCATCTGTGAATTTGTCTGGCCCTTTCTAGCACCCATGAAACCCTGTTTCAAGGCATTAAAAGTCAAATTAGACCTTGCACGAAGAGCCACCACAGCGGTACTGGCTAGATCCTTAAACCAAGCAACTCCTTTTGCGAATCCAGATCTTGATGGGTTTGCAACGCTGAAGGTTTGTGGCATTCCGTGTCACAGATGTCCACTGCTCCAGCTTGAAGGTGTTGGTGAGGGCTCAGCATGGAGTTGAGTAGAGAGGCATGTGGAGCCAGGCTCAGCAGGACATGCTCCTTGCCAATTTTGGCAGCGGAGTCCTGGCTGTAGAAGGTTGGTTGGGACCTGAAAGCAGAGCTGGGTTTTCAAGTCAAAATGAGCTATTAACCCAGCTGGAAGGTATGAGGGAGAGAGCAGATGGAGTCCAGGTATTGATTGCATTGCAAAGAAAGAAGCTGGAGCCAGTCCAGCCCTTCCTCTTACCCAAACTCTTCTTTGCAGATGAAGTGGGGTTTGAAAAACAAACCCTAGCTGCCCATCCCAAAATCAAGCAGTCCTGTCCCCCACTGAACGGAAAAAGGTGAATGGGTGACCTTCTTTTAATTGACAATGTTTTGATTAAACTACGTAGACTGAGCTTTTGGTGGGGGCAGATCTGCAGAGTTAAATTCCCTCCCGGGCAGCATTGAAAACACGGTAAATATTTGCCGACGGCTTCAGCGCTTGGCCGTGGGTGAAAACTCCTTTCACGTGGCCTTTGCTCAGCCCGCACCAACGCACGTAAAAATGATCCTGTAACAATGGCTTTGGGTTTTTGGGTTTTTTTAAAGGTCATGTTGGAAATCCTTAAGCAGCTCCAGAGCTCTTTTCCAGTCCCTGGCAGATGGGTAGGGCTTTGTGTTGCCTTTGAATCACATCCAAAGTACTCGCCATGGTTTATGCCCATCTTTAGAGTCTTTTGAAGGCATCAGAAAGGGAAAGGTGTGGCGTGGGCTGGACTAAGCATGTGTTTCGTCTCAGGGAATTTTCATCATGTAGCAACTAGTTATTGAGGGTATTTTAACCCACAATTTACCTCCATAATTCACCTTTCCTGAGGGGAAATCACTTCCGCCGTCAGGACACGCATCCAGTGTGGAATGAATCGCCTGTTGGAGGCAACCTAAACTCTTCCTGGTGGTGACTATGGATATCACGGAGAGGTAGATAGATCTCCACAGGCACCTGTCAACCTAAACCACGTCATGACTCTATGGGCATGAAGCTGGACTCTTGTACATTTGGGAGGCTTGGTTCCCCTTCGTCGGAGGGATGGACATCCCACTTGGGTTAGATGAAGGGGAATCGCTCTTGTGCTGTCTGAGCCAGGGAAGATGTAGCCCGCGTTGAACAGGGATTTCACTCGGTCTCTCTTTCTCCTTTCTAGGATGTAATGAACATCATAAGCAGGTATGTAGTGCTGCTTCTTCCCTTCTTTCACGCTTTTTTCCCCCACCAGCACTGTTTAAAGGTCAGTGTTTGCAGGCCAGATACCAGAGGGAGGAACTGGGGTAGACGGAGCTTGCCTCCTACTCGGTGCGAGCCCTGGTTCTCTTCCAGCTTCTTGGAAAACAGCATTATCACAGTCTTTTCCTACCAGGCAGTTTCTTCAAATGTCAAGTGAGACCAGAAACCCCCAGTCATCTTATTTGCCTGATATGTGACTCACCCAGGGAAATGGTTTAGGCGCCGCTTAAGCTCAAAAAATGAAATTTAAGCTGCAGCAGGAGCAGCTGATGGGGTAACCCAGCACAGACACCCTTCACACCAACCAGCCGAGGGGGGTTTCAGAGCTGACATGCAAATTCTGGTGTCCTCAGCCCAGGAGGGTTGAAATCCCAGTGTGATCCTTACAAGTGGTGCTAAGAGCACTTGGACAGGCTGGTGGGATGGGGTGTAAGCGCTGCACGCTGCCAACTACAAGTGAAAAAAGGGGAGTAGCAGTGATTTTCTTACTGGTTTTACGTTTTTCTCTGCAGAAGCAATGACGTGAAGTGCCAGAAGCCTGTGCCGGTATGCACAGATATGAAAATGCACATCTGCAATTTCTCCCTCAAGACTGTTGTCCTTGAGAAAGTCTTAAAGAAATTCAGAGGTACGTGGAAACAAAATCGGGCGGTTTAAAATAGGCCTGGCCTTTAGCAGGCGTCAGGGGAAAGGGACGAGGAGTGCTGGGGATGCTGCGGGTGTCTCGAGGTCCCTCAGCACATGCCTGGCCAGCAGTACCGAAATAGAATGAATTATGTTGGAAAGGACTTTCTGGAGATGTGCACGAAGAGGAGGAGGCTCGCCCTGCCAGCGAAGGAGGTGCAGGATTTTTTTAAAGAGGGGGGAAAAAACCTGAACTTGGCACATCGATTTTAATGCAATAAAACCTGTGTTTTTTCACACCTTGAGTAGTTCAAGGGTTGGGTGGCCAAGCTCTGCGTTTAGAAACAACTTGCAGCAATGCAGCAAAGCCACGAGATGGTGCTGGGGGATTTGGAAAGAAAGCAAGCACCAGAAAGAGCAGGTCTAGAAGAGAAAAACCTCCAAGTGCAAACTACACCCTGGAGCAAGAATTGGCTTAAAGGATGGTCCTAAAAGTTTAAAACTCACGATACAACAAGGAGAACAAAATAAGGCAGGGCATGATAAATAAAGCTTAAATAAATCTTGCATCCTCTTGATGCCCAGAAGCTTTTTTTTTTTTTAAATAAACATTAAAATATATTTTAGCAGCCACTTCCCCCATCGCTTGTCCCCATTGCGTGCGTTGCCCCGTCCTCAGCTCTTGCCGCCTGCTGAGTCCAACGTCGGCAGAGACGGCGCTTTGGCAAGTGGGTGTTGGGTGTGAAGGAGACTCTGTGGCTCTCTCTGGATGTTGCCATTCACTTGCCCGTCTCTTCCTTTCAGAAAATCTGCAAGATGAGCTGGGAAGAGGTGAAAAAGGTAAAAGGAAAATATTTAAGACGTAGCGCCCCAGAGCAAAGACTTTAAATTGTGGTTGTAATTTGCAAAGGTTTTTTTGCAAAGCTGAAGAGAGGGGGAAAAAAAAAAAGAAAAAAAGGCACTCTAGACTTCTTTTTTTTTTTTTTTTAATTTCTTCTCTCTCGATGATTTCCAGATCCAGCCTGCTCAGTTCGAGAGTCAAAAGACGGTTTTTCTAGCTGACGCCGGGGACCTGACAGCTAAGCTAGGTCCTTTCTGCCTGTTTACACTTAACAAAACTACAGTGCGGAACAGAAAGAACAGATATTTGAACCCAAAAATGGATTCGTGCCCTTTCAAGCCACAACCTGCTTCAAGCCTGCCAGATTTGCTCTGTGGCCTCCTAGTTCCACCAGGCTTTGGGATGCAGGGTGTCGGTGCTCCATCATCTGCTCCAGTGCAAAGTCAGAGGCCTTAAATTCTGCAGAAAGCTGTTGAAATTGCGGCTGTGGGCAGGCGGTTGCTTTCAAGTCGTGCTGTAATGGAGAAGACTTGCTCCTGGGTTGGCAAAGGAGCAAGTTCACACCAGAGATCATGAACCCTCAACTGGAAAAACCAGCTGGGCTGGCCCAGACTGACTCTTTCAATGCTGGATCAGCCTCTGCTTTGCTTCACCAGCAGCGGTGAGGACAGGGGAATGCCAGTGAGCCAGGAAAGGACAACGATGGGCTCTGCAGTTCGTCCCCAGCCTGGTCCCTCTGACTTTGCACTGTGGTGGATGCAGGGCATGGGCAGATGCTGTTAAAATCTGCCCCCATCCTCCAGCTCCCTTGGCGTGAAGGTTGCACAGCCAATGCCCCGAGTAGCCAGAGTTACCCCAAGCAAAGCCAAGCCCTTTTTTAGAAGAGAAGGCTTATTCTTGCTTTTAAGGTGGTGGTCTTCAGCACAGGGTTTGCAAACCCCGTGGGGAGAACAGAGAAGGACAAGCTATGGGTTGGATCCTTTCCTTGGACCATCCAGCTTGGACGGGTCACATTCTGCTCACAAACAGCCCCAGACACGCCTGGAAAATGCCAAGGCGTTGGCAAAGCAACAGAAGAAAGGCTGAAGACCAACGTTTAAAAGTAAAACGGCAAAATGACCCTCACTGCATGTCCATGGTGGTGTGTGTGCATGTGTAGAGGTGTAACTCGGCTGGTGCGTTACACCAGCAAACCCTCTGAAAGCAGGTTGGGCCACAGCTTATGCTGCAGAGAGCTGGGGGATCACGAGGTGAAGAAGGGACCAGCCAAAACCTCGCAGCAGTCATTGAATCCCGCTCCTCTGACTGCCTTCATCCATCTTTTCCAAAAGATTTGAATGCTCTGATTTTTTTTTGATTTTTTTTTAAATTCTTCTTTATATGATGCCTCAGCTCCTGGAGTCACGTTATTTTTATTTTTTTAATCCAACCGAATCATCATCCACAGCCCCTGCAGGTGAGCTGAAGCTCAAACCCAAATCCTAATGACTCCAGTGGCTGGAGACGCCAGAGGAAGGATGGAAAACACCTTTTGGCATCAAGGAAATTTCTTGCTCACCCAGTTCTCTTGCCCTAACTTTTGCTGTTGAACACTTTGACAGGGACCTATCTCTTGGTCTGATATAATCGTGCAAAATGCAGGTGATGTTATTTTAAGGCCAACCTCCCAGTTTTGGGGAGGAACCCGGTGCTTCAGCTTTGAAGGCAAAAAAAGACCTACCCTTTCCTGTGGTTGCTGTCACTGTTCTGACCCCCATAAAACACCATGAAACTTTCATGGGTCTTTTTGGATTTCACACGCAATTTTCAGCCCCAAATCTATGGATTTTAAAAGTTCATAAAGACCTTTAGCTAACTCAAATCTGGTGCAGCGTCCAACATGTTTCAGCTCCTAAAGTCCCCCCTTAGATTCCCCCAAAGGGTCTCGTTTGATCATAGCAACTTTGCTGACTACAACCACAATTTGAGGTCACTAACGTGCTCGCTGTTTCCTTTGAGCCTGATTTTGGAAGGGGAAAAGATGTCAGTATCAAACTTCATCTACGTGCATGTTCCTTGCGGGCTCTCCAGACGTGACCCGGTGTGTAAAGATGCCCTGAGGTCATCAGGACGTGTCATCATGGGGTAGTCTGGGGACAGAAACTCAACAGTTTATGGTCTGAGGGGTGTATATACCCCAGCTTGTATGTTGTACATTAGATGAGCCAGAAACAAAAACAAGAAACAAAAATTATCAATTTATTTGGGGGTAAAAGTCTCCATCTAAGGTCCATTTTTACTGTATGTAGTTGCTAATCATTTGCATGTGGTTTTATTGTGTTCTTCGCTCCTAATGTCCTTACGTTGTTGTTACCCCATTTCTCAGCAGCAGCAGCATGAGTGTTGCCCTCCCGTGAAGGGAACTGGGGTGTCAGTGTGGACAGATGAGAGCCCCCAGTGAATGTTTGAGGGGTGCTGCCTGGTGGCCTTGCTGAAGGATCACGAGGTGATCAAAGAGCCAAAGGCTACAGCGCAGTTGTGGGTCTCCTTCTGGGACATCTTCAGCCAGAACTTTGTCCTCATTTACCACGATTTGCTTTGTTGGGGTGTTCTTCACCCTCAGCTGGTAGGGCCTAAGCCCTAGTGAGGATGTGAAAAGCTGAGGTAGATGCTCATCCCATATCTTTAACTGGGACCTTCCTGTCCCGCCTCCACGTTTCTTACACATGTAGCTTGTCCCTGTGTGCTGGTAGAGAGAAGCAGAGTATTTGTTAATATTTAAAATTACTTCTCTTAAGACTAGCCCCAAGCCTCCAGGCTTCCTGTGGAGTCAGTGGTGAGAGGAGGCATCTCAAGTACCTCAAAGCCAAGCCGACATCTGAGCTTGGCTTTCCTTCACCACAAACTGTCCAGGGAGCTGAGAAGGAGCAGTTTTTGAGGTTGAGTTGTGGTTCAGTGACTGACAAAAACATCCTCAGCTTGGGCTTTTAACTGTTAAAATTCTTACTGATTTACTGTCACTGCTGTCATCAACAGAGGACCTGACCCTGGACCCTGATTCGGCAAACCACCTCCTCATCCTCTCTGCAGACCTCAAGAGCGTGAGGATGGGCTGTAGGAAACAGGAGCTGCCTGACAACCCCAAGAGATTTGACACGAACTCTCGGGTGCTGGCTACTACGGGCTTCAAGTCGGGAAGACATTACTGGGAAGTGGAGGTGGGGGCCTCAGACGGTTGGGCTTTCGGGGTGGCCAAGGAGTCTGTCAGGAGGAAAGGTCTGACACAGTTTTCCCCTGAAGAAGGGATCTGGGCAGTTCAGCAAAACGGAGGTCGCTACTGGGCGGTCACCTCTCCTCAACGCACCCCACTGTGCCTCAGCCAGAAACTCAATAAGGTCAGGGTGTACCTGGATTATGAAGGGGAAGAAGTGTCCTTCTACAATGCTGATAACATGCAGCACATCTTCACCTTCAATGTTGCCTTCCAGGAGAAGGTGTTCCCTCTCTTTTCAGTCTGTTCCACCGTTACCTACATCAAACTGTGCCCCTGAGACTTCTCACGGGCTTCGCTGAGGACCTGTCTCCATGGTCTTCACTGGATGGTGCCTGGACAGCAGTGATGAACACGAGAGACTCTCAAATCAACCAAGCAGCCTGGTTCGTTGGTATGTAGGCAGGCAGGTAGCTGGTAGGTGGAGATGATAGGTGGGTAATCAGAGAAAAGTATCATAGGGAGGGTCTTCAAATCAGCTTAAAACAGAGAATAGCTCTTGAAATCACCAGCAACCTCCCCCAGAAGGTTGTGGTCACCATCTTAAACCTCTCTCTGAACCAACCCAACTCTTCAGTGAGAAGGAAACCACTGGTAGTTGGTTTGTGGCTTCAAGTCGGATAATGGATGGGTATTTTTCTTCTCTTGTGTGGGTCTAAGGATCAATATTAGAGTTAGCATGAAGTTTTGGAGCAAACCCTCCACCCCTTCAGAAGCGTCAATGACTTAACAGCGAAATGTCCTGTGGGTGAACGCCCTGTGAGAAAGGTGACGGGAGCGACACCAAGCAGAGCACTTTGGACATCCATCCAAAGCCAGCAGAGGCAAAGCTCCTTTCTATTTGATTGAGTCAAATCAAATCATCAGGCTTTGGTCCTCCTGGGGTGAATTGGCTGGGGAATTTCCACTGGTCTGTTGTGCTGTTGCTCCCAACAAACTGTATCTGCCACCTCTTTGCCACAAGTGGAAATCCTGCCCTGCTCACAGGTGCCTTCACTCCTACAAGATTCAGGAGGAGGTAATTAGGCTTATTAACCGCTGCTGGGGAATGGTTTGGTTTCAGTGAGTCAGGGTGCTCAGTGAGGATACCCGCATCCTCGTGCTGGGCTCTGTGAGTGGTTACAAGGGTCTGAGCTGGGGTTTCTGGCTCCTTCTCTCTTGCTCCTGCTGGGAAGGAAGGTCTCCAATAAAGGCTAAGTGCCTGGTTACTTATTCCAGGTGGTGCTCCTAAAATCTGGGATAATATTTTCTCCAAAGACTATTTTTGTGATGCTGAGATGGTGGCCTGAGGTGTCCTGGGAGATCTGAACCATGTGGCCACCAAGGTCCAACCTCTCCTGGAGCAAGCCGGGGTTGAAGAGATGTGGCCTTCTGTTTGCCCTCTCCATTGGCTCGTGTAAGCGCTCTGTGCTTCAGCTCTCTGTCCTTGGCTCCTCTGGGCAGGAGGTAGGTGTTGCTGCTACCTTGGAAAAGACTGAAAGGTGCTTTTTTTTTTTT
>VWZZ01007175.1:84773-101982 GCA_013399095.1 Psophia crepitans
TTTTTTTTTTTTTTTTTTTTTTTTTTTTTGGTGAAGCAACAACTGTCACTGTGCCGGAAATAAAATGTGAAGGTGCTGCCTGAGCTCATCTTCTCCTGTTTATTGTTTCCAACTGCTAATGGGCTGGAGAACATCAGACTTGTGGTTTGAAGGATTGTCTTGGTATTTAAAGAAAGAATTTAAGTGAAGGCTACATATGTTGGGGCGGGTTGGTGGGGTTTTTTTCCAACATCTGTCAAGCAGAAACCCATTGTCTACACATTGTCTACACATCCCTCGAATTAGGGCTGCAGCAGAAAGCTGAGGGCGAAGACCGAGCCGTCCTTTGCCTTTAGACCACCTTAGAGCGGAGAAACGGCCGCCAGCACCCGGGTTATTCCCGCAGCGAGGCAGAGTTTCCTCGCCCCCCGTACTTTAGCCAAACTTCCTGAGGAAAGCCAAGGGCTGAACGCCAGCTCTCGGAGGGGTTCAGCGTAGGGGCTGAACCCCAAATTTTGGCGTTTTAGGGGTGGGGGTGTACGATGTGCTGGTGGTTTCTAGCCGTGCTGCTTCTGCTGGTCGCTGCGTTTAGCGGAGCTGGCCCAGGCTGGCGCTTAGGGAGCGTTTTGGGGAGCGCTGAGGATTTGGGGCAATGTGGCCAGTTTTGGGGTTCCCCCGTGGACAGCAGCGCGGAGGGGGATTCCCCAGCGCCGGCTCCATAGCTCAGGGGTTAGAGCACTGGTCTAGTAAACCAGGGGTCGCGAGTTCAAATCTCGCTGGGGCCTCCTTCCGTGGCTTTTTTTTCCCCCATCTTTTTCCTCCCAAAAACACACCACCGTTTTCCTCCCCGCCGGGACCGGGCGGAGCCGCGGGCGGCAGCCGGGGGTGGTCGGAGCCGCGGCCGGGGCGGACGCGGCTGAGCACCGAGACCCGCACCGGGAAGCGGTTTTTCAGCGCGGCTCGTTGGTCTAGGGGTATGATTCTCGCTTTGGGTGCGAGAGGTCCCGGGTTCAAATCCCGGACGAGCCCTATTCTTATTTTCTCCCTCCTTCCCTCTCTATTTTCCCTGTTTGATTTAGGTTCTTTCGGGTCTTTTAAAAATAATTACTTTATTTATAAACCTTTAAAATATTTTACTTATTTTTACCTTCCTTCCGCGGCTTTTTGAACTCCCAGCCGCAGCGTGCTCGGAAAACCTGCAGCGGGGAGGGGAAAAAAAAAAAGCCGGAACAAACCAGGTTTTAGGAGCTTTCGTTACGCGGCTCAGACGGGCGTCTGAGTTTCCCTGATACTTCTATATCAGCTCTTCCAGCTAATATGTGCTGTTACCCTCCCAGAACACACAAAGGCGGCGATGGCTGCACGCAGCCGCCCGGGGCCTCCGCTTCCGCGTCAATCTCCCGGTTTGCGCTCGGCGGCGTTAAATTCAGCGTTTCCCGTCGCGTTGAGCTGTGGATACGCAGAAACGCTCCCGATCTTTCCCTCGTGGGCTGCTACCGCTTCTGCACCGGTGTGGGCTGGCTCGCCACGGAAAAACCCGATAAAAATAATTTTTATGAATGAGCAGCTCCTGCTGTGTGTAACTCCAGAAGTAAAATCCTGTTCCGGAGCTGGGGAGAAGCAGGGCTGGGACAAGAGGTGTGAAAGTGAGAGGAATAAGGGAGGTTTGGGTGCGTTTTTCCTTTTTCCCCCCAGAGGAACGTGGAGAAATCTGGCTCGTCGTAACGGCTTTGCCGCAGGAGGATGAGCCAGGGGTGCCGCAATCCTCGCTCCTTTCCGTAGGGAATGTAGTGCCCGTGGTTTCCCAGCTGATCCGTAGGGAATGGCGAAGAATACGGAGTGACTCGAGCAAAAGCAGGGAAAAAATAATCAGAGCGCCCAGTGCCTGCGCAGGGTTGTGTGCGTACCCTCCCCCACCCTGCAGGAAGGTGGAAACTGCACAGAAATCATACAGCATGAGAAAAAAATGCAAAAAAATTCATGTTAACTTGCCTTTTTCTGCCCCCCCCAAACGCGCCGAACCTCCCGTCGCACCCTGCGGCGGGGAGTTCCTCAGCTCGGCCAAATCCTGCGGCTCCTTTTGGCCCCGCCAAAACGATGATTTCTCATCCTAAGCGGCGAAAATGAATGTTTTCCCCTCTTTTTGTCTTTCCCCACGCCGGGCCTCGTTTTAGAGACCCGTCCACGCGCAGGCCGTGTGCGTGCGCGGGGCTTCACACACGTAGTTTTCCCCTCCCAAAACAGGTAATTCGGGGGGGGGGGGGGGGAACACNGTGTAACAGACCCAAAAGCCCCTGAATCCCCCCCAAGCGGTGTGGGGGGGTGCAGGAGACCGCGGAGAGCGTTATAGCGAGGGGATCTTTACACGGGGGTTTCTGTAGTGTAGTGGTTATCACGTTCGCCTAACACGCGAAAGGTCCCCGGTTCGAGACCGGGCAGAAACAGCTCTTTTTTCTCCCGATGGGATTCGATAACTCCATTATTTATTTATTTTTTACTAAATCGCTGCTTTATTTGCAAAAATGACGGGGATGAAACGGAGTCGAGGGGAAGGAGGTGGCTAATGAATGGCTGGTGTTTAAGTGCTCTCTGTTTGCCTGGGGAGTTGCGGGGGGAGGAGGAAAAGAATGATGGGGAGCAAGGAGGGGGTGAAAAAAAAAAAGCCACTTTGGCAGCGGTGGGATTCGAACCCACGCCCCCGAAGAGACTGGAGCCTTAATCCAGCGCCTTAGACCGCTCGGCCACGCTACCCTGGTGGTGGCGCGTTTTGCGCCTTGCTCAGCTCTCCAGCTCCTGCATCTTCATCCTCATCCCATCCCCACCTCTGCTTCTATCCCATCCCCATGCTTATCCCAGCCTCCTCCCCAGCCCTACCTCCATCCCATCCCCATCCCATCCCCATCCCAAACCCTCCTAGAAATAAATCGGGAGAGACACTGGGGCAGCTTGGGGCTGAGAAGAGCGCTCTGCCCAACTGGCTCTAGAGAAGCATCACGTGTGGTCCTACTCTGTCTTCCAGACTCCTTAAAACTTGGTGCCTTCCCAAGGGAAGGAAACACGGAGGAGTCGCCCCACGAGACCCAGAAGCTGAGCAGGAACAAGGCAGAGACCCAGCCAAGAAAAGAGGGGAGAGGCAGAGCTCCCCTTCCCTTCTCTGTGCACCCAGGTAGGAAGAAGAGCCCCAGATCTCCTCTCCTCTAATCCAGGTCTCACAATCAGGGTGCAGTTTCACATGCTGCTTAAGCCCGTCTCACACTAAACTGCTCCTCCCGCTCTACCCGCCCTTGTGGCCACGTTTCTGGCTTTTCTTTTAAATTAGGGATCTTGCAACTTCACACCAGCCAGACCAGTCGAATCACCCATCTCCCACCAGCTGGTCTGTGAGAAAAATAAATCCTATATTTGATATTTATCAGCAGGTTACATTTTTGTCCTGGAGCCAAGGATGGAGGCAGTGCCAAGGATGCGGCAGCTTCTGATGTTTTCTTGTGAAACCTCCATCCAAACTTCACAGCGGTCGCCACGGAGATCCCTCCTGCAGAAAACAGGGGGCGAGGAGTCATGACAACAGGTGACTTTACCCTCAGATACATCCGTTTTGGGTACCACAGTTGCTTTCATCACCTGCAAATAATGTTGGTGTGGGGTTTTGGGGGCGAAAAGGGAAAAAAATAGGGGTTTGCCACGGCTCCATAGCTCAGGGGTTAGAGCACTGGTCTAGTAAACCAGGGGTCGTGAGTTCAAATCTCACTGGGGCCTCAGTGGAGTTGGCTTTTTCCCTATAATGTGGGAAAATGAGAGTGTTTCTTGGTAAAAAGCAGGATTTTCCCCAGCTCTGATATGGAGATGTTCTTCTGCAGAGTAAGTGGTGGGGGAAAAGTGACGCGCGGGAGGGTTTTCTGGGCTGTGTGTGAGGAGCTGTGGCTGGATAATGGTTTTTTTTTGGGATTCCGCTGCTGGTGGGATTGGAGATTTCGTGTGACCCAGCGTGGAAGGAATTGCAGGAGCATCCCATCCCACAACAACGTTGACGCGCAGCTTCGTCTCTTCTCCCACCAGCAAACTCTTCCCAGCTTTTGGGCCACGTGAAAAGTTGGAGATGTGGTTTGTGGAGGCAGAAAATTGGCCTGAAATAGGCAAAAGGAGTGTGACTATTCCCCCCACCCCCCATGGGGTGCAGGAGATCCCATCACAGCAGGGTGCTGCAGCAAGGTGTGGGGTGATGTGCTGAGCTGTGGGGAGGCCAGTGGGTGAGGGTGAGGAAGAGGAGGGTTATTTTTGCCTGGCTCGTTGGTCTAGGGGTATGATTCTCGCTTTGGGTGCGAGAGGTCCCGGGTTCAAATCCCGGACGAGCCCTTTTTGGGGGAATTTCTAGGTTTTTCCATTACAACAGTCCCCAGGACTCCTTTCTGAAGTCACCCCCAGCGCTACTTTTAACAGTGACAAACCCAAACGTCGCTCTTCAATTACTTCAGCATCATAAGGCTTTTGGCTCTTTTAAGGTGATTTTTAATTTGCAACGCAAAAGCAAGGATCAGAAGAACCCAAAGAACCCATGAGGAGGATTTGGGCAGAGCTGGTTGGAAAGAGGAGGATCTGCTTTTCCTTTTCCACCCGGCGTGCCTTTCCAGCTCTTCTCCCATCCATCCTTCTGCAAACAGCGCAGACTTTGGTGATATTGGTACCGCTGATGTGAAAACGCAGAAGTTAAATGTCCAGGCTAAAAAAAGATGCCGGGCAGCCGTTATTTTGCCCCAAAATGCCCATCGTTATCCTTGTTCCCACCGTGACGGCCCACGTCGAGGGCCAGCGCCGAAGGGCTGCAGGGTTTCGACAGCAAAGGGCGCGTGGCCCCAGCCCCATCCCTGTGCCCAGGCCACGTTCCTCCTCCCCACCCTCGTCCCCACCCTCTCTCCCCGAGGCCACCGCTTTGCACCACTGAAATTAAGCTAAATTTGGCACCAGGCTCATTTTTTTTTTCCCCTTCCTTTTCTATAATTTTTTTTAACAGTTGTTGGGGTGTTAAAATCGGACATTGCTGGTTTGGTTTGGAAAAACTAATGAAATTTGACCTTTGCACCATTTTCCTGTATTTTCAGCCTTTTTAGCATGTCTCTGTGGCGCAATCGGTTAGCGCGTTCGGCTGTTAACCGAAAGGTTGGTGGTTCGAGCCCACCCAGGGACGAGGGAGGCTCTTTATGGTTTGGGTTTTTGTTTCCTCACCTTTAGTTCCCAGAGTAAATTTCCAAGGCTATAAAATTTAGGCTAAAAATTACTGGTGAGAGGAGAAACTCCAGTAAAAGCCCTTAACATCTCTGCACACGGGCTGTATTACTCTTGGGTTTGCATTTCATACTCATGATGTTAAATTTATCTCCAACTTGGTGCTGGCCATGCTTTGAGCTCAGCTAGACGGGAGATGCGTAGAAGGAGGTTAGAGAGCTGGATCGCATCCTGACTGGTACCCGTAGGGGGTAGGAGTGGCTGTGTTGGGCGAGGCGAAGGAGATGATGACTCAGAAGCAATGAGTTATCTCCCAAATCCTGGAAAGGGAGGAAGATCCAGCTGATGGGTGATGAGCTTCTAAATGGCTGAAGTGAGGTGAGGTGGTTTATATGTGACGGAGGCATCTCAGGCACAAGGAACTGCGAAATACCTCCCTTTATTCCATCTTAGTCATTTCCTGAAGTACTTCGTACATAAATAAATTAGAAATTACTGCAGTGTGTCTGAGCCAAGGTAATATTAGAGTTGTGAAACCTACGTAGACGTTGCCCTTTTTAGTATTCCCTCCTATTTTCATCGAGTGTTTAACCAGGTAATTATCAGTCCTGGCTAACGACAGTCTTTGAGGTTTTTTCTTTAATGCTTTGCTGCTGGTCTGCTTCTGCTGACTTTTCTTGGAAAGAAACCGATTTATACCACCAAAAGCGCCCTCAAACTGTGCTGGTGGTGTCCAGCAAGCTCAGCCCAGCAGCCCTGCTCAGAGATCTTCCTTTTGCAAGACATTCCCCATCTCCTCCTGCTCCCCCTCGTCGTTCAGCATCTGGACTTCACTGCTGTCGTGGTGGATGTTGCTTGCAGCCCTGATGGCCGATTTCATGGCGGTGTCGATCCAGGCGTGAGGCTGAGCGGTGTGTTCACCTGCAAAGTGCACCCTGCCCTCGTGCTCGAAGAGAGCCTGCGAGTAGTCGATGAACTGGTATGGGGTGAAGGCAGCAAATGCCCCCAGGGAGTGTTTGTCCAGCTGCCACTTCTGTATCACGTGCTGGTCGCAAGTGTACTGCAGGTACTCCTTGCTCACTTGGTGGATATCTGACAGGTCTTGGAGGACCACGTCCAGGCACTTCTCATCTGTGAGAGGCAGGAAAAACTCAGAATCATCGTTCCAGGTGTAGGAAGCCAGGATGACACCCACCCCACTGGAGAAGTTGTGGCTGGGGTAGTAGATAAACCGGGAAGGGCGGTCGGTGATGGACTGTCCTCCTCGGATGCCGTCCTTCTCCCAGAACTTCTCAGTGCAAGCCAACACTATTTTGGAGGCACTTGCGTAGTGGACGGAGCGCAGGGCATGGGTCTTTGGAGGAGAAAGTGGTGGGAAGAACTGGATGTGCCTGGTGGCTTTGGCAGAGGTCGTGACAAGGACATAATCTGCAGTTATTATGGGTGGGGACAGGGTGTCCGGAGCGTTGTAAAACACACGGACTTTATTTCCTTTGGTCATGATCTTCTCCACTGTGCAATTGAACCGGATGACATTGGGCAATGCTTTGTGGAAGGCTTTGGGCAGTTGGTCAAATCCCCCTGTGATTTCATCAAACCTGAAAGGAAGAAGAAGCAGGAGGTGAAGGAAGGACATCGGTGTTTAGGAACCGTAAAACCTGACCTCTTCTAGAGATGCTAACAGAGCTCGGTGGCCCTTTGGGTCAGGAGTGATTCCCATTCAGACGTCTAAATGTCACTGAAATTTCCTCTTCTGGTGGCTTGCTGTGCACCAGCACAAAATGGAGGTTGCCATAAGAGAGACAGTCTTACCTCTCGTTAGAGAAGATTTCAAAATCCCACAGTGAGGCAAGGAAGGACAGGTAAAATCCAGAGTCCTCACTCAAAAAGTCACCGATCATCTGCACTGCTCCTCGACTTAGATTTCCTACTTTAATCAAATACTCCTAGAAAAGCCAGGAAGAAGACGTAGCCTGATGTTATTATCTCAGTAGTGCATGTATCCCCTCTACATCCCAAGCCAAAAGTCATGCTCTGCTGCCTTGTTCCTGCTCCTGATCTGCTTAAAGCCCAGGGTTGTTTTTTTTTATATACAGCTCTGTAGCTGCTTGCAGGAGATCAATGTCGCCTCTGGTTTAGCAGAACAGAAGCTCTGGAGATGAATGAATAAGGGATTTGTGGCTTGGTGTACCCACTCTGAGACAGCTGGACCACATGAAAATGCAGTGGATTGCTCAGTAAATCCCCTCCAGTGCTTCATAATTTCATCAAGTCTGATTAAGAGACCCATGATGGAGGAATATGGCCAACCTGGGTGACTTTCCAGAGCATTTCCAGCCACCACTGCTTCTCTCCTACTTCCAGGTGATGAGACTGCTCTAACAACTCCATCAGAGTCATGCTTGCTCCTTTCTCAGCTTTTGAAGTAGAAGGCAGCATTGGTTAGGGGGAAAGGCATGTGAAAGTGTCAACAGAGGAAGGGACTAGAGTGACTCAGATCCTTTCTCGATGCAGGTTAATCATCAGCAGGAGGATTAAATTTACTTTCAAGCCCCAGCCCTTTACCTTGGTGGAGAAGGAGTCATACTGAGCTAGATAGTTCTTGCAGTCTGCAGTCTGGAATATCTTGAAAGCCTGGAGAGGAAACATTGACATGTTCATGAGACAAAGCACATTTCCCAAAGTGTTGCCCCAAATTCTGTTAGGATTTATCTGGGGTATTCAGTCTTGGGGTTAGTAACCCCTGGAGCTGAGCTAAAAGCTAGTGGATCCTGCTGCTCTGGTTTCAAGTTTGGGGAAGTTATACCTTGGTGTGGCATTTTTTTTGCTTCATCCACGTCTTGGTGAGGCTGTTTCAGAGAAAGGAGGTCTTGCATATGAAGAGGGTTTTGCAATTAGCTGCCTCTGTTTTTAAATGAGCCTTTCAGCTTTTCTGAAAGGACCCTACTCTTCCTCAACCCATCGTTGAGTCTTCCTCAACCCATCGTGCTGGCTCAGAGGAAGAGCTTCAACATCTCTTGGATGAGCGACACCGCCGGAAGGTAGCATTCCTCCCCTGTGGGCGCATACCTTGTTTAGTGCTTCTCTATAAAGCTGGCTGGCACTCTTGCCCCTCTCTGATGGTTTCACTGGGTAGTTGAAGATGTTGGGGTTTCTATCAACATCCTTAGCTCTCGCCCGGGTGCCGTTCACAAAGTACCAGGCGTTGCCGTCTGTCTGGATGAATGGGTTTAGCTTCAGGTCAAACTGCCTAATGAACTCACGGACGAGCCTAGAAAAGAGGAGAGCATATGATGACAAGTGCTTGCAAACAAACAAACCCTGCCACCACATTAGAAGCATAAAAGGACACTTTTCCATCAACCATGTTGGTGTAGCCACATGTCATTTTGGCTTGTGAGTGGAGGTTGTGGTTATTTAAAGCACCACTGTGTCTAGTTTTTGTTGCTTGAAGCTGTCCTGCCTGATCCCAGCTCAGTGCAGCAACCACGGGGCTATGGAGAAAAGATCCCTTCAGATTACGCTCTCTGCAGCTACTGGTTGCACAGAGATGTAATCAGGAACTGGAGCAATGCTCTGCTGAAGTAGGAGGCAGGGGTTTCCCTGTGGCTCCAACCCCTTTCCTTGGCATGTGGTGTGGTTGGTGACTCATCTACAGCCTCTTCCCATAGCATTTTGTCTGATGACTGAGCCCTGCTTGGAGACTCCACCCCCTTGGAGAGCCCAGGGTGGGTTCCCTTTCCCTCAGACCCAGTGGAAATTCATCCATCTTCTGATGTTATGACCTCCGTAATAAAGATCAGACCATGCACAGACATGATCCTGAAATGAGAGGTCTTCTTTCATTCTCCCAACTCAAATGCAGGTGATCGTGTGGGTTTTGTCCCTTTTCAGCAGATGCTGAGCTCCGGAGGAGAGATGAGGCAGACAGCTCCATCCTCCTGCTGTCCTCAGTCCCATCTCAAACCACAGCCTTGCTCCTCAAAATGGGCTGGTTCCTCATCTCATCATAGCTGTGAAGTAGGACACTGCCTTACCTGTGCTTGCTTGGCAGGCGCATGGCTCCCAGCTCCACGTACCAGTCCTGTCCCTCTGGTCGGTATGTCTTGATCCTCCCACCAACCTGATTGCTCGTTTCCAGAATGGTAACCTAAAACCAAGGATGGGGTGGAGATTGCAGATGTTCTATTTTAAGCAGACCACCAACAAACCAAGTTCACAGGCACTTTGGACATCAGCATTTATCGCCCATGCGATGGGACAGGTCCCCTCCAGATGGAATGTGAACCATCTGTAGATCCAACCCCCTTTCTATGTTGGCCAAGATCCTTCTACCTACAGGGCACTTTCTCAGTTCCTAACTTCTGTGTCGCGTTTGGACACCTACTCTCTGATGAGATGGTCCTAGCGTTGGTTCAGATGCTGCCTGTGCTGGAAGGATAAAACAGGGTTTTGAAAACAGCCAGAGGAAGGCACCAACCTGTCCCTTCATGCCTTTGAAACATTCTTGGAAACTCACGGGTTTGAATTTGGTCTAGCACCGCACCTTGGGATGGTCAGCACAGTTTTGAAAACCCCAAGCTACCTGCTGCATTAACAGGGCAGGATTTGAAGCGATCACGAGTTATGTGCTGGCTGATCTACAGCAACAAATGTCACCATTAAGCTGCAAGTTGCAACAAGTCAGAGAATTGTAGAAGTTGAGACTGGAGATGCCTCTGGAATGGTCTAGTCCAACCTCCCGCTTGCAGCAGTGCTGCCTCCAAGGCTGTCCCAGGACAGCTGTAGCTCTGCCTGATCTCAAAACCCTCCAGGACAGAGAAAGACCACTCTGTCTTTTTACTTTTTTGGTGCTTACGTTCGTTTGGGGAGCACCTAAACGAGTGGCTTTGCAGACAGCCTCTCCTTTCTTATATTCCCCTCCTGTCCCTGGGTATGGTTTTGAAAGTAATGCCTAAATCAGATTAAATTGCTGGACCCCGATTGTTTCAGCCTTCTCCCACCACTGTGGTCCACCTCCTTGCACTTCTTTCTCCCTCTCCAGGCTGGAAAATCTTTAGCGTAGGAAAAAAAGACCCAACGGCACTCATGGCTTTCATGCAAGTACTTACCGTGTGGCCGGCGTCTCGGAGCAACTTTGCTGCTGTGAGTCCGCTTATTCCCGCACCGACGATGACCACATTTGCTGGCTGAGTTGCAGGTCCTAACCCATCTTTGGCGATCTTCAGTAGTTCCTCGTAGTCTTTGTCATGAAGGCAGTATTCGGGGAAACATGGAAACCTCTTTGCACTTAGGAGACCTACTAGCAGGAGTATTTGGAAGAGGACTAGGGAGAGAAGAAAAGAGGGAAAGAAAATAATACGACGAAGGCACTCAGAGACCAGCATGCAAGTTCATTCCTGGCAGCCCGGGAGGGAGATGACAGCACAAACTGGCTCCGAGTATGTTGGTGTCCAAACCCCGAAGAGGAACATCTTGCAAATCTGTTTTCAAATCAGCTGGTGTGATTATGAAATCCACGGCACCAGCCGGTCTCTCATGACTGCAGCCAGATGTCAAGTGGTGTCAGTGAATGCAATTATTTGATTTTGAATGGAGAAATCAAGCCCATGGATGACTTTTTTTTTTTTTCTTAATTCATACTCATGTTCTGCTTGTGCAGCTGCTGTGGTGAGTTTCCAAAATTAGTTTGACCCCTTTGAATAAGCTCGAAAGACTCCATAATGACGAATGATAATTAATGTCATTCATAGGCAAAGAATTAAGGCAACCTTGTTGTCCCAACAGCCCTTTCCCGTACCTTAATAATTCATGGCAATTTTGATGCAGAAGGGTGGAGGAAGGAGATAATATTCTGTAGAAAGATGGACAGACTAGATGGAGATTAGTGCATAGATGGACAGAGTAGATTGAGACAATATTACGTGGAAAGATGAACAGATTGGACAGACGAAGATAGGTGATGGGACTTCTCTGTTTATTTAGTCATTTAGCTTCTGAGACACTCTAGGGGGAACAGCAGGCAGACTGCAGCCCATTCAGAAAACCCGTTTCTGCCAGAATAGACACAACATTATATTAATATTTTCACAGGAAAAGGAGATTTGAACAGAAACAACCCTGGAATTTTCTAGTTTTGGTTTCTGTTCTCCAAAAAATAACTGCAGGGCAACTTTCATTTTTCTCTTGCTTCTCCCAAATACTGCCAGTTTCCTCCCAGGGAAAAAAAAACCCAAAAACTTTTGCGACCAAACCCTGAGTAATTCTTACTCCTGGAAACCCCCTAGATCTGCAGGCAACCTGGGCTGAAATGCCCCTGAATAAACCTTAGAGCCGTCACCCTGCAGGTGATCTTTCTGAGAGACCCAAGTCCAGCTCCTCAAAGCAGGTCTTTCTACTGCCTACAGAGCTGATCCAGCTTCCCGAAGACACTGTGGCAGTAAAAAATAATTAGAAATAATCTGCTACAATTAGCCTAACAGTAGGGTTGCCTTCTTCAAAGCATGACAGAAAGAGACATCATGTTCCTGACCCAATGCTGCTGCTGCCCTAGTCTTCCTTGAGGACCAGGGATGCTGCCTTGAGTTGTGTTTTTTTGGCTTGTGTGAGGTTCATAGTGGTGTAGAGCCAGCAGCCAGTCTTGCTGCCCTCATCTCACCCAGTGTGGCAACCCCAAAGCTCATGGATAATGGGGAAGACAAAGGAGATTCCTTTTGGAGATCAGGCTCTCCATGGGAGGAGAGAAAATGCACTGGGACCAGCTCTTGGAAACATCTGATGGATCTCCATCCTCCATCACAACTTCTTGTGTTGTGGTTATATGTGGAGAAACCACAAACCTGATGCAAGGTGGTGTCCTCCAGGAATGTCTTTGGAGACTCTGAGCTTGTGCCTGTGCTTCTATCTCTCCCTGCACAACTAGGAACATCCCACTCCCCAAACTTGCAAGGGAGGACTCCCACTGCCCACAGTACTGCAAAGTTGAGCTCCAGGTGATCGTGAAATACTCTAGCTGAAGAAAGGGAGGTCTGTGGTTATGCTGTCCGGAGACAACATAAGGCAGATGTTGTACCAGATGGAAAAGGCAAACAAAGCTGGGCATGAAGATGAAAGAAAACCAGAAAAAAGCAGCGAGAGAGTTCAAGATTCAGGGGAAGAGTCACTCACCGATCCTAGCCATTGTTCCAGTAGGAGGACAGGTCCTCTGCTGAGATTTGCTTTCATTTTATACCCTGGCTTTTTTGAGGCAACTCAGCTGTGGTCATTGAAAAAAATTCTGCCAATCAGTACACCCCGGAAGAGAGCAAAGTAATTTGTCACACGAAGGGGAAACAACTACTGAGCACGTAGTCAGTTCCTCGTCAATCTGATTGGTTTTTTCTCCCTTTACTCACTGGTGTTACCAGCTTTGGACATCAGCCACCAGTCTATGGCACATTTTAGGAAGTGTTATGGTTATTAAAATCCCGTAAAGGGTGACCGCACCCTTCTCCGTGAAGGGTAGAGAACTTCCCAGCAGTGAAATATCAGCTCTGTTTTTTTCCTTGTACTGCACAAAGAGTCATCCATTTGGATTATCTGAGTATCACGGGATTCATTCTGCATCCCAGGGAGATGTATGAGCTAGCATCCAAAATATCCTTTCTGGTGATGAAAATGGACATTTCCAGCTGACAGTTCATCTATTGGGCACTCTCATGTTATGTGTTGCATAGTTTTGGTTTAGTCCTGTCGTCGTCACTACAGGGGGAACTCAGAGCTCAGATACCTTCACTGAAACGGCCAAAACTGGGTGAGTGATGCCAACATTTTTCTGGAATAAAAAAAAATTGATCTACCAAAACGCCATAACCCAACGTGAGGACCCGTCCCTTGGCTGGTTCACCACTTCCTGCCCACTGTAGAGACATACTCAACTCCGTGTAGGCACCTTGGCTGGTCTGCTCCTAAAAATAAAATAAAACAAAAATAAACCCACCGCAAACCACTCTTTCCCTCCAAACTTTCTTGTCCCTTCTATCCTTTGCCTTACGCCTAAAGACTGCCTTTTTCAGTCAATCGGACAATTGGCTGATTTGATTGAGGAAACGCAACTCAACGTTGGCACTTCCCAGACTCCTGGATCCTGAGCGGTGACATTGAGGCAGACGCCAGCTTCAGAGAAGGGTCTTCCCCCGAAAAGCGCTTTGCTGGAAGTGGTTTTGCAAGCCTCGGCAGTGACTGGCTTGTCTTAGTACAATTTTCTCACTGAAACCCTCTTCTTTTGTTTCTTCTTTTTCTGCGATGCTTTCGGTACTCCTTGCGTCGGAGCCCAGAGCTACGTGCAATCAAAGCAGAAGCAAACTCATTCCTTTGTGCTGTTGAAAGTTTGATCTTTTACATGTCTGGGTGCCTTCCCTGGCCATGCACACAGTGAGGTTGAGAGCACAGTGCTGCTTCAGTATCATTATTTTCATTTTTCTATCATCTTTCAGTACTGCTTCCTTTAGTTCTTTGATCGCAACAGCTCGAGTCTCCTCATCACCACGCTCAACAATATTGTGGGGGTTTTGCTAAGTTTAATCATAAAAGAGCTTGAGTTGGAAGGGGAACCTAAGGATCATTGAGTTCAAATCCCAAAGTTAGAGCAGAGTTTTGGAGATTCATGGCAAGGGACATGGGACTTTGGAAAGATCAGGTGGTGGCACCCACCCATGGTGCAACAGTGGTCTACTGTTTCAAATAATGCCCCAGAAGAGTGGCTTGCAGGACCATGGCAAGGTCAAGATTGCACGGGTTGCAGGGGTGCTCCTGCGTTAACCCTTCCGTGAAGTCATGCTCTCAGGAACTTACAAATTAAGTTCCCTCTGGGTAACTCTGGTCTTCAGGGAACAGCACTTCCAACTTCCTTAAGCCGTCAATGAATGGGGTTATATCTTTGCCACCCAGTAGGAACCACTGAATACATTTGGTCCTGTGGGATCTCTTGGTTCTGGTGAACTTGTTTTGTGGTGTTATGTGCAATGGGTCTTCTTGGAAGAAGCCAGGGTGTGGGTCTCGCCCAGAAATGTGCTCAGTGATGGAGTGTGGGTGTGTCTTGATAGCCAGGTGGAGATTTTGTGGTGCCGTTCCCTCTGCCTGCTCCTGTAAGTAGCCCAGTCCCGGGGCAATTTAGTCTTCCCCAAAACTGTAGTGTTGCTACTGGGATGGCCGAGGGGGTTCATTGTGCTTTTAGCACCACTTTGGCTGTGCCATTGATCGGGTCGGTCTCTTCCAAAATGGTGATGGTTTTAATGGCAGAACCTATCTCTGCCTGCATCGAGGCAAAATTAGGAACTGATTCTTTGCGTTCAGTTCACCGGCTTTCGTCATGATGTCCACAAATTCCCCTTTGTCCTCATTAAAATTGGGTGACGAATGTCTGTAGAAACTTTCCTTCTAAGTAAAACTGAAAGATTTTCCATTTAAGAAAACCCACCGCTTTGGTTCAGGTTTAACGGTCGCAAAAGACGATATTTTTCTGGGGGAAAAAAAATAAATTAGTTTGTGTCTGATTTTTTTTTTTACTGCCTTGTGATTACCAGATTGTTTTCCTGATACCTGTGTGTGTCTGCACTGAAAACGCAGCAACACAGACTATGTTTTCGTATGAAGCAACGATATTCTTGAGTATTTGGGGATTACATGATGAAACGAGTGTGTACACATGTTCCCAGGATGGCTGGAGGTTTTGGGGGCAGTTTTAGTTCATTGTGTTTTGATAAGACCTAGGTTAACGCGTGTCCTAACAAGTTGCTTTAGGATCAACCTCAAATAACAGGGTTTATTGTCTGGGTATAAGTAATGCAGGCTGCCAATTGCAAAAGAAGTTCCTCCCATGTTCGTGCTCCTGTCTGCTGCTTCCCTGAAGCCTACTGGAAACTGAGTTTCCACCTGAAATCAGTGACGACATGAGGATTGGAGAAGGACAGCGGGAGGGATGAAAACCAAACTGAATCAGCTGGCGTGGAATGGGGGAAGAAGGGGCAATTCTTTGCTTCCAAATAACTGTCTTCTGGTTCTGATGTTGTTTTTTCTCTTACTGAAGGGAGGAGAAAAGTCAGGGTTTGGTCCTCCAGGGCTGGAGCAGATAGACGTTGGTGTGAGACATCGGCTGCAAATTTTGACGGTGCTTTGAGGAGTTTGACACATGGGAGGAGGGTGTATGAGTGAGCATTTACACATGGATATGAAAATGAGCTATGTATGTAAAGCACGAGGAGGGAAAAGCCCAGGGTGTATCTGGGTGGATTTGGTAAGAGATTAATTAGCCATAATCAGTCTTCGAGCTGACAGACACAAGTGTGTAGGCACTTTCTGCTGAGGAAAAATGTTCTTTCAAAGGATTTCCTTGTCAGAAATGATTTTCTCACCCAGAAGACTCCCAGGACATGTGTTGCACGTACTTGGCTTGGTTGTGCAACTGAGAGACAAAACTTTTGAGATTGCGGCAATAGTCTGAGAACTAAATGCTAGTTTTGACTTGGAGTGGAAGATTTTCATTGGGAGGGTGGGCATCCCAGAGCGGGTGGGCATCCCAGAGCGGGTGGGGGGTCCTGGAGGTCTTCAGACCTTGCAGGCACCCATCATGCCTGGTTGCCTTGACCAACCAGTGAGGATTCTACCCATTATGAATTGGGGAGGGGGCATTGTTCACTTGGCCAATGGTGGGGCTCAGAGCTGCCCCTCATTTGCATGTCACTTGTATAAAATGGGGGGGGGGGGGGGGGGGGGGNNGGGGAGGGGCAGGGGGAATATTTGTAGAGTTGAAGCGTCTGGGCAGTGAGAGGACAAAGCTGAGCCATGGCATCTGCTAGGGGACAAAAGAGGAGGACCCAGCAGGGAAGGAGATCCCAGAAGATAAGGAGATCCCAGCATGGAAGAAGACAGAAGAGCCATGGCAGGAGATTTCCAGCCAAGAAGAGGCCGTATCGGCGCCAGGCAAAGCGTCAGCGTGTGGTGAAGCAAAGGAAAAGGGCTTTGAAACGCTCCTTCCGCTCCATCAACGCCAAGACGCTCAACCAGATCGAGCGAGACAGCAGGTTCCTCTCCCACCAGGCAAAGGGGTTGATGATCAGCTTCGTGGAGAACGTCTACAAGCAGGTGTCGAGCGAGGCTGAGCGGCTGCGGAGGAAGAGCCGCGATCCCCTCGTCAGTCCTGCGCACGTACAAGCCGCCCTGCAGCGTCTGATGCCGAAGGGAAGGTGGAGGCAGATGCCCACCCCGTTCTTGAGAAACAGACACTAGAGAAAACACCCTCCTTCCCTTGAGCTTTGGATGGGTGGCAAACAAGACCTAAAGCCCCAGGGAGAGGAATTAAAACACTCAAACCCCCCAGCTGCTGAAAAGACCCACGTAACCACCAGTTTGGGAAGACCTGAGCAACGCGCCAGATGGAGTTGGGGAGTTTGTCAACCGAAAAGTCAACGTGACGTTGCAATAAAACCCAGATGCAGCCGCCTTTGGTGGTGTCAGGGGCTGCTTTTGCAGGAAAGGGTGATGAGGGGTTGGGCTGTGGCTCGGTGTTTCCTTGGTGGGAATCTGTAGTGGGGGGGTCACCTTAGAGGAATGAGGGCTTTCACGCCCTCGTGCGGGTAGGTGGGTTATACGCTCAAATAGATGTTAAACCACCAGCGGATGATGGGAATTGCTGCGAGCAGGGGAAAAAGCACCACCAGTCGAAATTGCCCTTGGATAGCGGCGGCGATATCCCAGGTCTCTTAAACATATCCCGTGCGAAGTTATTACCCATGACAATTAAAGCAGTGATCCTTAACGAGAAGCAAGGTCAGCCCAGCCGCCCGCTGGGCGGCAAGGGTGCCAACCAGCTTTTAGAACACGGGTGGTGGTTGCCATCGCGGTGTGTGCTTCCAGGGTTGGATTTGCCGCGAAAAAGCTTATTATTGGTATTATCAGAGGGCGGGAAGGGAAGAGGAAATTATTTTGTTGAAAGGGAGAAAAAGGAGTTTCCCTGACCGGGAATCGAACC
>VWZZ01007176.1:2619-14338 GCA_013399095.1 Psophia crepitans
TTCCTTCCTTCCTTCCTTCCTTCCTTCCTTCCTTCCTTCCTTCCTTCCTTTACGTTCCTTTCCTTTCCTTTCTTTCCTTTCTTTCCTTTCTTTCTTTCATCATCCAGAAGGGGATTTACTGGTTTGTAGATAAGATGTCTGTTTACAGGTCTTGACTTGGAAGAGAAAGAGGTAGCTGTGAAATCTTTTACAGAAGATGAATCTGAACTACGAAGAGGGCCATGGCAGACCTGCAAGCAGTACCTTGTAAGGAGTTAAAGTCAATTGTAGCACTTAGCATGTGAGACACAATCTGTGGGGTTTTTGGGGGGCAGCACCACAATAAAAACGTTAAGGCCAATTAACAAGAAAGGCCCTCAAGCAAGCTTAGAATTCTGTGGAGATATCAGTGTCATTCTCCATCCTGCAGTGATAATAAATCACCTCTGGGATGTGTTACACTGGAACAGTCTTTTAAGAAATGAAGAACAAGTTTGCTGCTTGAATAGCATTGAGATGAGAGTAGGTAATGAGAGGAAGTATGTGGAGGGGCATTTCTGTGCTGCCTCCTTCCTTGGGAAGGGGCTAGCTGACCTAGATGGTCAGATGACCCCACCTAGAGTGTTTTTCCTTCCACTTTATGATTCATTAAGTTGCTCAGTTGGGATTTGCACTGTTGACCTGTTGGCTCAGAAAGATGTTGAATCATCTTCCTTTAGGTGATGGTATTGCTCACCTGACAAGTGTGGGCAAAGCAGCAGCTCTGTATGGTAGAAGTAGTAAAAATCTCTCAAAATCTACCAAGAGCCTTTCATGCTGAAAACGTTTCTCTTCCATTCTTTCCTTCATTCCCTTTTTTCTCGCTGAAGTGCTAAGTGAAGTGCTGAGAAAGATTGAGAGTTACGGGGTTTGTGGTAATGGTATTTCACTAATAAAGTGGTTCTCTGCACAGTTTTTGGGTAGCAACTTCATCTTTATTCTGATATTGAGCCCATCGTCTGGCTGTGAAGACTGTGTTTGGTCTGGAGTGGTCTGGTCTTCTGAAGAACAGAAGGCTGCAGGAGACCTAATTGCAGCCTACCAGGACCTAAACGGGCCTACAGGAAAGCTGGAGAGGGGCTGGTTATAGGTCAGGGAGTGACAGGACAAGGGATAACGGGTTTAAACTAAAAGAGGGGAGGTTTAGATTAGGTATTAGGAAGAAATTCCTCCCTGTGAGGGTGATGAGGTGCTGGCATAGGTTCCCCAGAGAAGCTGTGGCTGCCCCTGGATCCCTGGCAATGTTCAAGGCCAGGTTGGATGGGGCTTTTGGCAACCTGGTTTAGTGGAGGGTGTCCCTGCCCATGGCATGGGGGTTGGAACTAGATGATCTTTGAAGTCCTTTCCAACCCAAACCATTCTATGATTCTCTGATTCGAGGCATCTGTTCACCATTGCTGTGGACCTTTGATCTTTCCCAATGCACCTGTTCTTATTTTGTAGATCTGTTGAGTCAGTTGCTGGCCACCTATCTTCAGAGGCAACCAGTTGCATCAGGAGTTTTACTGGTGTAGCTGCACAACCCATGCCCACTTGATGCCGTAGCTGTAGCACAGTGCAATCTGCAAGGGGACTTAACATCAGGAGGAGAAGATCCTGCTAGAGAAGGTCCAAGTCAGCCAAAGCTGTTTATACAGCTCTTTCTCTTATTCTGCCCATCTTCTTGCTCTTTGACTATGAGAACAGCAGAGTAAAACCAGCCTGTTCTCAGTAAGGGGATGGAGAGCAAATACTTAATTAGCAAGACTGTATGCCCTGGAGGTCAGCACAGTAAAATGTTAATTGAGCAAGCCTCCTTCAGAAATCGTACATTTAGTTCAATGTTCAGTACTCTGCGTTTTTTGCAGTGGTTAACAACGTTCAGTGTTGTGCTGACGGAAATAAAACTAGTTAGCAGGACTTTTCAAGAAAGCCAAGAGGAGCGATGATGGTCTCGTCTGCAAGCACAACTTGTTACCATGCGTGTGTGCATGCCTCTATAGTGAGGGGGTGGACAACACCTAGGTTTTGGCCATAGTATTGGTTTTGGCAGCAGAGATTTGGGCAGGAGAAGGTGGGAATACTCTCGATAGGTCATTTTCTTGCTGCCATCTTAGGGTAGATTACCTTCACTCTCCTCATCCCTACTTTAATTTTACACAAAGCTCCAGTCAAGCTTAGACAGTTAATACTTGCATGGGGCAGGGATCGAGGTGGAGCCTTTTTTTAAGACGTACAGTTGCCAAATAGAGGTAAGAAGGTCTACGTTTTTATTTCTCTTCTTGGCAGGTTCCAACACAATAAAGATCTCCCCTCCATTTGTTTTTTGTTGTCATTTTACAAAGGCACTGTTGTTTTGCTTGTACACTGGCATGGGTGGGAAGGAACAAAATGGCTTAGACAGCTCAGAATGGGAAGATTAGCTTTGCAGGATGCTTATTATTTTATTATTTAGCCAGGCAAGCACTGTCATTTGGAAGGTGGAGGGAGAGAGAGAGGAGAGAGATGTTATCAGCAAAACTGATTGGTTTGTGGGTTTTTTTTCTCTTTTATCCTTTCCTCTGTCAGAATAAAATAAATGTCTTTTCTTGAAGAAATATATATTTTTCTTGATTTCTAGAGGATAAACTTGAAGTTTAATTAGATTCAGTGGTGCAGTATTGCTTCTCATCTGCTGATCACTTTAATTAAATTATTGCAAGGATTGGAAAATATTAATCTAGTGGTTGGAGAACCGAGCAAGCACTTGGGAAGTTTTGTGTGGTGATTCTTGCCTTGAAACAAATTCTTTATAACCATACAGGTCTCCATGATTCTGTTTTCCTTCCTACTTGTGCTAATAATCTGTTTTCCTAGGTTATCAAGAAGATGGTATAATACCCAGAAGCATGTGAAACATGTAAGACATTATGGAAATTATGTTCTACATTCATCAAAATGACACGTACATTAAAAACTCAACAATTTCATTAACAGCGCACTTTGGATTTTCATAAGAAATTTGGAGGTTTTAGCAAAGATTTAATAGCAGGTGCTTTTAATGCGCTCTCATTCTAGGACATCTCAGGAAAATATTTGCAATGAAAAAGTAATATGCTATAAAACATGTTTTACGGGTATCTGGGTGTATACATAGCCACATAACATGCATATAACTACTGTAAGATGAAGACTTATCATTAATATTCTAACATTAGCAAACAAACAGAGGAATTTAGATATTGCCTTTAATTTACTGCTTTGAAATTCATTAAATAAAGTGATAGGTTAGTTTTGGGAGATCTTATGGGTTTTTTTTTAAAAAAGCAGGGGGAGATGAACACGTCCTTACTTCATAGTGGTGAAGTTTCAGTCTATATGGGTAAATACTGTTACGGTACATCCTGCTGTTGAGTGCAAGAGTCTGTTCCCTACGTCTGTTAAATCTGCTGAAACTAATGGCAATATCTCCAGGCACTTACAATTTTATCAAAAATATAGAGCCTGAGAGGCTGTACAGTGCCTGGTTGTATTCTCACTGAAAACAATTTGTCACAGTTTTCTGTTCTGCTTTTCATAGTTTCTTGCCTCTATTGGGTAGGGCAGATGTCTTGCAAGTCACTGGAGCAACTGTATGTAGTGCATAATTATATCACACACAGTGCAGGGTAACACACAATAATGCACATCTCTCTCTCGGTTGCATTGCTGTCTTGGTACGTATTCTGCTCAAACTCCTGGGGTTTCACCTCGTTTCCACCTGCTCTTATGAGCTGCTCTGTGTTGCAGTAAAGGGAGAATTCATCCATCCCAAAGGAGTCTGTAGCTTGCCCAAAAAGCGAGGGCTTCATATGTCTCAAAGAAAGGGAGCTGCAACTGTGAAGGCGATGAATTATTTTATATCCATTGATGTCAGGTGCCAGGAAATATGTTTATTAGCATTGATCGGTACTACGACCGTCTGCAGTGGTTGTTCCTTCACTGCCCTTTGCCGTCGTCCATTGTCAGTAGCACGTAGCATGGGCATCCTTTCCAGTGCGGCTCCTCCTGCTGATGGACAGTGACAAGCTGTGAGACAGTTGTCACGGGGAAGTTTTCAGCTCTTCGCTGCAGCTTTAATTAGCTCTCTCTCTCTTGAGCTGACTGCCTGACAGCAAATCTCCTACATGCGCTTGCCTCCTAGGTTGTCTTCATGTGGACATGATGGGCAGACATGCTTGGCATGGCATCATCTTTCCAGCAAGGTGTCCGGTTGTTGCTGTAGAGCATAATTGAGCTGTAGAAATAAGAGGCTGCCTTTGACCATGAACGAAGCTGCCTAAGCTAGGAAAAGCATGAATGGGATCTTTACTTAATACTCCTTTTGGCACATAAAGGACTGTTTCCCTCAGCACGTGGCAGACTGGCAGTGGCCTTTCCTCTCCCCCACCCTGAGGTCTCCCTGGCAGGGCTGGCAGCCTGCATCTCAGACAGATTGATTGGTCTGTCCCGTCGTCAAATCAAGCTCAAGTCAAAGTTGCTTTATTGACTTAACCGTAATGCGAGTATTGCCAAATCTAATACATGGGAATTAAATGGCAATTATCCATTTATTTGAGCTGGCTTCTTCCTCCCTCTGTGTTTCAGCTCTCTTTCGGCTTGCAGGCTCCTTTCCTAACTGAACGTTGCTCAGTGCAGCACTGCCTGCTCTGGCTGGCTGCAGGCATGGGGACAGCTCTTGACCCCCAGCAGTGGGGGGGAAGGCTGCCCATACCAAGCTGAAGTCACGTTCACTTGGAGGACTTCCAGACCCACCTCCGTGGTGTGGAAACTCCGAGTCAGCGACGTTTGCCTTGCACGTGCGTGGTGCTGCTCTTCGTAGCTCAGATGTGTCTTCCATCCCCTATCATCTGAGGTGGGTTGGTTTCAAGAAAATTGCCCTCCAGGAAATGTGTGAAGAGATTGTGCAATCAGATGATAGCTAAGCAACAGACAGGGAATCTTTGCAGGCTTTTGTTTGTGTTTGTTTTGGGTTTTCTTTCCAATCCTTATGGCTTTTCTCTAAAAAGACCAGCACTTACTCCAGGAGCCTGGGCTGTACCACATGGCTGTAGTTAGGTTGTCCGACCTTGATGTAGCTAGGTTCAAATGCCAGCTGGGGGTTAGAGAACGTTCCTATCTCATCCTTTGTCTGGACCTCACCAGCTGCTGGGATTTGTTTCTGAGCAATACCAAAGTGCACCCAAGGAAGGTAGGACTGTGGCTTATTCATGCATGCAGCAAACATTTCTTCTTTGATATTGCTTTTTTTTCTAATAAACTGTTTTCCAGGCAGTGCCTCAGCAGCATATAATCATTTTGACTGATTTTTGCTGTAGCCACTGTTTGAGTCTTTCACTCTTTAGTATAGAGGGGCTGGCTTTTTCGGGAATAGTCTGCTCTCCACATCCCTCCACCCCTCTCCACATCCTAGGCTTTAGCATCAGTGCAAGAAAAAAAGAGTTTTGTCATAGCTGTAGAAATCAATGCTGTGGTGTGCAATTGAGTGCCAGCACAGGAACATCCCTTGGGGTCTTCTGGAGCATCTTCAATACAGACGCCGTGTCTCAAGGGCTTGATTTGAAGACAAACAAGGTAATCTGTTAGGTGAGACCAGAGGAGGCCACGGAGATGATCAGAGCTGGAGCACCTCTCTTGCAAAGAAAGGTTGAGAGGGCTGGGGATGTTCAGCCCGGAGAAGAGAAGGCTCCGGGCAGACCTCATTGTGGCCTTTCAGTACTTAAAGGGGCCTTATAAAAAGTATGGAGAGGGACTCTTTACTTGGGTAGATAATGATAGGACAAGGGGCAATGATTTTAAACTAAAAGAGGAGAGATTTAGATTAGACATGAGGAAGAACTTCTTCCCTGTGAGGGTGCTGAGGCCCTGGCACAGGGTGCCCAGGGAAGTTGTGGATGCCCCATCCCTGGCAGTGTTCAAGGCCAGATTGGATGGGGCCCTGTCCAAGCTGATCTAGTGGGTGGCATCCCTGCCTATGGCAGGGGGGTTGGAGCCAGGTGATCTTTTAAGGTCCCTTCCAACCCAACCCATTCTATGATTCTATGAATCTGGTCCCCTGCTAGCATCATGTTATGGGCTATTGCTGTACACTGGGTCTATGAACCTGTTTCCCGTGGGAAAAGGGATTGTTGGTGATTCCTCACATCACTGTGTCATGGGGAAGTACACAGAACTTTGGGAGAATTTAATCATCGTTGTGCGATGTACCATTAGAAACGGCATGACAGGAGCTCAGCGTTCACCATAGAATAGGACTGCGCCTTTCCTCATGCCACGGCTTCCAGGGCAACACTGAACAGCCGTGCTTTATACTGCCCTGTGTGCAAAATACTGCCCTGTACCAGTCAGATGAATCGTGCCCAGCTTGAGCATTCAGCAGCCAATTCTTGTGTGCGGACAGAGTGACTATAATAGAGCTCTGGTTGAATTAATGAGCTTAAAAAGTGTACGAGGGCACGGTATTCAGATGCCAGTGCCTGGATAGAATTTGTTTTTAAAACAAACTGAAAACCATTTGAGAAATGCAAGCCTCCAACGTTTTAATGGAAGCACAAGAATTTTAACTTTCCTAATCTGTAAAGTTTTATTTTTTATTTTTTAATATGTTTTAAGACAATGACAGAGAAGTCTCCAGACATAATCCCAGCTCGTTTAGACAGACCATGCTTTTAATGACACGTTACTGCTGGAAGATGCTCCTTTTTAAAGTGTTGTTTTCCACCTACTCAGCCAGTTTATAGGTGCAAAAGTTTACTGGAAGTTTTGAAATTCGGTTATTTAGCCATGATCTTGGGTGAAAATATGTTTAGTCTTCGCATTAATGGTAAGAAGCATTATATTTTTTTCTGACATGTCTTTCAGCTCTTGCAATTATGGATTTTAAAGCTAGAAGGGATCATGAGATTATTTTGTCATTGTTGGATCACCTGTATGCTAAGAACTTACTGCAGTGTTATTTGATGTATATTCAGCTCCTTGCAATGAGGAGGTCACCAGGATTTGTCTACAGGATGGATGGGGGCTGTTCCATCCTGTTTTCAGCTAGAGAAACTAGGACCCAAAGCTGTTACCCCCCACATCTCTTCCAGGCAGGATCAGAGGGATTTTTCCCCCCTCCAGCCTCCAACAAAATAGGAGACAGGATTCAACAGAGCTGGGGGAGAACTTCAGATATTGCAGGTCGCCCGTGGTCAGGACCAGGACTGGAAGTAGAACTGGGACCATCACCCCACTCTTGCCTACAGCTTGCTCAGAGCATGGTCCTCAGTCTGAGAAGGTTTTGCACTCCATCTGCTTGCAAAAATAACTCCAAATTCACTGTATGGTGGCCCAGAAACCAGAATGGTTCTGCTTCATATTACCATAGGTGACCGGTATGGGTCTGCGGGGAGGAACTGGAATACAGAAGAAGCCCTCACTATTTAAGTGAGATCCCAGAGTCGTGCATGTCTGTCTTAACTGCACCTAACCCAGCAATCAAGCAGCCTTGGATTAGCTGTGGGTGGGAACATTTTGATGGATACATTTCCCCATCAAACACATCTTGCTTCATTTAAATATTTGGAAACAGAAGCACCTTAGGATTTGGTAGACCTTTTTGGTAACTTTTGTTCTGGAGCCACATCGATACCAGCATGGACCGGAGCGCTATGTGCTATGCTGTTAGCAAATCTCAACCTTTATCCACCTACCCCAGGCTTGTTCCCATAGATCTCAGGCCTTTGCACTGTAAACAGATCCACAGTGTCGGAAGAGACTATGCTTAGCCTATTGGATAGCGTTTTAGTTATTTTATACGTATCTTGTCTTTGATTAAGCACAGGTGGCCGAGTGGTGTGCGCCTGTGTGTGCATATGTGGCTTTTCCTTCTCTTTTTACGACTTGAGGCTGTAAGACAAAACCAATTAAGTTTCTAGTTAATGCCTAGTGGCACCATTACAGAGGATTTTCTCCTGACTATGCAAGAGTTTCCCCTCAGACATGCACACAGCACCTTTCTGAGAAAGGTGCATTTTAGAGATGTCATTCTCCTTACAAATTGCTTCTCTCTTGGTGTGCTCTAATTATAGAAGCTGCAGCGATGTGTGTGCACGCATGAAGGCGGCAGCAGGAATTTCAGAAAAAATCAATTCACTTAAAACTAACTGATGTTAACTGCTTGGGCTGCTCGTTACAATGAACTAGAAGAGAAGTGCTGATTGACCTCCTCCTCAGATCTCTGGGGGATGTTAAACTACCTCAAGTGTGGAATTAGCACAGTGCAGGGAGTGGGACAGGAGTACAAGGCAGTGAGACTGCCAAACTCTGATTTCCATGTGTTTTGGGGGAAGTTACTAGATGATGAACTTTCTAACCAGACCGTGAACTCATTGGAACTGAATGGGTGCTTAGGGGCTGATCCCGACCTTCTAGACAAGCCCCGAAGACCTTCAAGACTTCTTTTCTTTGTATCCAACAGGAGATAATTTCTGTTTTCAGAGAGAATTGGCTACTGTGACTTTTGCGTGCTGAGTTTAGTCTTCTCCATGCTCTCCTGGACTTCTTTCATCCAGTGAAGTTTTTGTGCAGACAAGTTCTGCAAAGCATCTCCTTTCCCAGTGAATACATGTGCCCCACCTCGTCTGCATGAACTGTCTTGTGGTCACACAGTGGGGCTGATGCAAAGGTAACATCTCGGAGCTGCAAGATGATGAAAAGTCTGTGGGAGGCAACTTTTCACCACTTGACAGTTGCTTGTTGCCCCTGAACAGCACCATTTTACCTGTTTGAGCAGCAACAAAGCCCAACTCCTGCAGAGTTTCTGCTACAAAGAACCTGTCCCCTCTGCACAGTGCAGTGGGGTGGGAGGAAGGGAGTCAGGATACGATTATCATAGAATCACAGAATCACAGAGGTTGGAAGGGACCTTGAAAGATCATCTAGTCCAACCCCCCCTGCCAAGGCAGGGCCACCTAGAGCACATCACTCAGGAACACGTCCAGTCGGGTTTTGAATGTCTCCAGAGAAGGAGACTCCACAACCTCTCTGGGCAGCCTGTCCCAGTGCTCTGTCACCCTCACAGTGAAAAAGTTTTTCCTCATGTTAACCCGGAACCTCCTATGCTCCAGCTTGAACCCATTGCCCCTTGTCCTATCGCTTAATGAGACCGAGAAGAGCCTGGCTCCATCTTCCTGACACTCACCCTTAACATATTTATAAACATTGATGAGGTCACCCCTCAGCCTCCTCTTCTCCAAGCTAAAGAGACCCAGGTCCCTCAGCTGGGGAGAGAGAGAGAGAAACCCAGCTCTCCCTCAGCTTCTTTTCTATTATGACAGAAGACTGTACCACTCCTGATCCTTGCATCTTCATCACTGTTTCTTTCAACAAAGAAGACGAATGGCTTGTTGAGGAGCCACAGAATAGTTGAGGTTGGAGAGGACCTTTGGAGGTCATCTAGCCCAACCTCCCTACAAAACAAGGGCCAGGTTACTCAAGACTGTCCAGATGGCATGTGGAACAATGGATGGAAGCTTGCTGCAGCTGAAGATGGGCTCTGGGGATGCACCATCCTGGCAACAGAGACGGAAGGAGTTTTGGGGACCCTTCAGTTTCAACCTACCCTTCCTGAGGAGCAGTGAGGAGGAAACTTTACCCATGGAGGGATGTGGCACATCTCAGTCTCCCCAAGCTGCTTCGTGAGATCTGCAAGGTGGTGGCTGCTGTCGACTTTACAAGTGGTGGGTGGAAAAAACATTCACTGAGAGGCTAAGGGAGTAAAGGGAAGGAGGAGAAGATAAAAGGAGATAAAAGAAAGAAATAGGCAGCTCAGCAGTCCCAGACAGGCACCCAAGAACATCCTTCATCGAGTCGCTGCTTTTGGTGTATGGATGGATATACCCCCTGCCCCAGCTATGCTAGGCACAGGCTCTACCTGCTTCTGCTCAACTATTTAATGCTGGTAGATGCGACAACAGCATGAGGGAACATGGGGAGCAGGGCTTTGGCAGCATTTCCTTCTGCTAGAACATTATATTTTATTATTATAGTCCTGACATTGATGAAAATTCATAGAATCATACAATATTCTGAGTTGGAAGGGACCCATAAGGATCATCAAGTCCAACTCCTGGCCCCACACAGGACCAGCCCCATCACAGCAGATGACTGAGAGCATTGGCCAGACACTGCTTGAACTCAGCCCAGCTCGGGGCGGTGACCACTGCCCTGGGGAGCCCGTTCCAGGGCCCCACCACTCTCAGGGGGAAGAACCTTCTCCTGAGCTCCACCCTAACCCTCCCCTGGGGCAACTCCATGCCGTTCTCTGGGGTTCTGTCGCTGGGCCCCAGAGGGAGGAGATCAGCACCTGCCCCTTGGCTCCCCCTCGGGAGGAAGCTGGAGGCCGCCGTGAGCTCTGCCCTCAGCCTCCTCTTCTCCAGGCTGAACAAGCCCAGGGCCTTCAGCCTCTCCTCACACGCCTTCCCCTCCAGATCCTTCCCCACCTTTGTTGCTCTGAAGATGTTGTTGCTCAGAGAGCCATTGCTGGCACCGCACTGCTAACGTGTTCCGTTTTCCCATTAATAACGGCAGCGGTTGTATGTGTGCAGAAGATCAGGGTGTTAAGTCTTTTATAGAGTTTGATAGGAAGTGCGCATGGGGAAGGGTTTCTTTGACCTCAGCTGCAGCAACATGTCACGGAGAGAGAATGTTTTTGAAGGAGGTTACAAGAGGAAGAGGGAAATGGAAGAGTTCAAAATGGTGTTTCTCCTGGTTTACTAACAGAATGACTACTATAGCCCTAAAATGAATGTCTGCTTTGGGATTCCTTGAGGTTTTCCAAAGGGACTAAATGATTAGCTCCTGTGAAGGTTGTGCATCTCCAGGAGTTTTGCCATCGGAGCCAAAACCTTTCAGATGTATTTTGTTTTTCACCATACCTCTAGATCTTGTATGTGAATTTCTTTCTGCATGAACACTGCTACTAGTACAGAGTGGGCAATGTAAATAATTTATTTTTATTTACTTTTTAAGTTTTTGTTCCCTATGGCTGATAAATTAGGTCAGAATTTTTCTGAAAGTGGAAAAAAGAAAGAAGAGTTGCACTGACTGAAATATTTCAGTTAAAAAACCCTATTTTTTCTAATTTTTTTGTTATTTTGGGGGTTAAATTTTGAGAATATACAGAATTTTGGTTCAAAATGTCAAAACATTTCCTTCTGAAAGCTTGCAGTGGGCTTCTTCAACTACGATAAAGGGAGGAAAAAATACCCTTTCAGTTGAAACCAGCTTATTAAGTTTGGCATTTGTATCTGTTGACCTAAACCGGAATGCTTTTCCTAAGAAACCTGTTGTCTAAAAAAATTAATTCAGTCTTTTCTTCATCAGTTTCCTGTCACTTCCACTTTCTCATAATCATCAGTATCACAGTGCCATGGATAATTTTTTTTTTTTTAGGCAAACACTTCAACCCATGTCTAAGTTTTATTTCGGAGGAAAGGGAGAAAGTCTGTGTTCAAGTATATAATGCAGTCTTTTTGATTAAGAAGAAGAGCAAAATCTGGTCTGCAGATATTTAATGAGTCGTGCCGAGATTGAGAAAGAGAGCGAAGCTCTGCTGAACTAAACAGCAAAAGGACAGGTTTTGTCTCACATCTGAATGCACAGATAGAATCATAGAATCACAGAATGGTTTGGACTGGAAGGGACCACAAGGATCATTTAGTTC
>VWZZ01007176.1:14575-66438 GCA_013399095.1 Psophia crepitans
GAATCCCCTCCCTCAACCTGCTGGCCACACCATTTTGGATGCAGCCCAGGACACGGGTGGCTTTCTGGGCTGCTAGAGCACATAGGCCCAAGGATGGACACATCCTGCACACTAAGGCTGAGCCCCAATGTATTACACATCCCACTGTATTACCCACAGGGAAGGGATGTTCTTCCTTTTACAAAGGTCCAGAGGACTATGCAATGATCTCTAATAAATGTTAACACCCGCACAATCCTTTTTTTGTGTGTTTGTTCGCAAGCGTGGATATAAAGTTCATTGTCCAAATCACGTTACCCATGGAGTAACTACATTTCTTCTGTAGCTTGACATAAACTTCTAATGAACCGCTCTTTTATTTTTATTTTATTTTTTAGCACTGCCATGGGTTGTGTTAGTCTGCATGCGTTAGATGTTGTCTTGTACGTTAACAGGTCCATGAGATTATGCCTGAAATTGTGTTTGTAACAGCAAAGTATTTTTTTTTTCCAAATAAACAAATAGCAGTAGGCCAATGTTCCCCTCTACTTCTGCATCAGTAGGTAAGGAAGGACTGTTCATGAGTGTGTGTGTGTCCCTATATGAAAAATAAAAGACTAATTTTGTAGTGGTTTTCCACATTGGCCATGTCACTAGTGATGAAAAATATGAAGGCTTGCCAGTAACTTGCTCAGGGTCAGAGAACTCAAAATCTGGTCCATCTGAGTCCCAGGGAGAGACAGCTGAGCCTGTGCCTTTTGTACTCTTTCCTTTCTAGTGAATAACTACAGCAGTAGCTGTGTAACAAGAAACAGGAGATTTTATGGTCGTTGCTACAACCTCTGCTGACGACTTGCAGATTCCATAAGCTGTGGAGGACCAGATATGCATAAAATGTCCAACAGAAACAAGCCTAGGAGAATTTCAGAAATTAAGGCAGATGGTATTTCATCTTCCTCCCTGAATGGTCTATGGGGTTTTGAACGTATGACTTATAAAATCCTGTTTGGGTTTTATGATTTATCACAGAATCACAGAATGGTTTGGATTGAAAGAGACCTTAAAGATCATCTAGTTCCAAACCCCCTGCCATGGGCAGGGACAGCCTCCACTACACCAGGGTGCCCAAAGCCCCATCCAACCTGGCCTTCAACACTGCCAGGGATCCAGGGGCAGCCACAGCTTCTCTGGGCAACCTCTTCCAGTGCCTCACTATCCATATCATTAAAAAATTTTTCCTCCTATCTAATATAAATCATAGAATCATATAATTCTCTTGGTTGGAAAAGAACTTTAAGATTGAGTGCAACTTTAAAATCTACCATTAAATCTACCAATTTCTTCCAAAAGAGCTAGTTCCTTGGGACAGATGGTTTCTATTATGGTTAGTCTTACACAAACCAAAGTAATTTTCTTCCATTCAGTAAATGTTGGGAAGGTGCATAAATTTTCAAGCCTAAATTATCGGTATAGTTTTCTTATTTAAACATATAGATTAATACTACCACTAAATGGCAAAGGTTGTATTGCACTTTGTCATTTCTCTTTTGGACGTCTAAGAAGTTAACTTGCTCCTTTTCTGCTGGAGCACTGAAGCTCCTTAGAAGAGTAGGTGTCACTTTTCTTCTGCACTTGGAAATCTGCTCCAGCACTTGCACTACTGTCCATCCACAAAACACGCTTTTTTTTTTTTCTCCCTCAAATAGACGCCAGCTGTCACATCGATTGGTTGCTGTTTCCCCATTGCATCCAATCTGTCTCTGTTTCGGTAATTTCTACTATCTTGTCGTCGCAGAGCTCACTTCGTCTCTCTGGGGCTTCTGGTTTGTAAAAACTCTTCATGCAGATCTCAATGACACTGCAAGGGCTTTCTAAGAATGTTATATTACTTAATGCAGGTGTAATTTGTCTTCTATATCCTTGAGATGGTCTGAAATTTTAGTCCTGACCGACAAATGAAATGATGAAGAGTAAGGAAATGGGGGGAAAAAAACCCAAACCAACATTTTCTACACTGGAGCTTCTTCAACCTTGTGCTGGAACAAGAGTGGTTGACTCTGAAGCAAGGTTGAGGGTCCAACATCACATCCTTTTCCTGCAGAGCTCTCATACAAATGCTAAGGAGCTGAGGAGAGACTGATTGTCTTTGGGTGCCAGTGGCCATAGCTGCGAGGAGACCACTCCCTTCTCCCACCCAACTCTTCATCTCTGAGCGTCACTATTATTGAGGCACAGTGTCTCATCTCTGTTAGATTAGTGACTCATCCCAACCCTGGAACCCCTCCGGTACAGGGGTAGTAAGGATAATCTCATTAATTATACATATTATCTGCTGGGATCACACATTCTAATTCATTTTTATTAGTAACATTTTATCCAATAAATTTTGGGGGTCTTTTTGGTGTTTGAGTTTACACAGCAGGATTTTGTTTATAGAATCCCTAATTTACAAGGAATAAAAGTAATACCCATTTACCTGGACGTTTTCAACTGGAAAGCCATGGTAAGGTAACGCTTTTAAAGGTTTCTGTCTTTCATACGTACGGCTGTTTTTTCTGATCACATGGATTTAATTGGAAAGAAGAAAAAAAAATAGCCTGGATCTTTTAAAAGATATTCTCTAAGGCAATTAGTACGGAGTGCATTAATGCTATCAGAAGAGAGACTGATTAAGAGCTAGGTTAAAAATAAAAACAGCATTTTGTAATTTATATCACCAATAAATCTTTAAATAATGACATTTCAAAAAATATTTGGATTTTTCATCTTTTTGTTGACTGTTTTCACGTCCTATTTCCAACAGCTCGGGCACCGAGGGTAAGATTAATCCTTTCCACTTAGTTTTTCAGTCGATTCCTTTGCATTTTCACACACTGTTGGTGCTGGTGTCTGTGTTTGCATTAGCACAGCACTGCAGACTACCCTGGGAATATAGCAGTGCAAATAAAAACCCGCCTTCACTCAGGTTTTATTTATGTACTCATACCACATCATCATTAAAGAAAAAAAATCCAAACAAAACAAACCGTCAAACATCTTAAATTGCCTTTTTTAAAAAAAAAAAAAGAAAATGACTTGGGTATACTTTTAAAAATACAGGCAGGCACAGCGTTAATCCTTGCTTCTGCTCCGGCTTTGGAGCATGAAGAAGGGAACATGATTAGATTTTCCATCTTGGAAAGCAGAAAGCAATGGGATTTGATAGGGAAATTTTGCAAATGAATTGGTATTTTCCAGTGCACTGATTTATTTCAATCAAAAAGGAATTGTCTTTTTAACTCTCTCCTAATCCACTTCCAGAGAAAAAAAAAAAAAGAATCTAACTCCTTTGTTTTATTTAAAAGCTCCTTAACTGCTTCTTGTTAATATATCAAAATTATGCAAAACCTTTAGTTTTCCTCCCCTTTGCTTAAAAATAGAGAGAAACTCTATAATTGTGAAACTGTCCAACCAAAGCTAAAATTCCGCACTCTGCCAGAATTAGCAGCTTCTTAATCCGTTGCACAGTTCTGCTCTGCACTTATTCTTCATAAAAATTTATTTAAAATTTTAAGTCTACTTTGCAGTTAACCATCATGAAAAATCAACATTCTCCCTAATTCTCCTGTCTTGACAAGATCACCTCTGCAAACAGGGGTATCTGTGGTGAGTCTCCATTGTTCTCTGAATTACTTTATTAGTATTATAGAAAGTCGAGCGAGTGAGACAGGACTCAGAATCCCACCAACTTATTTCCCATGGGCTGCCAAACTCACCTGACCTTTCAGTCACTCCTAGCCATCATGTTTAGGCCCTCTCCAGCTTTTCTGTAGACCTGCATAGGTACTAGAAGACTGCTATGAAGTCTCCCCGGAGCCTTCTCTTTTCCAGGCTGAACAAGCCCAAATCCCTCAACCTCTCCTCACAGCAGAGGTGCTCCAGCCCTCGGATCAGCTTTGTGGCCTCCTCTGGACTTGCTCCAGCAGCTCCATGTCTTTCCTGTACTGGGGACCCCAGAGCCGGATGCAGTACTGCAGGTGGGGTCTCACAAGAGAAGAGTAGAGGGGGAGAATCCCCTCCCTCACCCTGCTGGTCACACTATTTCTGATGCAGCCCAGGACACGGGTGGCTTTCTGGGCTGCNTGGGCTTTAGCCTTCCGGATTTTTCCCCTGCATACACTCACAACTTCCTTATATTCTGCCCGAGTCGCCTGTCCCTTCTTCCACTGGGCATAAACTCTCTTTAATCCCACTGTCCACATTAACAACAAAGATATTAAATAGTGCTAGTCCCGATACCAACCCCTGAGAAATGCCACTCGTCACTGGTCTCCACATGGACATCGAGCCATTGACCTGAACTCTTTCAATGCCACTATCCAGCCAATTCCTTATCCACCAAGTGGCCCATCCATCAAATCCATGTTTCTCCAATTTAGAGACAAGAATGTTGTGCAGAACAATGTCAGATGCTTTTCCCAAGTCCAGGTAGATGATATCAGTTGTACTTCTCATATCCACCAACGCTGTAACACCATCATAGAAGGCCACCAAATTTGCTAGACACAATTTTCCCTTACTGAAGCCATGTTGGTTGTCACCAATCACTTCTTTAGACACTGGAACAGGTTCCCCAGAGAAGTTGTGGATGCCCCCTCCCTGGAAGAGTTCAAGGCCAGCTTGGATGGGGCTTTGGGCAATTTGGTCTAGTGGAGGATGTCCCTGCCCATGGCGGGGGGTTGAAACTAGGTGATCTTTGAGGTCCCTTCCAACCCAAACCATTCTATGATTCTATGTTACCATCATGAACTGATGGGCTTTTTATTCCAATAATGATCTTTTGAGTCTTTGACATTTCCTTCTACTAAATCAACAAGAGCTTTTGTTTTTCTTGTAGAAATTAGAAGGTAGTGTGGGAGTTTTTTGTTTAGTTGGTTGTTTTTTTATTTTTATTTTTTTTCACTGCTGCCTAAAAAGGCGTATGAGAACAGATTTTTCTAGCAGCAATATGGTTTAATGCAGATGTAGAGAATACCAGGTTTTGTATTACTACTCAGCGTTCTCTTTCAAGCATCTTTAACAAGCTTGAGAAGACTGAACACAACTAACTGTAATGTGATGCTGGAACAGTTCTGATATATTTCTAGTACCCTTGCAAAAGCAAGAACCCTGTTAATAATAAATTAAAATAAACTGTTAGGGTCTTAATGTAATAAAGTTTGTTCATTCATTGGAATTTTTTTGTTGAGTTTTGATGGGTATTTCCCCCCCACATCAGCAGCCTCTATCCAGTATTTCTGCTCCATCTCACCCCTTTTGTTTTATTCTGTGAAGTATTCCATATTCTGGGTGACACTTCATGCCAGCAACTTTCTCTAATGCTGTTTCTCATGCTGTCTGGGATTTCTTTGCTCTTTGTCAAAATTGTGTGTTCAGTCTCTCCGGCTTTTGGTCATAGCTTTGCTGTTCAGTCACAAAGTAGATCTTCAGAGCTCGTCAAATTTGGGCAGGACTGCTTTTGCTCACGTCTGACTGCATGGAATGACATGGTTCTCATGGAGGAGGACACCTCTCCACCTGGCCAAGAGCTAGTGCCTGGGGGGGACAGAATGAATGTGTGTGTCTGAGTTGGCTCTGGAGACAACTTCTTCTCTTGGTGGACTACTTGTATATCTCTCTTGCTTGCCTTAACACTGTGTGGGTGGGTCTGAGGGGCTGTTTTTGTTGACTGCCGCTGTGAGTTTGGTGGAGATGTACCCCCTGGGACGTGGGCCCAAAGTGATTGGGCAAAGCTGAACTACGTGTTGATGGCATGGCTACAAAACTCCTTGGCCCCGCACCCTATATGTGAGCTGATAAACTGACTCTGCTCTCCTGGACACGCAGGGCAAGCTGCAGCGCTGCAAAGATACCAGCACTAGCTGTGCACCAAGAATGTCTCACTGCTTTCTTCTTCAGCAGTTGCTTATTATCATATGTGCTAAAGAAGGAAACAAAAGAGAATAAAAACATCTTAACTAGAAATAATGCAAATCTGATTGAATCTTGATTACACTGTAAAAAGATAACTAATGTTTCCTTTTCTCTGTGAACCACTTCTAGGAGGTATGCAGATTTGCATTTTTCTGGCTGATTTGGTGTTCTGTTTGTCTGGAGTTGCAGGACATGGTTTCCATCATGATTGGGGCAAGGAGGAGGGGAAAAAGCAAAGCAAAGGCTGAGGGAGCTGGGTCTCTTTAGCTTGGAGAAGAGGAGGCTGAGGGGTGACCTCATCAAAGTTTATAAATATGTTAAGGGTGAGTGTCAGGAAGATGGAGCCAGGCTCTTCTCGGAGTCATTAAGTGATAGGACAAGGGGCAACGGGTCCAAGCTGGAGCATAGGAGGTTCCATGTTAATATAAGAAAAAACTTTTTCACCGTGAGGGTGACAGAGCCCTGGAACAGGCTGCCCAGAGAGGTTGTGGAGTCTCCTTCTCTGGAGACATTCAAAACCCAACTGGACGTGTTCCTGAGTGATGTGCTCTAGGTGGTCCTGCCTTGGCAGGGGGGATTGGACTAGATGACCTTTTGAGGTCCCTTCCAACCTCTAAGATTCTGTGCTTCTGTGATGCATGGGAAACTTTTGTTTGGATAGTCTCTGTCCTTGGCTTCTGAGGCTTTCTTTGGTATAGGCTCTGTATTTATTTTTTTCTTTCAGAGATATGTAAGTATTTAGTTTTGGGGAGGGTTTTTGCCTTTTTTTTTTTTTCTTTTTTTCTAGGAGCTTCCAAGAAAGCCACACTGAGCACCACACTTACTAGCTCTTCCAGGAACACTTATGCTGGGACACCACGCATTGCAGTACTTCTCTGGAGACATGTTAACTAAAGCACAAATCTCAGAGGCTTTACAAAGGTTAATGTACTGAAACTCCAGAGAGCACAAGAAAAAAAAAAACATGCCTAGGTGGGGTTCTTACCAACCTGAAATCCTTCTTTCTGCTTGCTTTATCTCCTTGGTCTTGTGCAGTCTGTCTCCTTTGGTCAACTTGCTATAGCTGTGGTAGGTCTCAAAGAAAAAAAGCCGATCCTGTTCTCTTAAAGTAGGTGTGGTTTTTTCTCTCATTTGCTCTGTGTGTTTTCTGCTAGTGTATCTGGTGAGGGAGTAAGGTGCTTCTTCAGTGCAAGGCTGTGGAGTGACAGACCTCCTGGCTTCTCGGTTTTCCCTTGCAGAGAGGAGGAGGAGGCAGGTACTAAACACATCTCCCTTTCAGATGAGTGGGACAAAATGGGTTCTTCCAGCTGAGATGCCTTCAGGTAAAGCTTCATTTCTAAAACTAGGAAAATCTTATTTCGAATGTTCAGGAGGATTTGGAAAACCTGTTTCAAAAAAATGAACAGGAATTTATGAGTCTTAATGCAGAGACCCCAAGTTAACCCATAGGTAACTGAGTTCTTAGAATAATAGAATAGTTTTGGTTGGAAAAGACCTTTAGGATCATCAAGTCCAACCATTAACCTCACACTGCCAAGTCCACCAGCTTGAATACATTGACCCCACTGTGTGAGAGTGAGAGTTGGAAGGTAACTGATGCCACCACCAGCTTCATCCCATTAATTAAACATGTAATCCCCTCAGTGCCCACTCTTTGTGCTGTGGCCATGCTGAGGAGACCCAGGTCTTTTGTGAGTCACTGCACAAATCCATAGCAAAGAGCTTCAGAACATTGCCGTGTGAAACAGCGTCACGTTTTCCAGTTCTGATGAAAAGTGTGTTGCCTGATGAGAGTGATTTTTGTTTACATTCCCTTTATCACTTGTTTCACTCGCACTTCAACAGGAGGAAATAAAAACCTTCTAAGCTTGCATGCCAGGAGCAACTTTGCAACATTAGACACGATGCTGCTTCTTTCATTCCCTTCCATTTCCCTTTCTATTTTAAGCTCTTTTCCGTGAGGAGAGGAGCCTTGTCCAAACACGCTCTTGGCCAATACTTTCCATGCTGGTATTTGTTGAATCCTTTTTGATCAGTTTCAACAGAAGGGCAGAGGTCATGAGGATAGATGAGGTTCCTGTGGTTTATATGAAATGGAAAGGCAGCTAAGGACCAAAACAGTGTTCTCACTGTGGAAGAGACCAAGGGCTGATATGAAGCATGGGGTTGGACACCAGAAAGTCCACATGGAGGAGCACCCTCAGCAGCTGTTGAGCACTGTGGCTAGAGGACTTGTCTGGAGTGGGAGTAGGTGGCTGTGCATCCATCAGTTCTTGCGTGTCTGTTTTCTGTAGAATTTTCTTTTACTGATGACATGCTGTTGCTTTGTCTTTACTCTTTCTTCTTTGTCTCCTTCATCTTCCTCCACCTCTTCATCTTTACATCATTTGTTTTGGAAAAGCTAAAACAAAGACATGAATTTAGAACTTTGCTCCAGAGCAAATCTGTTACTCTTGAGCCAGCACCGAGAAATCAGTCATTCTCCCTTGAGTTCCTTTTCCCTGTGCCAGAGGCACATGACTCTCGTTGTGGATCATAGTCTTCGATAAAGAGTTACTCTCTTGGATAACTGAGGTTAATGCTATGAAAAGTCTTCTGGGAGGGGGTGGGGGGATAAAGCCTTGCAGTGGGTCCCCTGATCCTGGAGGTGCCTGATGGGTGACATGTCCTTTCATCTGGGTTGTGAAGGGGTTAAGTCACAGGGCTTGAATACAGGTGACGCCCATTGTGCTTAATCCTCATTGATAAACCGAGGATTTAGGGTGAATAGTTTGCAATCATAGTGAGCGGGTTGTTCCCTACCTCCAAATTACTCTTTTCAGGAGTTTCAAGGTAGGAAAGAAGAGCTTAGATACCAAGTAACTTTCTGCTGGAAGTTTTCTTTCAACAAAGGATAATTTTTACAACTTCAGTTAAAACTTTCACATGAGAAAGCTGCAGATGCAAGAGATCTATGGCTGCCTTTAAACAGAGCACAGACATAGCTCTTACTGGTGGATTGGGGATAAATGCATTGCAGTTCTGAGGTGCTGAGCTGCTTTACTACAGCCACGTGAAGTATTGTAAGTAGAAAGATTGAATGCTTGTCCTGGTTTTCCTCTTTTACCTTCTAATTGGAGTTACTCTAATTATTGCCTCTTCTTTTCCGCAACTTTAGAGTTATGTTGGGTTTGCTACAAAATTGAGTTCAGGGAGGCAATTGACTTCACCTGGCTGCAGAAAAGCCATTAAGAGCTTCAAATTAGTGTGAAATAATTAATAAGCAAGGAAGATTAATGTGGGGAGCACGGACAGTTTTCATTAACATGAACTGAAAGGGTATTCCTGTAGATACCTTTACCATGCATGTTGTCCTGGACCTCTAGCTATTCCCTTTGGACATTAATTATAACCAGATCACTGGAGACAAGACCCTGTAAGCCTGCTCAGTCTTCTCATTTGGCCTGTCTTGAACAGGAACCGAAAGACTTTTCTGCTTCGTTCCCCTGCCGCAACTGCTGTCAGTGGTGGTTGGAGCTAATGGCTGATTGTCATAGCGCCTGATAGCCTCAGGGATGCCCACGTGGATCAGCAGCATTTTCTCCCTCCTGAGCAGGATGGTAAGAAGCAAAACATGAGCTCTCAGGTTATCTTTTGCTCCAAGCACTGACACAGCAGTTGTCTACCTAAGCTAGTCGTGATCCTGATTGTCTCCTGTAGGCAGAGGAGTGATGCATTACATGGAAAGCAATGCACTCTGAGTCTCTACAGGAATAATGGTTGCAAAAACCATATGTAAGGCTTGTACAGATTTTTGAGGTTCTCAACCACTCTCTACAACTACCTGAAAGCAGGTTGGAGCCAGGTGGGTGTTGGTCTCTTCTCCCAAGTAACAAATGATAAGACAAGGAAATGGCCTCAAGTGTCACCAGGGGAGGTTTAGATTGGATATTAGGAAAAATTACTTCACCAAAAGTGTTGTCAGGCATTGGAACGGGCTGCCCAGGGAGGTGGTTGAGTCACTGTCCTTGGAGGTATTTAAAAGACGTAGCACTTAAGGACATGGTTTAGTGGTTGGACTTGAAAGTGCTAGGTTTATGGTTGGACCCGTGATCTTAAGGGTCTTTTCCACTCCAAATGATTCTATGATTCAGTTTCTATTTTTTTTTCTTGTTGGTTTTATTTTGTTGGTGGTCCAAAGTGCTAGGGGTAGATCAGAAATCAGGATGCCCCCTCTGCATACCAGATAGGTGTGAGATAGTGTTGCATGTCTCGATTTAAACTTGGTGCGGTCTTACTGATTTTTTTTTCCTGGAGGAAGCAGTTTCTGGGACAAATTACCCCTGGAATAGCTCCTGTGTTTGTCTTGGCAATACAGAGCTGGGCAGCCAGCTAGCTATAAAACATGGTTTGTTCCCTCACTTTCTTTTATTTACTAGTGGACATATTCCCTTCAAGGGTTTTTTGAGGCAGTTTGCTGTGATGACATGATGGGAAGGGTTAACAACAGGGAGAAGGCAGCAAAGTCCTGTGAAAAGGGACTGTTTGGCTGCGATGACTTCTCCATCTCCTCTCTCTCTGACCCTCCTCAGTGTGCTGCCAGCATCGTTGGACAAGGAATATCTGCTACTGCTCGCATGCGGTTATCACATGATGGGATGCAACTGTTTTGTGAAGGAAAGGAATTTTTGGTGCAATAAATGAAATAAGCACATGAACAACAACAAGAAAAGCAAATACATGCATTTCCAGAAGTCTGACAAGGTGGATTTCGAGGCAGTGGCTCTATCTCAAGCTGCACCCTTCCCTAAGATCACATTCGCAGTTGGGGTCTCCCACTGCAGTTGGCCAGAGGACGTAGAAACAAACTGCTGCGGGAGAGCATGTACTTAAAAGCTCGCCCTTTCTGTTTGCTGCACCCACCTGTAGCTTTTCAGGCAAAAGACAGAAGAATTAAGAAACAGTATGAAAACATTGGAAATGCCAGTGTTGATTGCTGCTTTAGCAATTACAATAAATGTAAGAGGTCAACGGTATTTGCTAGGTGGGGAGAAGGTTGAGCTGATAGCAGTTGGGTTGCCCTGTCTCATGCCAAGGGGATTCTGCTAGAAAACAGATGGGGGAAAATAACTGGAAACTGTAAAACGTCCAGAGGAGGCCGTAAAGATGATCAGAGGGCTGGAACACCTCTCCTCGGAGGACAGGCTGAGGGGGTTGGGGATGTTCAGCCTGGAGAAGAGAAGGCTCTGGGGAGACCTAATTACAGCCTTCCAGTACCTAAAGGGGCCTACAGGAAAGCTGGAGAGGGGCTGGTTACAGGGCAGGGAGTGACAGGACAAGGGGGAATGGGTTTAAACTAAAAGAGGGGAGGTTTAGCTTAGATATTAGGAAGTAATTCTTCCCTGGGAGGGTGCTGAGGCCCTGGCACAGGGTGCCCCGAGAAGCTGTGGATGCCCCTGGATCCCTGACAGTGTCCAAGGCCGGGTTGGATGGGGCGGTGGGGTGTGTCCCTGCCCATGGCAGGGGGGTTGGAACTAGATGGTCTTTGAGGTCCCTTTCAACCTCAACCGTACTATGATTCTGTATTTTTGGGAATATCCAGTTAAGGAAACAGAGAAGTGATTTGCACACAGGATTCTGTAATGTGTCCATCCTGAACTCTTCTCAGCTTTCGGGACCCACAGTGTGAGTAAAATTCACCTTTCCCCAGTTGTGGCCCTAAACTCTATTAGCATTGGGGCACGCAAAGTATTTACTACACATCAGCAACCTCATACTCCTTCTTTGGGAACTGTAATATTTTAGCACTCACTTTGTGTAGTCAAAGACGTTTAATTTTTTATTAGACACAAAAGTACTTCACAGTCACTTTCTTGCACAATCTTGCTATGTCTTCACTTAACTTGGCAGTCCAGATGCATTTTTGCTTTGCTTTCTGCTGCTGTTTTTTAAATTGTTTTCCTTGTCTGCTCGAACTTCTGAATCCTCCATGAATAGTTACAACATCTCTGCTTGATGTGTGGAAGCTTGAAATTGGAGCGATTAAAACAACCTCCTTATTACAAAACCAAAATAAAACCAGAACGGGCGGCATGCTGTAATATGAAATAAAAGTCCAGGGGCAGGAAATTGCAAACCAGATTCAACACAGTTTTCTCAGATAAGCCATTCTCTGAGCGTTGCATGTACAAAGAATGCAGATAACTAGTGACAGGACAAGGGGAAAGGGCTGCAAGTTGCGCCAGGGAAGGTCCAGGTTGGAGATGAGGAGAAAATTCTTCTGGGAAAGGGTGGTCGGGCACTGGAACGGGTTGCCCAGGGAGGTGGTGGAGTCACCATCCCTGCAGGTGTTTAAGGAAAGGTTAGATGTGGTACTTAGGGACGTGGTTTAGTGGGTAATAGGTGGTGGGGGGATGGTTGGACTAGATGATCCTTGAGGTCTCTTCCAACCTTAATGATTCTATTCTATTCTATTCTAAAGTAATTGTTTGGAAATTCTGGCCAAAGTCTGCTTCTGCCTTCGTTTTTTTGTTGTTGTTTTTTTTTTTCCATTTAATTTGCACTTGCTTGAGATGAAGGGGTGGCGTGTTGCTCTCTGTTAGGTATTTATGGATTTAGATTTCAAGCCTTTGGGGGGCTTTAGGGGGGAGTTCATCATCTCGCAGTCCTCTTGCATTTGGCTAAAATAAATATACTGAGGCTTAAAATGTTACCTATTTCTGTGTCTTCAGAGTGTGATTCTCACAGATTGTCCTGTTGTGTTTTGCCTTTTTTCCATCAGGGAAATGAAGTACAGGGTGAGCAAATCGGTCTCCCAGCAGGCACGCAGAGGAGGTTAGATAAATCCCACTCTCCCAAATTATCATCTGAATTTCTGGGTAGTATTTAACTTTACAGACCGACTCTGGATACACCGTATTTTTTGATGTTTCTTTCGCATGGTGTCGCAGGGGCTCTGAAGTGCAGGCGTACAAGGTCCATGCAATGACATCGCAGCTTCTCCTGCCTTTTGGGGTATTTCACCTTAGCTTTTGGGGTGGTTTTGGTATTTTAAATGACTCCCCAGAGGTAGTTGCTGGTTGCTGTGAATCTGTAGGAGTGTCCCCACATTGGGAACACATTGAAGTTTGCAGACCGTATTATTTAGAGCGTTTAATGAAATACTGTTCCTTGATGGGTGCTTATAATTGAGGACTTGAAAGAATTTCCAACTCTGGTTTGATTGCATTATGGCTCATCTGAGGCTTCATTCAGCAAAGTACATAAGTGCGTATGGACTCAGCGTCACTGGTGCAAGATAAAAATCTACTGAGGCAAATTAGGTTTTTTCACAAAATGTTTGGACCAGTCCTCTCAGCATCTGCAATTAGAAATTTATCCAAGCTGAAGCCACGTCCTGGCTACCCATCCTCCTGTATTATTAACTCAGAGCGTGTGGGCACACTGAGAATCCAAGAAACTGGGGTCAGCGTAGTCTGTGAAGATCAAAAAAAATCTTATCCTGAGCTGGTCTTTTGTCAATGATTTAATGGAAGCTGGATCTTGTTAGTAACAAGTGAAATTCCTGGGGGATGGGTAAACCTAAGCTAATTTCTTGTATTATACAGCCTCATATATAAAGCAAAGGAAAGGAGTGTCTGGGACAGTTGATTTAAGAGGAACTGCAGGAGGAGTGGGAAAATCTCTTGCAATGAGCCCCTGTGCATTTGGATTAAACACCATTTAATGCCCTGGATTTGTGTCAACCTGACAGGCTGATGGAGGGCTTTATTTACGGCTGGTACGGGGCTCAACCGTCGCACGCGAGTGCTGCAGTGGGTGAGATGTGTGAGAAGCAGTGGAAAATCCCCTGGTTGTGCTGTCTGGGTGTGGACCTTGCCCTCAAGCACTAGGGGGTACATCCTCAGGACCCTCCCACCCCTGAGCAGTGCATCTTCTTGTTTTGTTCGATATTCATGGGTTTTCGCCTTGCTCTGTCCATGACCTTCTGCCCGTCCAAATTCAGGTTAGGTGCGTGGTGGTGTAACAGCTGAGGGAAATCTGGTTAGGGGATGCAGAATATGTCACGGTTACAGTCTGCTGACTTGAAAATATGAATCAATCATAGCTCCTGTTGGAATTTCTGCAATGCTACGGCTCAGAGGAGCAGTTTGCTAATAGCAGCGGCTGTTTGAAAGCACTGTAGTGTGGCGGGTGGATGAGCCCTGTAGTGCTTTTGGACTTGGCCAAGGTTTCAGGTAGAGCAGTTTCTGGGAAACCTGCAAAAGCTGACCCAGGTGGGAGGCAGAATAGGGCTAAACCATGGGAAAATCTGCTGTAACGATGCTGCCAGAAAGCTGGTGCCACAGATATAGGTCTAAATGAGTGTTTCTTTGGTGAGCATTACCAATCAAAAACCCAACATCTGTTTAAAGCTTATTTAAGTGATGTATCCTTTCACTGTAATATAGCCTAGCCCAACCTCACATCTCTTCTTCTCTGGGGATGATGAAGCTGTGGAGGAGCTTGGGATAGTTTCAGCTGGTTTAATGTTGAGAAATGAAGGTGACAACAACAAAAATCTCACCACAAAACAAAACAACAACAACAAAAAAAACTAAACCAAAACCCAAGCAGTCAAAACCTCACTTCAGTTTTCTCCTTCTAGGGCATAGCTTGGGTTTGGTGGTACCTTGGCCAAAGTGGGACCTTGGGAATGAAGTTGAGAGAGGTCATCTGGACAGCAGCAATAGCAATTCCTGGCGTTGATTCGTTGATCAATCAACGGGAAGAAATAGGAAGAAGGGGAGCCTGTCTTGGCGGCTGGAAGATGAATGTGTGGAGGACCTACCTGGGCTCCCATCTCCCTTCTGCCACAAAGGCTTTGAGCCCATGAAGCAGTTGGGCTCTGCTCACTGCTTCCTCCCCTTTGCTGAAAGCAGGACCTGCTTGTGTGGCTTCCTGCTCTGGAAAGCGATGCTTAACCATGGGATTGTGCTTGTGGTTTCTCACTCATTTGTGGCCCTGATATTCCCACTGAATAAATGAGCATCAATAATTTATATTCCACCTGCTAATAATTCCTACAAATGCTGTCTCAATCCGCATGGGTCTATGCGCCGTGTTGTAGCAGCATTTTTACTGCCCTGACAGTGCTGGACCACCTGCTCGGGCTAAATTTCCAGAGTGAGGAGGAACCTGCATCCCTCTTCATAGCATCATCTGGGAGGTGAGCCCCTTTCAAAGTGATCAGTGGTCTCCAGTGTTAATACATCTTCTCTCTTTTTGTCTTCACAGCCACCCAGATTGATCCCAGTGAACTACAGGAACTTTTTCAGGAGACTTCAGCCAATGTCTTCCGAATTAACTCCAATGGTGCGTATAATGAAAAGTTTCCCAGTCAATTGTGTGCTGTCCTGCTGATGACTCGTGTGCGTGTACATGGTGTATGGCAGCTCCTGTTATCAGGGAGCAAATATTAATGCAGTTTTTCTGCTGCTGCATCTCACGAGCACCAGCACATGTCCAATACACAGTTCTTTATAAGATGTAAAAATATTCCACCATATGTTCCATTAAACAGGCACAGATATATTCCAATCCTTGCTGAGACTACATCCCTTTCTATTTTTAATTGTGTCATCTGTTACAATAGGGAGTTAGAGCGCAGAAAGGTGGAACAAGCCAGGCTCGTTTCCTAATGTGTCGCAGCACTACTGCGTTCAGCGCTTGGCACATGAGCTTGCAAAACATCTATCTCCCTTATAAAAATACAAACACCAAAGCTCTTTTATTATTCTTCACTCTAGATTGAACCAGGATGCTATTCCTGCTCATGTCTCCCCAGACCCTGGAGAGGCAGAGTGCTTTCCTCCTTTGAGACGTGCTCTGGCTCATCGGTTTTGTTGGGTTGGGCTGGAGGGATGGATTTTGCAGATAGATGTAAACTAACGTTGTTGAATGGTAGTTAATTGCACAGTATCCCAGTTCTAAAATACTCCTGTGCCAGACAAGGATCTAAAATTATTGGGTGCTGATATTACAATGGACCTTGAAATTGCTTCTGAATCACCTGGCCAACTTCTGCTTCTGGTCTGTTCTGTGTCTATGGGATCGGCTGACAGAGGGGGCTGGGCTTGGTGTAAAGAAAGGATCTTAGTGCCTCCTTACTTCTGTAACTACTCCTCCACATGTCCCGGGGTAAGGCCCCAGTCCTTGTAGCAAGGAATCCTTGCTAGAACAAGGATGGGAAATAAAACATCTAAAACAGTTATCTGTTCTTGAGAGGAATTGTGTGTGCTCCATCTGCCAAGAAAATTCAAGCACCAATTTTTCTGTGGCTACAAGGGTGAGTTTACTCACCCTTAGGTGTGAGTTTACTTGGGTTCAGGACCTCCTGGAACATGGATATACCCCACCCCAAGTACTGTGAGCCTCTTTACTGCTCTCCGCTATCCCAGAAGGTGAAGACATGAAACCACTGTAGGCTCAGGGTAGGCACCATGAAGTTATTCAACTACCCAGCTTGCTGTAACATCAGAAGGAAAATAGTTATTCACACTTTCATTGTGCCTCGGAATGGAATAACCCTATGCAACATGATGGGATGGGTGCCGGCTGGCTATAAGGCTATTTTGAAGAAAAGACCTGGGGGTACTGGTCAACCACAAGTTGAACATAAAATCACAGAATATCCTGAGTTGAAAGGGACCCATAAGGACCATCATTCCAACACCTGGCTCCACACAGGACCAGCCCAATCACAGCAGATGACTGAGAGCATTGTCCAGATGCTGCTTGAACTCAGCCCAGCTCGGGGTGGTGACCACTGCTCTGGGGAGCCTGTTCCAGGGCCCCACCACCCTCTGGGGGAAGAACCTTCTCCTGAGCTCCACCCTAACCCTCCCCTGGGGCAGCTCCATGCCGTTCCGTGGGGTTCTGTTGCTGGGCCCCAGAGGGAGGAGATCAGCGCCTGCCCCTTGGCTCCCCCTCGGGAGGAAGCTGTAGGCTGCCATGAGCTCTGCCCTCAGTCTCCTCTTCTGCCGGCTGAACAAACCCAGGGCCTGCAGCCTCTCCTCATATGTCTTCCCCTCTAGAGCCTTCACCATCTTAGTTGCCCTCCTCTGGACACTCTCCAATAGTTTTATGTCCTTTTTGTACATGAATTAACAGAAATAATTCTCTTGCCTGTAATTACCTAATGGGAGACTGTAGAGTAGGTGGAGCCTTAACCTCTCAGATGTGCACAGTAGAAGGATGAGAGGCAAAAGGCATCTAAAATACAGGATGTTCCAACTCAGTCTGAGGAAAATGATTCTGACCATCAGGGTGGTCAGCTAGTGCAACAGCAGCCCAGACAGGCTGTGAGCTTTTGATCCTTCAAGATATACAGCCCTGGACAAGGTCCTGAACAGCGTGCTCTTTAGCGGGCCTTCTCTCAGCAGAAGGTTGGACTAGAAACTGCCAGAGATCCCCTCCAACCTGCATGCCTCTGTGATTCGTCAGTTGTTTTTCAGAATCTCAGTTACTGCACATAGAAGATGATTCTGAATGGATCAAAAGCAAAACGGGAAATGGACACTTCATTCTTTATTTTTTTGTTATTTTTCAGCTGAGTAACTGCTAGATACATTATACGAACAATTGCAGGAGACACTTGTTATTCATAGTTTTTTTGGCAAACTGATTGGATGCCACAAGCTCAACAGCTTTCTTCACAGAGTAGAATCTAAGAAATCCAGGCACTGAAAGTCACCTTTGGGTTCCCAGTGTTATTTGTCCCCTGGGATACTGGAGAGCAGTAATTGATGGTGCTTGAGCTGAAGTACAACCGTGTGGTGCAGAACGTGGGGAAATTCATAGTGGTTGAGGTTGGAAGGAACATCTGGAGATCCTCTCATCCAATCCCCCTGCTCTTGTAGGGCCACCTAGAGCTGGTTGTCCATGACCATGTCCAGGTAGGTTTTAAATATCTCCAAGGATGAAGACTCCACAATCTCCCAGGGCAACCTGTGCCAGTACTCAGTCACTCTCACAGAAAAAAGTGTTTTTTTGGTGTTTAGAGGGAACCTCCTGTGTTTCAGTTTGAGCTGATTACCTCTTCGCCTGGCATCAAGCACCACTGAAAAGAACCTGGATCTGTCACCTATGCCCCTTCCCTTCAGATGTTTATAGACGTGAATAAGATCCTCCCTCAGCCTTTTCTTCTCCAGAGCTGAAGATTGCAAGATGTCTCAGGTTTTCCTCATAGGAGAGATGCTCCAGGCCCTTCATCATCTTTGTGACCCTTCACTGGACTCTCTCCAGTATGTCCACGTCTCTCTTGTACGGAGGAGCCCAGAACTGAACACAGTACTTCAAATGTGTTCTCACCAGTGTTGAGTAGAGGAGAAGGATCACCTCCCTTGACCTGCTGGCAATACTTTGCCCAGTGCAGCCCAGGTTACCATTTGCCTTCTTTGCAGCAAGGGCATATTGCTGGCTCGTGTTCAACTCAGTGTTCACCAACACCCCCAGGGCCTTGAGAAACCTTGAGAAACCAGGTTTCCTTGAGAAACCTCCAGTGCTGTGACCTGGGCTTGTGGCCACTGTGGTAGCTTGAACCTCCCAACTGCGATCACTGGTATTTGGCTCACAGATGGTGCATAACCGTATTACAAGACACAGTAATACCTGTATTAGCATCAGTCTTGGTTGCTGCAGCACTGATAGTTTTACTTTGATGATGATAGTGGTGAATGGTAGTCGCACTTCTGCTGCCCAACCAAGGGCTCAGTGTTAAGTTTTGCAACTTGCTTGTGAGTCTCTGTGTGCTGTTAATATCCAAACTAGCTGGGTTAGGGCTGGCTTGATAAGACTCTATACTATAATCACAACTCCCGTTATATCGGAGTTTATACTGACAAAACCTTAAGATGAGTGGTGCATCTTTTGTGAAATGCCACAACTCAATTTCTATTTTTACTCTTTGTTCGAATTGCATGAATCCATTCAATTAGGTTTTGAGGAGTTTGTGGTGGTCTTTCGTTCTCCTCTTGAGATGGTATAGAGCGCGTGGTGACGTGCTTTAAGAGTTGCCTTCACTGAATGCTCTGTGAAGCAGGTAATGGCAGTGCCTGCACTTAAAACTACTCTGCAAAATTGGAGAGGGTACAGAGAAGAGCCATGACAACTGTTTGAAGCCTGCAAATCAGGCTTTAAAATGCATGCCATCCCATCTTCTGTTTGAGACATCTAAGAGGACTTGATCATGGCGTGTAAGTACCTCTCTGGGAAGAAAGACATCAAGTAGATAGCATAGGGCTCATTAATCTAACATTCTCGCACATAATGAGATCAGGAGATAGGAGTCAAAGCTAGACAAATTCATTCTTTCTGTATGAGGCTCGCTAGCCATTACAACTGCTTATTGAGGGGACGTGATGGATTTGGCATTGCTTCGAACCTTTAAATCAAGATTCAAATGCCTTTTTATAAGATATGCTTTAGTCCAGCCACAGTCTACAGTCTTGATGTAGGAGTGATGGGATAAAGTTTTATGGTAGGAAATCAGATTGGATAATCAGAATTGCTCTCTCTGGCCTTTAAAATCTATGAATCTATGAATTTATAATGCTTTTTAAAGTGCTTTTAGGTTGAAGAAATGCCCATAAGATACTCTACTGTTGTTGCTCTGTTCACCACCCGTATTATTTTTATCTGCTAAAGTCAGTTTCATTCAGTTTGTGTGCGGCTTCTTCATAGCCTTTTCCCCAAAACTGGGTACAGCTTTTCGGGAGAGGGATGCTAAGGTTTCACAGAGCTAATCCATGTTAGGTAAAGAACTTTGCAGGGTTATAAATTGGGAAAGGATGCCCATGATCCCTTCTGCCCTGTACAGTTGTACCATATGGTCTCCTCAGGAAACCCAGCAAGCTCTGTCTGAGAGCATGTAGCAAAAGTCAGTGCTGTTGTTTGTGCACCACCACGCAAGCGGCTAAGCAAGGAACGAGTGGCTGCGTTGCAGATGCTCACCAGATGATGGTGTGTACTCCTGTTGCGCCGGGCATGGTGTGTTGAATGTCCTTCAGGATTGCACAAATCCAGTCACAGCTCCCCTTTTCCTTATTTTCCTGCCTTACATCAGCCTCTTCGGGGCTTTTCGGGTTCTCCGTTGTGTTTGGAGACCAAACCAAGCACCTGAAATGTTCTTCTTCCCCTTGGGATACTAAAGATATAATGAGCTCCCCTTGCTATGCCTCTGTGTTCCCAAAGTGTCGGGTTGTGGCCAGTCTCAGCTGTACTTTTTTCTGTCTCTGGGGAATAACTCTTTTTAATGAAACAAGAAGTCAAGTTTGTACTAGGATTTTAAAGTATTGTTGATTTTTATTGAGTAACACAACAAAAGTAATAAAGTTGCACGCTTTGTCCCACTTCGCTCTCCTTATTGTTTTTTGCAGAAGACTGAAGGGCTTCTTAGGCAGTTCAGGACTTGCCTCCTGAGTAACGGGCATCTTTGCAGCTTTGAGGTGTTCTTGGCTGATCTCATGTATAAATGCCTCCTGTTTCCTTCTGCTATGAGAATGGAGAACCTCCTCATGTGCTGACTAAAAATCTTAGGGCGGTTGGTTCTGGGTTTTTTTCTGCTTATTTTTATGAAGGTTTTGCATCTCTTGCAGCATACAGCTTTTAGCTGCCTCTCAGTAAATGCCTTATAAATAAGTAAAATAAATAACACTTGTAAAAGGGGTTGGTTTGGTGCATCATGTCTAGAGGGCTGATCAGTGGAGGATATACGGGAGGAATCAGACCCGTTCTCGCCAGATGGAGAACCTGAGTGCTCTAATGGGTCTGTTCCCTCTCTAATTCCTGTTACTTGCTCATTAATGACTCCCTGTGACAGGTTGGTGCCGTGCGTAGTCCCATTACCTTCATCTGAGAGGCTGAGCAAAGGATTTTTCAGCATCTCCCAGGTGTGATAAAAGTCTCCTTGCCATTGCAGGATGGTTTCTTATCCCCCATTGATTTTAAGGACTGCAGTGGCATAGACAACTGGTGCCAAACTTTCAGTTTATGTAAATCAGTGCAGCTCCAACAGCAACGATCTCTTCTGAATGAGCATCATCCTGGAGGACTAGCGCATGCCTTTTAAAAATCAAGTGCACAAGACTTCTAAAGATGTCTGGTTTAACACTGGCGTCACAGCATCTCTCCAGCACAGCTTGACGTGTTGCTCCTTTGGTAGGGTTACTGCTCGCATGGTCAGAACTGGTAAATTGAGAGGGATTTTCCACATCCAGCACAGGTTTTGATGAGTGAATCTTGGTCAAAGCGAGTTAGATTTACCCCAAAAGAGCTCAGTCTCCCCAGCATCTCAGAGACTCAAGTTGGAGTCTCAGTTCTATTTCCCAGGTAACAGTCATATCAAATGCCAACCTTTGACTGTTCTAGAGTGCATATCTTGTCCTTTTGGGATAACTGACCTTTATGTAAGTGTGTAAATATTATGCTCAAATTAGAATATTAGATAAAATTTTAGGATAGGGACTTAAGCCTGACTCATTTTCTCACTTGACTGAGAAGCACTTTCCTCTTCTCTTATATTCCTGTCTCAGATTCTTCTGCCTGTACATGTGTTTTCCAAAATATTTAACAAAAGTGAAAGCTCTTGGATTTGCCTCAGTGTAAAATGACGTGTGCGTGAAGTCTTGAACGGTTAACTGCTTCCTGCTCTGATCTTCTCCAAAGCAGACAGTAGCAAAGGTCTGTCCTGTTTTTACAGAGAACTACTTATGTATCAGATCTGTCTTCCGTCAACCTCCTCTTCATTTGTAGGAAGGCACTGGTTGAGTGAGTAGCTTTCACTTTGAATTGTCCTGATTTTGCAGCTCAGGTTAGAAGGGCGCCTGGATGCTCTAGCTACTGTTTTCCCTTCTGCAGTTGCACACATGACATGGACACGTTCTTAGAAATTCAATGTCTTCACAAGTGTTTTCTTTACCTTGACTTGCTGTCTGTTCTCCAAGGACCACGCTCTGCTTTGCTCTGAAGGGTTGATGGGCCCAGAAGTATTTTTAAATGATGCAAAATTTTGTCTTTGAATCAGACAGCATATAGACTGCATGGGAGATTAATGTGTTAGGATTGTGGAGGGGGTAAGAGAGGGAACTATATCATCTGTGACATCTCTGCAGTCTCCTAGAGAAACAAATACTAATTAGTGAAAGCTCTTGAATTATTCTTTAAAACATTGTGAAAAGGACAGTAACTGTTAGCTCTGTTAAAGACAATTGCTTGAGGCTTTATAGCCAAACTCTACACTAAAATCTGTTAGAATCACAGAATGGTTTGGGTTGGAAGGGACCTCAAAGATCATCTAGTTCCAACTCCCCTGCCATGGACAGGGACACCCTCCACTAGCCCAGGATGCCCAAAGCCCCATCCAACCTGGCTTTGAACTCTTCCAGGGATGGGGCATGCACAGCTTCTCTGGGCACCCTGTTCCAGGGCATCACCACCCTCACAGGGAGAAGGATAACTGAGGTCCAGTAAGCTAGGTGAAAATATATGGTGGTATTCAAGCTTGTTTGGAATACTCATGTTGTCCAGGCGCATTAGTTACTTTTTATGCTATTTGTTGAATTTTACTGACAACCCAGAGAAGCCCAAATGAGAAGAGGGGATTTTGTCTGTCAGCGAAAAAATATTGAAGTGACTTGTTCAAAGTTACAGGCCAAGCCTAAGTCTGCAGAGTCATTAAAATAGAGGATTTCTTAAATTTCTATGGAAATAATTGTGCCATGTTTCTAATCTGTTCTTTTTTCCTTCCTTAAATATTGAAGTGTGACTGATAACGAGTTATGAGTTTTTACAAATGGACACATCCTGAGAAAATCCCACATGTAAATATTAAGAATCTCATTTATTTAGCATCTTCCACTGTGGATGTTCTTGAAGTACTTTGCATACTTGATGCGCTAAGTCCAAAAATAGTGACCTGCAGTTAATTTGAGAGTGAATTTGAGATGGTGAACATTCAAGAGTGTAAGAAGGCAACAGTACTCCTAGGTTTCTGCCACTTTTTTTCGTACACACATACACATACATATTTCTAAAATCTGAAGTCACTGTGTATTGCAAAATAAACCATGTTTCCAGCTGCTCTTAGGGCAGAGTGTTCTCCACCTCTGATGTAAGCAGCCAAGAAGCTCTCTAGCTCAAATACGGGAGATGATCACAGTGAAGCAGCCTATTTTATCTGAGCCAAGGAGCAGAAAAGATTTTGAGTATTAGTCTTGAACAGTGAGACAGAAGATGTCAGAATCCAGCCCAGAGAATTTCTTGCAGTTTCTGTAATAGGAAGAGTTAGAAATTTTGGGTCTGGCAGAGTCAGAGATCATCGAATCATCGAATCATTAAGGTTGGAAAAGACCTCCAAGATCATCTAGTCCAACCGTCAAATCTGTCCATGGGATGGACGTTTTCTTGCTGTTACAGTCATGCCCCATCATGTCATGACACTTGACAAGGGGATTCATCATTTCTGCATCCAAGGGACCCAAATTATCCATTTTGTGGTAATAGGCATTGCTAGATGTTGTCCCTTTTGTCTCATGAGTTACCTGCCAAAACACTTCTTCATTGTGTTGTTTTGAAAGAAAATAAGTTAGATACCAAACAAATTAATGAAAATCCTTTTTTTTCTTTTTTTGCTCTCTCTCTCTGAAAAAAGTATACTGCTGCTTTATCTTTTCTTTCTCTGCTGTTGACAGTGACCTCTCTGGAAAGAAGCCTTCGATCTCTGGGGACCTCAAATGATACTCAAGAGCTACAGGATGGACTGTGAGTTTGTTTTGAATTGCTGCAGATCCCTTTTTGTCCCAGCCTTTTCATTTTTTTCCTCATCTATCCTCACCCTATCTTCTGTCCTTATTTTTTTATAGCTGGACACTTTCTTTTGTCAGGCTTACTTCATTTTGTCCCTTTCTTTTGGTGATTAATGATCGTAGGACGTGTATTGATCATGTAAAGCTTTGCTTATGCTGGTTTCAGGTGGGAGAGAATGGTAGGTAGATAACAGAAAATGATGGCCCACAGTGAAAGAGGGTTTTCTGTGGTTGTGTATCTGTTGTTATAGTTGGATACTGGTTGGTTTTTGTTCTTTTTTTTTTTTTTTAAATTTATTTTTAATGGGAAGCCAAACTAGGATCCTTGTGTAGCTTTTTTTGTTTGGTTGTTGTTTTTTTTCCCCTGCCACCCCTCTTGGCCAAAGACCATGAATCGCAGAGAGAAAAAGAAGAAAAGGAGCAAAAAGATATTTTATAGGTGGAAAAGCGCGTCGTGGTGTGGAAACCTGCATCACACCGCACGACACTGAGAAAACGAACCTTCAGTTGCACTTGCAATAGAATAGAATAGAATCATTAAGGTTGGAAGTGACCTCAAGGATCATCTAGTCCAACCATCCCCCCCACACACAGTTCATTAAGCTCTCTCTTCTAGATACGTGTATACACAAACACACACTGTTAGTTTTCATTGTACGCATGCTAATTAGAGAATTAAAATGGATTTTCCCCGATTTATTAAAGCTGCTTCCCTTAATGCAGCTTGCATGCAAAAATTAAGTACTTAGGATGTGGCTCTGATTTCATGTATATGATTGCAGTTCCTGCTGAGATTCTGCTGCGAACAAAGGGGAGAAATTGGTTTCTGTTTCTTTATATTGGCTTTATACACTGTAATTTGCCTGATGGACTATACTGACCTTCTCAGTGCAATATGAACTCTCAGACTGGTTTGCAGTCTCTCTCCTTCTCTCTCCAATCCATTGCTTTCATCAGTGCATCAGATCTGCTCTAATTCACATATACTCTGTTTTGCAAACTCGAGGATTAAAAATAGTAATAGTAATAATAGTCGGAAGATTTGGGACTAAATTTAGGAGATTGGAGAGGATGTAAGAGTAAAAAGTCAGCCTGGGGAGATCGATGTAATCAGGAAAGATGTTTACATGTACAAAATTATTTGTAGCATAAACCAAAATTATTTGTAGCATAAACCACCCCAGGAACTGGTGGGGATCCTTAACCCAGGAAAGCCTTTCTGTCATGCAGAGCAGCTATTGTGCCTGCATTCCTAAACTATTCTTTTTTATTTAAGAATCAATTCCTTGACTCTTCAGAGCACTTCAACAACATGGCTAGATAATTTGCTTCTTTCCTGAGCAGTGACATAAATAGATGCATAATGCACTAATTGCAATCATGATTTTAAATCTCAGAATTATCATTAATTGTCCAGATAGCTAAATGGAGCTTATTTTTATTTTAACCGTGTTTCCTGGCCCCTGTTGTCAGCCCTAAAATTCCTTTAGCTATCTCCTTCCACCCTCCTGGTTCATCCCCTCTCTCCATGCTCTAGCAGGAGGTCTGTCCTGATTTCTTCCTTTTGGCTCATTGGATCTCCAGACCAAACAGTTGCAGGGTGCCCAGCAGAGAAAAACCAGCAGCTGTCTTCTCAGTCCTCTCATTCTTTCATCCTGTCCTAATACCGATGCGTCCTTCGCATTGGCCCCTATTTCATTGCCAGATGCGTGCAAGCAGCCTTGAACGCTCTACAAGCATCTCTGCCTGTCTCTCATGAGAGCTGCACCAGCAAAAAGCGGTATGCCATGAATCAAGAGAGCTGGCAGTGCTGCGTATATCTCTACGTTCAGGAACAAGCAGAGGGTCAGTTCTTCAGGTGAGACCTTTAGGGCAGTGTTTTCTTCTTCCCCGGCTGCAAATCATGGCTTAATCTTCCTCCTTCGCCACTTGACTCCTTTTCTTCAAATGTTGATGCATGTTTCTCCTTGAACATCCTCTAACTTGGAAGATGGCTGGGGAGCAATGAGTGAACGTTTGGTAGGTTTATAGCCTTGGATATTAGAAACATGATAGTGTTTGTGGGTATCTAAATAGTAAAAGCGCCACACTTTCTACTTTCATACTAACTAGATGACTATCACTCTGCCTAAAATGAGACTGTTAGGTTGGTGAGGGAGGGCAGAATGTTTGAGAGTAAGGGTTCAGAGTGAATAGTGGTCCTGCCACATAGGACGTTTAGCTACCATAGTCTGTATACTACAAAATACTTGTTTACCTAGCTGCAGGGTCCTGCTAAATTTAAAAGAACAAAGAAACCAACCAAAAAAAAAAAACAACCCAACCAAAGTTGCCTCACTCCTGTTCAAATTCGTGCAGACTTTCTGCCTCTTATACACCAGACTTATAAAGGCATCAGATTTCTTACTGTCAAACTGGGCTATTCCCTTTTCTGAAATGGTTTCTCTCCTTTTGATAGCTGAGTCGTTAAGGGTAAGGACTGTATCTATGGCAAGTGAATTTGCAGAGTTCATCCCAAATGGAGTGCCAACTGTAGTCTGCGAGACAGATTTGGCTGCTGATGTGCAAGTAGGGTATATATGAGACCCAAAAGTGAATAATCTTGGTCAAAGCTCTTCCCAGAGCCAGTACAAATACTTGTGTGCTCTGTGCTCGGAGCTGGAAGTCCTACCAAGTGAAATGTAAATGCCTCTAAGAAGGTCTAGATGGAGTCTGCTGAATGCAGCTGACCATGGATTCATTGAAAAGGGAATGGGAGCAAAAGGAAAAGGAGCTGGGGTGAAGAGCTAAGGCCAGTAGGAATGCTGAAAGCTTTTTCCAGTGATGCTTGGCTCCAAATAGCTTGTTAAGTACTGATATGTTGCAAGAAAACCGACTGATTTTTCCCCCCACCCCGCCCTGACCTTCCATTTAATAATCCAAGCTCCCAAGGAATTTATCTGCCTCCTTAGCCAGAGGATTCAGGATGAGGGGGCTCTCCAATATTGGACAATATTAGACAATAGGTAACTAGCTTTTAATTTAGGCAAATAAACTTAAATACCCATATCCATCACTGTCTCTCAGAGAAAGTGAAAACCAGTCTGGATTCTTGTGAATGGGTGTGTCTGGTTTGTCTCCCAACACTCTCAAAAAAGAGGCTGGAAATGAAAGCATTCCTGTAAACTGGGTAATGCTCTCTGAGAAGGGTGATACACGTCCCGGTATCAGTCTTGCTAACGTTTGTTCATTGCTGACCCAACACATCAGGGGTGAAGAATGCCTTTGCCCAGTTGAACCCAGGGGCTTGGGTGCAGAGACATCCACTGTTAATGGGGGATGTTTACCACGAGGATAAAGCTTCCCTCTGTACCACCAGATTATTTTTTCTTCATGAGAGCAAGATTTAATAAGAAAAAATATTAAGCTGACACTTTTTTTAGGAAAAAAAAAACAAAACATGCATTTTTTCATAACCTGACCCAATCCTATTGTGACCTAAAGAAAAGAAAGGTCGTCATGCATGTTGCAAGTAGTATTTGATGGCCACCTCAAAGCTGTGAGACTGAGCTTTCAGTGGCATGAAGGGTCCTTGATGCCCTTTCTGTGGAGGCTGGTTGACCATAGCAGCGACCCGTGCTCTCCAAACCAGGCTTTCTGCATTGCTCACCTCAGTGAGGAGCATGTCTGCTCATTGGACTTTCGGCCTTAGCTCATTGCATGTGCAAGGTCAAGAACAATATTGTGTTGCGTTACAGTCAGAGCTTACTACCCTTTTTTAAGTGTGTCCGAGTTGTAGCCCATGAATCTTCACTCTGTGGCATTTTTGAATCCTTTACGAGTTACTAGCAGGAAAATTTGCCTATTTAGAGAGAAGTTATAAGAAGGATATTTTTGGGGCTTTTAGCAATGAGACGATTTTTGAGTGTGTCCATGCTGCAAAATGTGTTGATTTCTCCTGATTTGAGGAAAAGTCTAAGTTTCAGCTTCCATCTCCCTTTGGTATTAATTTTTTTTAAAATATGTGCATATTATTGGAATACGTAGGGGTTTTTTTTCCTGCAGCTCTGAGCTCTGAAGGCTCAGCTCTTCATCTGTACAGTATGAGAAAATAAAACTGTTTTTCTGATTAAATTGATACACCAGTCCTGGTTAAGATGATGCGTGGCAGAGAATTCCTATGGCCACCTCTGGAGTGTGCCATCTGAACACCATTAGTGAATCTATACCCATGAAGCTCTCACTTTCTGCAGAACACTGATGAAGTGCGAGAGTTTTGATATGTAATACTTTAATTAGTTTATTACGACTGTGCTGCAGGACTGCAAAGGAGTTTCAGACAGATCAGTTTGAGACCTGAGCTGCTTCAGGGTGAGACAAAGACAACAGTCCTGGAAGAGGCCAAAAGTGCAGCTTGTGAATTGCTGCTTGTACCTGCCCTTTGGCCAAACATTAGCCTCACATGGCGCCTGTTTTCCCTGGGCATTCAGGTTGTGTCAAAATGCATATATAGTTTGCCGTATTCTTTGCTGGGATTAGAGAGAAGTTCATCTTCCTCACCCTTCCCCAGGCAATTTGCCACATCACCAGAAAAAAAAACTTTTGGGAGTGAGTAAATTAATTTCATTGTGTTTGTTGGGTTTTTTTTTTCCCCATCACACAACCCTGAAAACAAGTGATACCTCTGGTCAAGCATCCCCAATGCGACATATGCACCACTTGGGGTGCTCTTGGGAAGAGAAGCATCCCTATCCAAGCTTGAAACCTCTATGAACAGCAAGAGTCAACTAAAGAATGGCAATGAGCTCTTCAGCGCACTCAGGCTTCATCCAAGGTGGTTTGCTGGATTTGTAGAAGCACTTTCAAAACATGTTGATATTCAGGATGTAATTGTTAAGTCTAGGATGGATTGGACGCAGACATGGCACTTGCTTGACACAGGTTGTTTGTATCACCTTCGTTGTGGATAAGCTTGGTCTATCTGTCGGTGTCTGTCAAACTTCAGCTCATCCTCATATGATCATAGAATCGTAGAATGGATTGGGTTGGAAGGGACCTTAAAAGATTATCTGGTCCCAACCCCCCTGCCATAGGCGGGGATGCCACCCACTAGATCAGGTTGTCTAGGGCCCCATCCAACCTGGCCTTGAACGCTGCCAGGGATCCAGGGGCAGCCACAGCTTCTCTGGGCAACCTGTTCCAGGGCCTCACCACCCTCACAGGGAAGAATTTCCTCCTAATGTCTAATCTAAATCTCCCCTCTTTTAGTTTAAACCCATTGCCCCTCGTCCTATCATTATCTACATGAGTAAAGAGTCCCTTTCCATCCTTTTTATAAGGCTCCTTTAAGTATTGAAAGGCCACAATGAGGTCTCCCCGGAGCCTTCCCTTCTCCAGGCTGAACATCCCCAGCTCTCCCAGCCTTTCTTTGTAGGAGAGGTGCTCCAACCCTCTGATCATCATAATCTATCATCACGATAGATGAAGCTATTGAGATGCCCCAGGGCATCTGAGACATACGTGCAAGGCTGGCAGTTTTGGGACAGGTCTTGCTATTGCTGTTTTCCAAAACAACATCTGTAGGCCTGATGGCACTCTAGGGTATCTCAAGTGACACTTGGGTGTCCCCCTGAATCAAACGGAGGAATTACTACTGGTAATTTACCTTCAGGCTGAATGATTGCAACAACTCAGTTTCTTCTCACCTAACTGATATTACACTAAGCAGCGGAGTAATCCTTTGCCTTTTTTGTGGGTTGTGGGGTCATTCATACCTTAGCTGGACTGAAATGACCTTCGGATGTGCCCAGCTTCCTCTCCAAGGAGACTGAGTGGTTGTTCTCAGGGCTAGGAGGCTTGTCAACCTGCTGGGATGGCAGATGAATCCATGCCCCTCAGCTTTTCTGAACTGACACAAAACAATAAAGGCTTTTTTTCTCAGTTCATTTTATCATTTATGTGTATTGTTTCCTTTTTCCTTTCCTGTCTTACCCTTATGTTTGATAAGTTGGAGGCATAGCTCAAAATTATTTATTTTTTTTTTAAGCTTCTGTTAAAACCTTTTTAATTCCTCTGGAATGCAAATTCATTTAGAGCAGAAAGATATTTTAAAGTCGTAATTTCCTGAAAGAAGATATTTTAAAGTAAATCAGACAGAAGCTTTTAAGTGTCAGCATGTTTAATTAAGGGTAGGATTTAATAATATTTTATACGGTTTTGTTATACTGCTTGTATAAGCTTTAAAAAAAAAAAAAAAAGATTTCCATAAATATTTTGAAATGTCGTTTTGATTCCGCTAATATGTTAAACCCTTCAAAGTAATACCTTCCCTGTTCAACTCAAAGCGGTCGGATTAACTTTATCTATCCTCCATTTATCGCTGCTGGCATCAATTTCTGACATGAAAAACCTTCTAGGTTTGGCAGTAGAAATGGGTTGCCAGATTGCAACATTTGCATTTAACTGTGTAATACGCTTGCCGCATTAATAACTGTAGTTATGTGACAAACCTCACCCTTAAGAATCCCCGAGCTCCAGCTATATGACATCTCTGTGATAAATTAAGAAAGCTGGTGATGAAATGCAGAACTCTCCAATGATGATAAATCCATCTGCTTTTGACCACCTTCTAGGCTTAGAGAGCTCCTTGGAGTATCCCCTCACATGCCTGAGGTCCTCGGAGCCTCCCTTCGCATGCCTCAACAGTTTCTAATGGTCACTGCAAATCAATCTACCAGAGTTTTCTTGTCAGTGTTTTCCTCCCAGATTGCCCTTGCCAGAGGTCTAAGATGGCCAGAAACCTTGGCCAAAGCAACAGCATCTTCCCATGTCAAGGTACCAGCTTTTGCAAATATCCTGTGAATTTTAGGCCATGAAGTGTTGGAGCAATGACTAGTTATTTGTGGCAAATGATGGATGCTCCAGGAGATCATGGGGGACAAGGAAGGATGGCATCTGGGGGATAACCAACTATCTCCTCTTGAAGGTCTCTTACTGCTGCTGCTTCTTATGTCATTTTTTTCTTGCTTTCACATCTGAGCTCACGATTTCTGATCTCTCCTTGGTGTCGTGGTGGGTCAAGAAAACAAGACTATAGGAGGCAACCCATTGCTGGTATCTCTACAGGTGACAACTGCGTTGCATGAGAGCCACAGCCTTCCCACATATCCGTTTCCTGTCCCCAGTTTGCAGATTTGCCCATATAGCTCCAGCTGGTTAAACAACAGAGACAGAACCCGAGGGAATGACATGAAGCAATTTGCCATTCAGCGGGACCTAGATAGGTTGGAGAGCTGGGCGGGGAGGAACCTGATGAGATTCAACAAGGACAAGTGTAGGGTCTTGCACCTGGGATGGAAGAATCCCATGTGCCAGTACAGGTTGGGGACTGACCTGCTGGAGAGCAGTGTAGGAGAAAGGGACCTGGGGGTCCTGGTGGACGGGAGGATGACCATGAGCCAGCAATGTGCCCTGGTGGCCAGGAAGGCCAATGGCATCCTGGGGTGCATTAGAAGGGCTGTGGTCAGTAGGTCGAGGGAGGTCCTCCTCCCCCTCTATTCTGCATTGGTGAGGCTGCATCTGGAGTATTGCGTCCAGTTCTGGGCCCGTCAGCTCAAGAAGGACAGGGAACTGCTAGAGAGAGTCCAGTGCAGAGCCACTAAGATGATCAAGGGAGTGGAACATCTCCCTTATGAGGAAAGGCTGAGGGAGCTGGGTCTCTTTAGCTTGGAGAAGAGGAGGCTGAGGGGTGACCTCATCAATGTTTATAAATATGTTAAGGGTGAGTGTCGGGAAGATGGAGCCAGGCTCTTCTCGGCCTCACTAAGCGATAGGACAAGGGGCAACGGGTGCAAATTGGAGCATAGGAGGTTCCGGGTTAATGTAAGGAAAAACTTTTTCACTGTGAGGGTGACAGAGCACTGGAACAGGCTGCCCAGAGAGGTTGTAGAGTCTCCTTCTATGGAGACATTCAAAACCCGACTGGACGTGTTCCTGAGTGATGTGCTCTAGGTGGCCCTGCCTTGGCAGGGGGGTTGGACTAGATGATCTTTCGAGGTCCCTTCCAACCCTTGTGATTCTGTGATTCTGTGGTTCTGTGACAGGGGAGGGTTAGGTTGGAGATCAGGAAAAGGTTCTTCACCAAGAGGGTGGTCAGACAGTGGAACAGGCTCCCCAGGGCAGTGGTCACCGCATTGAGCTTGGCTGAGTTCAAGCAGCATCTGGCCAACGCTCTCAGTCATCTGCTCTGATTGGGCTGGTCCTGTGTGGAACCAGCAGTTGGACTCGATGATCCTTATGAGTCCCTTCCAACTTGTGATATTCTATGATTCTATGAACATGGCTGTAAGATCTTCAGGGGAGCTGAAGAACAGAAGTTGGTTACCACAGCGTGAACACAAATCCTTGCACACGCACTCCAAGTCTGCTCTAACCTCCCTTGGTCTTTATGCCATTCAGAACACAGATTTGGGTAAACAAAGAGATAACCATTGTCTTCTGCCAGTGACTAGATATTGTAAGAATAAGCCTTCTCCCTCCCTCTCCCCATCCTGCACCCCTTTTTATTTGGTGCCTTGGGTGAAGAGTGTGCGCTCCCATTTTGGAAGCCAACTGCATCCTCAAGCAAGCGCTCTGTTTGTAGGAGGAAAATTTTATGCTAGCAGACATCTAGCTGGATTTCGTGATGTGTAAAAATGCTGTCATGCTTAGGCTTTTCATAAATTTATTTTGTTTATTTGGGAAAAGCTGAACTCACACTGATGTTATTTTATTTTTTTGTTTTATGGGTGACAACAGGAGGACTAATTAAGTAGTATAAACCACTCCCTCCCTTTCCAGCTCTTGGACCACCATGATAACGGCAATACTTTTACTAATTTTTCAGAATCCTTTCTGAGCTTAACCAATGACACACATGCAGATCTCCCCTTCTATTATTAGCCAAAATATTAGCTTTTTAATTTTGGGTTTGCTTCTTTTGCCGTTCTCCTGTATTGGAAATGAAATCTGGTGTTTGACTAGGTTAAAGATCAGCTTTTTGCGTCAACAGGGCAAAATTTAACCTTCCTCACGTCAAAAAAACAAACCGACTTCAAATATTCTGCCTCTTTCCTCTCGCAGAGCGAGGGGGAGTGGAAGATGAGTTCACATTTTGTTAGCATAGCCTGCAGAGGGCAAATAATTTTTTTATTTGGGTTGAAATATCCACGGGCAGGAAGTTTATCTTACTGTTTGAGATCCTGATTGGAGTGACTTGCCTCTGGATTTATAAAGTTTTATAGACTTTCAGAGACCAAACAAAAGTTCTGGAGGGGGTGACAGGACAACCGTGTTTACGGTATGTTTTTATGCCCATGGTTACACGTTCAGCACTGCAGTTCATATTGATTGACTGGAGGGACCTGTGGGATGAAGTTTGTTTAATAATTCATGTACGCAGGAGTGGAGCGTGCCGTTGTCTGGGCTGAGCATCCATTCTGCCGTGGAGTCCTTCAGGGCTCTGACATGCTAATCCAAACATGCTAATGTTTATTAGAATACTTCTATTGGCTTTGTGTAAGGTCTCATTTATTTCCTGAATCTTACGCCGGCCGTAGAGCCTGGAGCAGCGGTCCCGCCGACGAGAATGATGTTTGTTGTGATCTGTGGCTTGGGCTGCTCCCTTCAGTTGCGTTTCTGAAGGCTAATTGTGGAAGCACTTAGCATCTGCTGGAAGGTTTGCTGGATTTGAGAGGAAAAAAAAAAAAGAAAGAAAAGAAGTAGAATGCAATCTCAGAGAAGAGTATGAGGATCCGCCAAGCCATTGGAGAAAATTCTTCTGGGAAAGGGTGGTTGGGCACTGGAATGGGTTGCCCAGGGAGGTGGTGGAGTCACCATCCCTGAGGGTGTTTAAGGAAAGGTTAGATGTAGTACTTAGGGACGTGGTTTAGTGGGTAATAGGTGGTGGAGGGATGGTTGGACTAGTTGATCCTTGAGGTCACTTCCAACCTTAATGATTCTATTGCTTGCTGGAGAGGTCTCTCTGGCTTGCTTGTTTTTTTCACTGCAGTGCTCTAATGGATGAATCCTTTTGCAGCGTGCTCAATCAGGGCTGTAGTAAACCCTCCATGCAGACACTTGTCTTCCCACCACAGGAGGCACCATCAGGGGTTAATCAGATCTTCAGGCAATGTGTGTGGTCATCAGATTTTTTAACTGAGTAAGGAGTGGGTTTTTAGCGAGTAACACTTCCACAGAGCAGTAAGGGGAGATCAGGAGGAAATCTTATAGGGGATTGGGTTTAAACCCCTTTCCCTACCTTATTTGAAGTGGAACTAGATAAACCAGATGAGGATGCTCTCTGGGAAATTGTCCTGGAGAAAGAGAAGTGAATAATGCCAGATGAAATCCACAAAGAAAAGAAAATAGAAGCCAAGGCTGCTTTGAGCAAATTATAATTTTAATACAACGTTGACTGTTGTTAGTAATGTCACAGCTTTTGGAATTTAGCATGTGACTTAGCAAGCAGATTTACTCCAGAAAATGTTTGTGATCAGCCACGGGTCAACGACCTCCTCTTGAATAACCAAGCTGAAGGTCAAGTGTTTGGCAAACATGAGTGTTTTGTTTTGAAGAAAGTCAAACCTCAAGGGGATAATACGTGTTTACCAGGACATTTTATATTTCTGTCTCCTTATATTCTCTCTCACAGCGTTCACAAAACACAGATGCAGTTTGCACGTGGAGAGCTTGCCTGTTCGCCTCCTGTGATCTTCATTCATTCAGTCTTGCAGAATGATGAACAAGTAATGTCATGCCTCTTTCCTAGATGGCAGTGTCACAGAATGGGAATTTTCTTTCTATATTTAAGGCAGTGAGGGGGAAAAAAAATAAAAATCGTAATTCCCCAAAGCACATCCTTAGGGGTTAAACTAGCAGAGGAGGAATTTTCATCCTCCTTTAAAAGTTATTTTATATGAATATTAATAGAGTAAATAATTCCAGAAGGTTAAGAATGTACATGTGACCCCCCTGCACTTTGCAACAGTAAACAGTTCAATGAAGTTTGATTGTTTGAGTAGTACGAGAGCTGTGCACTTGGTCCCATGGCAACAACCACGTTACAAAAGGCGCACACAAAGGAAGCAAACTTGTTAAGGCATTCAAAACGTACAGCATTTATGAGTGTTTTGTTTCAACTGTATTTCTCCTTTTCTTAAGCTGCAGGAAACAGTAACCCTCGGTGCCAAAGTCTTGTCTAACACCCTTTTAGATGGTGTTAAAATTATAATAACCTCCCTTTTGGGTGAAAAATGGATAGATCTGTTGCCTTGAGAGGAGATGACAGTGGCTGGAGTCCAGTCTTGCTTCTTGAAGGCAAAACGTGGGGTGGAGGAGAAGTACAAACACAGCAGGAGAAGAGGGAGCAGCAGCTTTTGTTTCTGGTTCTCACTTCCAAGAGGTGCAATCTGAAAAATCTTGAGTTTGGCTAAAAATAGCACATAGGTGATCACTGCTGTCTAGTAAACTTGCACCACCATTGAACCAAAACGCTACTTCTAGACGCCTTTCTGAGCATGACTTTATGCAGGACTTCAGAGGATGCTGACTGAGATGATTGCACCAAGGGAGACTTAGGTTGGAGATGAGGAGAAATTTCTTCTCGGAAAGGGTGGTCGGACATTGGAACGGGTTGCCCAGGGAGGTGGTGGAGTCACCGTCCCTGGGGGTGTTTAAGGATAGGTTGGATGTGGAGCTTAGGGACATGGTTTAGTGGTTAATAGGTGGTGGGGGGACGGTTGGACTAGGTGATCCTTGAGGTCTCTTCCAACCTTAATGATTCTATGATTCTATGATTAAGCAAAGGTGCAAAAGGAACAGGGCAATACAGGTTGCCATAAGTTTGATCAACGCAAACGGTGCTGCTTGTGGGATGTGGGAGGTAAATTAGTGTTACTCATTCGGATGAATCTGTCCCTGGTGGAAGGAAGGAGGTGAGAGCAGACAGACACACTTGCATTGCAGATGCAGATGAAGATTACACACTTTGAATACTGTATCCAGTTTTGGTCCCCTCACTACAAGAAGGACATTGAGCTGCTGGAGCGTGTCCAGAGAAGAGCAATGAAGCTGGTGAAGGATCTGGAGCACAGGTCTGATGAGGAGCAGCTGAGGGGACTAGGGTTGATTAATCTGGAGAAGAGAAGGCTGAGGGGAGACCTGATCACTCTTTGCAACCACCTGAAAGGAAGTTGTGGTGAGGTGGCTGTTGGTCTCTTCTCCCAAGTAACAAGTGACAGGACAAGAAGAAACGGCCTCAAGTTGCGTCAGGGGAGGTTTAGGTTGGATATTAGGAAAAATTTCTTCACTGAAAGGGTTATCAAGCACTGGAACAGGCTGCCCAGGGAAATGGTTAAGTGACCATCCCTGGAGGTATTTAAAAGGCATGTAGATGTGATCCTTAGTGACATGGTTTAATGGTGGACTGGGCACTGTTACGTTTATGGTTGGACTCAGAGATGTTAAAGGTCTTTTCCTACCTAAATAACTCTATAACTGATTTGATGACAGTGCAGAGTCAGAGAAACAAGGACAAGTTGGGGTTGTATTGGCAAAGAGCAGCACTGATGTGGGTTGGGCGCTGTTAAAACTATTTTCTGTGAGTGGACTCCCAAGACCTGAAAGTGATCCATTGAGGGCTTCCTGCGTGTATGTAGGATTGCAGTATTTTTTCAATGTGAAGCTCTAAGTGATCTTAGAATCTGAGGGAACAGCATGAACAGCATGAAGCTGCAACAGAGGAGAGTTACGTTGGAGATCAGGAAAAGCTTCTTCACCCAGAGGGTGGTGGGGCCCTGGCACAGGCTTCCCAGGGCAGTGGTCACCACCCCGAGCTTGGCTGAGTTCAAGCAGCATCTGGCCAACGCTGTCAGTCATCTGCTGTGATTGGGCTGGTCCTGTGTGGAGCCAGGAGTTGGACTTGACGATCCTTATGGATGCCTTCCAACTCAGGATATTCTGTGATTCTATGATCTTCTTTCCTTTCAGCATAATTACCCAGTAACAAAGTGCGATGCCTGACATTTTTGTTGTGCATTTATGGTACTGCACATGATTGCGGTTGTGTTATTACATGGCAGGGTTAGAGATAAAACCATCTCAGATGGTTCCACTGGTGCTGACGGGTCATTTCTGTACGTAGACCATGTTAACCGCCTGAGCAAGCAGATTGCAAATGGGATTTAATACGGGTTTGTATTAGCTGCTGAAATGCTTGAGAAGGAGGGCAAAACAGCGGAGTTATTTACCAAAAAAGCAGGTTACAGCAGCAACTTGACAGGAGGTTTAGATTATAGTGTTGATAAAGCTCCTCAACCTCTCCTGCTTGATTTGCATCTGGAGTACAGGGAAAATCCAGCTATGTCACATTGTCTGAAGAACATAAATGAAAGAGAGCAAGATTATTGAATTGCTGAGCATGGCAAATTCCCCCAAGCCCTGAAGAATAATGTATTTTAGCTATGCTGTACAGTTTATAAAGGTCAGTTTGCACTTCAATTACAAATCTAGGTTTAAAGGTTGTAAAAGACACAGGAAAAAAATAGTGATTTTTTTTTTTTAATTTTGTAATTACCTCTTGGAATGCTGATAATATTTCAGACTCATCTGTAAAAAGCTTTCACAGTACTATAGCAACAGGCATTTTGAAAGCCTGAGTAGAGATGCTGAAAATCTAGGTCCTAGTTTTATTTCTCCATTTTGCAGATGGACAAAATAAACCGTGCGAATTTTTACGGTGAATTAATTACAAAGTTGGGAAGCAATCTTGTATGAAAGGTTCGGTCAAACAGCAAACCAAATATAATTAAAAAGAAGCCACTTTTTTTAAAAAAATAAATTCTTATCCTTTTTTACCAGCATTCTGGTTGTTAATCTTTATTGAATACGGTTTCACACAGAGCTGGGAGAGCAGGGTCTTTGCATCCTGGTTAAATCTGGAGTTGACTGGTATAACAAGAGAAAAGGTTTCCGGCAATGAGGAAATGACCAGAAAAAGGAATAACTTTTTTCTCCTGTATAAATATGATGGGAACAGGATAAGAAATGTTAATTTTAAGTACATGAGGAGATGCTCGTGCATTTTACCCAGGTGCTCCCTTACCATGGGTGGCAGCCTAGCTCTGTAAATTCTTGGCTATGCCTCAGTGACCATGCTGCTAACAAGCCATAAAGAGAGAAAGCTGGGTCACAGGGTAAAGGTTACTACATTACAGGACCAGACCACACTAATTATGGCACTGAAAAGTTAATTTGAGTGGATTCAGCTAACTTATTGCATTTCTCAGGTTGTTAGAGGGTGATTATTTTTTATTTTTTTTCCTCTCATACCAGCAGAGGAAAGCTCCTTCCCTTGACACGTGTGATGCAGTCAATTTTGTGTGTCTTCATTCAACCAATTATGCCTGAGAGATGGACAATTAAAAAAAAAATCTGTTTTTATGGCAAGAGCACTGCTGCCTCTGGCATTTTACCTGCCATAGCAGTTCTCTACGTAGGGGAGGAAGATGACTGAGGACAAAGGGGGTCAGAAGGAAATAAAAAATTAAAAAAAAAAAAAAATGAAAGAAGGAAACTTGGAAGATGCTCTTCCTAAAGCTGTTGGCTACGTGTGTGTCTCCTGAACTGCCTGACTTTCTTTAAGCAGCCAAATGTTTGACAAATGCATTGAGAACAGGATTGATCTGCCCAGCAAGAAGCTGGTCTCTGATGATGCTCTCTGGATGAGCAGTTGGGTCGTAGCACTAGAAATGCTTTTGGACATCAGACTGGGCATATGTCACCCAACAAGGTTCCTGCAACAGGCGAAGAGTCAGGATGCTGCTGCCTGCTCTGCCTCTGCCAGAATGAAACGTGCATGGAAGCTTTGGGCTGAGGTGATGGGCTTCAGGACCTCTGTCTCACTCTTTTTGTCACCACGTGCTTTGTAGAAAATGTCACATGGCTCATTGCTGTGGGAAGAGAGAGAAGCCAAGAGAAGTAGGACAGTATTTGTCATGCGTTTTCATGTATCCAAGCTGCTTTGGTGGGGGCTGGCACATGAGACAGCTTAATGCCAGGATCTGAGCTCCACTTTGACAACTGACTTAAGCAAAAGTCATGGCCAAAACCAGCTGTTTCCTATTATACGGCTCGTTCTGCTGTGGTTTCTCCTGTATTGGCAGCTATGGGCTGCTATGGGCATCTCTTCCCAAATCTAAGCTTTCTTGCACCAGGAGCCAAGAGAATTTAGGAGATGGGGCGTAGTGTTGCCGCTCAGTAACTCCAGTCACACCCACGGAGCCGTGACCATTGCCTTAGGGAGAAGTGCTCCAGGTACACGCCAGGTATGCTGTTTAGTGCTTATTAGAATAGAATAGAATAGAATCATTAAGGTTGGAAGTGACCTCAAGGATCATCTAGTCCAACCATCCCCCCACCACCTATTACCCACTAAACCACGTCCCTAAGTACCACATCTAACCTTTCCTTAAACACCCTCAGGGACGGTGACTCCACCACCTCCCTGGGCAACCCGTTCCAATGCCCGACCACCCTTTCCGAGAAGAACCTTCTCCTCATCTCCAACCTGAACCTTCCCTGGCGCAACTTGCAGCCATTTCCCCTTGTCCTGTCACTGGTTATCTGCGAGAAGAGGCCAACCCCCAGCTCACCACAACTCCCTTTCAGGTAGTTGTAGAGGGCAATAAGGTCTGCCCTGAGCCTCCTCTTCTCCAGACTAAACAAGCCCAGTTCCTTCAGCCGCTCCTCATAAGACCTGTGCTCCAGCCCCTTCACCAGTTTCGTTGCCCTTCTCTGGACACGCTCCAGGGCTTCGATATCTTTCTTGTGGTGAGGGGCCCAAAAGTGGACACAGTACTCGAGGTGCGGCCTCACCAGGGCTGAGTACAGGGGGACAATGTCAGCTGTATTTCATCCTAATTTTTATGAAGCCACTAGGGCTCGGTTTCTTTCTGCTCAAGCAGTGTAACCAACAAGCATTATTTTAGTATTTCACTGTTTTTTTCCCCAAATATATAATGGTAGATAAATTGTGTATGAAGGTGTGTATATATGTGTCTGTGTACGCTATGTAGACACCCTTACTTAAATACATAAACCACTTTATTAACTATATATAATAATCATTTTGCGTTGTGTTTCCAAACGGCTTGTGCGTCGGGGTGAGGAGTGCCCAGACAGACACATGAATTGAGTCATGGAAGGAAATGAAAAAAAAAGAAAAAAAAAAAGGGATTTGGGATTTTCATCAATCTAAAACCTCATTAAGCATCTGTGGTTTAAGAGGCAGAGTTCTGTGGCCAGTGGAGCTGTTAGCAGCGCCTGATCCTGCTGCAGTAGTTTCTGCTGCCACGAAGAATGTTTCCTCCTGTTCCGTCTTGCAACGTACAGGTAATATATGTAAAAATAAAGGCAGAGATCACTTGAAGTGATTAGCCAGGATATACAGTCGTAGGGTTATACACCTCCTCTTCCCTTTGAAATGTGTAAAATTCGTTAAATATTGGGATCTTCTCTCATTTAAGACTGCTGACTTTCTATTTTCTTTATTGTTTAGAAGTGAAATGAGTATGTGCAGTACTCTTCTCACGCTTGTCAACTGGCAAGATGATGGATAAAGAGGAGAAAAGAGATGCTCGTGCTTGTCAGCGATGCTTCTATCCTGCTAAAAGCAAAAGGCGTTATATTTGCTTGTGAAGATATTCCTTAATCCAGCTGCTAGATCACAGAGTGATTGTGCAGCTCTTAGAAAACCCGAGCATCTTTTATTGCCGTTGTCCAGATTCCCTTTTCAGACAAAATACATTTTCCCTAGACTGGTCCAAGCGATTTTGCCAATCGACCCATCCAGATAATATACGTAACCCCATATATGCACGTGCTTCCCTCACTGCATTCGGGGGGGCTGCAAGACAGAGTGCTGGGAAGGTCTGGTTTATGCATGAGCTGCTGTGCCTGCTCAGCAGGAGGAGATTATTCCTGTGCAGATGGGTAGAGTTACTGAAAAGTGCACCTTGGTGGCCTGCCTCTCTAATCTCTTCCCTGGGTATTCTGCGGGACTCCAGGCGAATGACACGTAGCCCTGAGCAAAGTAATTTGTTGCTGTGTAATTGCATGGAGTAGTGAGTGTAGTGCTATTGTTTACAGGTTTGGTGCTTTTGGGGAATTTTGTCTTAGGCTGTGTTCAAATTCATGTTTTCCTAGATTTTGGGGGCAGTGGTCAAGTTCAAGAATGAAGTCTTTGTTGGCTCAGCCCTAACTTACTTTTTCTGAAGCGTTTTGGTCACAACAACCCCAGGCAGTGCTACAGGCTGGGGGTGGGGTGGCTGGAGAGCTGCCTGGCAGAGAAGGACCTGGGGGTACTGGTCAACAGCGGCTGAACATGAGCCAGCAGTGTGCCCAGGTGGCCAAGAAAGCCAATGGCATTCTGGCCTGTATCAGGAATAGTGTAGCCAGCAGGACTAGGGACGTGATTGTCCCCCCATACTCGTCTCTGGTGAGGCCGCACCTTGAGTACTGTGTCCAGTTTTGGGCCCCTCACTACAAGAAGGACATTGAGCTGCTGGAGCGTGTCCAGAGAAGAGCAATGAAGCTGGTGAAGGGTCTGGAGCACAAGTCTTATGAGGAGCGGCTGAGGGAACTGGGCTTGTTTAGTCTGGAGAAGAGGAGGCTGAGGGGAGACCTGATCGCTCTCTACAACTACCTGAAAGGAGGTTGTAGTGAGGAGGGTGTTGGTCTCTTCTCCCAAGTAGCAAGCAACAGCATAAGAGGGAATGGCCTCAAGTTGTGTCAGGGGAGGTTTAGATTGTGTATTAGGAAAAACTTCTTCACGGAAAGAGTAGTGAGGTCTTGGAACAGACTGCCCAGAGAGGTGTTTGAATCACCGTCCCTGGAGACATTCAAAAAAACGTGTAGACCTGGCACTCCAAGACATAGTTTAGTAGATATGGTGGTGTTAGGTTGACAGTTAGACTTGATGATCTTGGAGGTCCTTTCCAACCTTAGATCTTAGAATCTATGATTAAGAAATTATTCAGTGCTGATTAGGTTTAACGGAAAAAAACGACAATGAGAATAAAGACGTGACCCAAAGCTGGTTCCTGTGATGTATAATGCAGGATGCTCTGAATTGTTCACCAGAAGCTGGGTCGAGGCCAAATCTGCTGCTTTTGCATGTTGATTAACACCTGAGTAGGAGTACTTACAGAGTCAGGTGGAGCTCAGTGGGAGCCACAATATACTCTAATACCATTAGGGCATAGCAACTTGCTTTTCCAACCCCCTGCAAAAAGAAAATGGGAAGAGGAGTATAGGCGGGCAAGCTTACCAGCTCTGTGGTACCTTATATGGGAATATCGTTGTAGAAAAGAGACCTCACTTGACTTGCCCATGAGAGGCTCCAAAGTTTCTGATGTGACATTCCTCTCCGAGGCGTCTCTGTACAGACAGTGTCTTAACACCAGTAAGAGCTGTTGGACCTACCAAGAAAATGTGGTAGCTTAATAAATGACGATACAGGCAGCATTTTATTCATAAGTGACGGTGTGGATGGAGGCACAAAGAGGGGAGTAGGAGCTGAAGGAGGCATTAAATCTGGCATTTGTAGAGTGGGAAAATCATCAGCGTGAGGGGGAGCTGGAACATGATGGACTGTTTATTGTGAGAGAGGAGAGATTTATGACGAGCGTGTGAACGGCTCACTGTTTTCCCCGTCGCCTCCTGTTTTCACGGAGGAATAAGAGTTTCTAGCTGAAATCAAAGTTTGCCTAAGCAAGAACAAAACACGGTTCAGAGCAACTAGAAAAAATAAATATCGTAAGTAAAGAACCTCATATTACATTTTAAACTACCCTTGGCACAGTGTAAGATGATTGTAAAATTGCAAAGATGCCTAGAAAACACAAACTCTGAATAATTCCTGGGTGAAATGAAGAACAGGATTGACTTCATAAGACTGCTATACATAATAAAGTTGAATAAAATACAGAAAGCTGACTCTGTGCTTTCATATGTACCCATAAGCATTCATGTTTGCTTTTTTTCAGGCTCCTCTTCCCTCCCCCATCAGTTGGCTTAACGGAAATTGCTCCATTTCTTCACGAATTTTCTTCTCTTACGCACATATGACTGCATAGCTTTCATAGCCCAATACCTTCCACCTTGGTGGATGCAGTAGCACATCTGCCCTCTGATCTACCTGCCTTACCATTAGAATAGAATAGAATAGAATAGAATAGAATAGAATAGAATAGAATCATTAAGGTTGGAAGTGACCTCAAGGATCATCTAGTCCAACCATCCCCCCACCACCTATTACCCACTAAACCACATCCCTAAGTACCACATCTAACCTTTCCTTAAACACCCTCAGGGATGGTGACTCCACCACCTCCCTGGGCAACCCGTTCCATTTGTACCCTGTGCCTCGTCATTGATTACACTTGTGAATTTCCTTTATTTTCCTACGCACCCTGTTTTGATAGTTTCCTGACTCAAAGATTTGATATATTCCCATGATGTGGCTTTCTTATTTAAATTATGATTTCATAGTGAGTTCCCCATGACCACTGGTGACTGCTTTTATAAATGGTTCACTTAAATGAAGCTTTAAGTTCTGATCAAAGCATATGGATAAAGGTAGGTGTCTGCTCATCTGGGGATTGACTGGGGATTGTACGTGGCTGTTTGTGTGGATGAGTAAGGTGATTCTGTATTTAAAGGGGTGCTGCCCTGTGTGTAAATGTCAGGGCTTGGGAAAGACATGCTTGTAATGAGTTGTGTTTTTCTTCAGTTGTGGGTTAGGGATTTTTTTGTGGGGTTTTTTTTTTAGGTTTTTTTAGACCGTAGTACTTTTTAATCCCATTTACTTGTCACAGCTGTGATTGCTCAATATGGTAAACAACAACGACCAGATTATTTTTAATCCTTTTTTAATCATGTTCCCTTCTTTAGTTTTGTGCTGTTAACACATGGCTGCAGAGTCCGAGCTGGGTGTGTTGTAGAACATTTAACCCTGACTTTTGAAATCTAGATTGGTGAGAGTAAGGACAAACAAACAAACAAAGCCATGCAGGCCTTTCTGTTTGTCTACAAAGCCTGCAGGCTGGCCTCAAGGCCATCTTATCCCCACCTTATTCAGGGGACAGTTGTCAAAAAAGTTACGTACAGTGCCATAACATATATATAATCTTACAGGGTGCCCAGAGAGGTTGTGGAGGGTCCATCCCTGGAAGCATTCCAGGCCAGGTTGGATGGGGCTTTGGACAACCTGGTCTAGTGGAGGATGTCCCTGCCATGGCAGGGGGGTGGAACTAGATGGGCTTTGAGGTCCCTTCCAACCCAAACCATTCTGTGATTCTATGATTCATTCTACATCTGTGGTACTGAAGATTCTAAAGCAATTCCTCTCTGAAATATTTTTAACCTTATGCTTTACTGCATTTTCGTGAATATCCCAAACTTATTTTATTATTAAACAATCTGTAATAATGTCTTAAAAATGCTGCAGTGCAAAATGACTAATTCAGTCTGTCACCACCTTCCTTCTTGCTCTTGAGTTTTCAGGGAGAGAAACAGAGGGGCCCTGACCACCCCATGTCCGTAACAAAGCCCGTGACAGTGACAGTGATTCAGGATTTGAACCTTTAGATGATGTTGACACCTCCCTTTTTAAAGATGAAGGTACAATGGTTCATGTTATTTTAGCCGTTTGCTCTCCAACCACCTTTATGAGGGGAAAACAGGACCGCACAGGTAAAAGAGGCACGTTGACATGTTGACAGCAGACTCAGCAGGAGTCAGCAGTGTGCTCTGGCAGCCAAGAGGGCAAACCACATCCTCCGGTGCATCAAACACAGCATAGCCAGATGGTCAAAAGAGGTGATGATCCCACTGCATTCAACATTGGTGCCACCTCACCTTGAATATCATGTGCAGTTCTGAGCCCTACAGTTTAAGAAGGTTGTGAAGGTCCTTGAATGCATCTGGAGGAGGGCAACAAGTTGGTGAGAGGGCTGGAAGGCATGTCCTATGAGGAGCAGGTGAGGGCTTTGGTCTTATCTGGTTTGGAGAAAAGGAGGCTGAGGGGCAACCTCATTGCTCTCTACAGTTTCCTAAGGAGGGGAGGTGAGAAGGGAGGTGCTGATCTCTTCTCCTTGGGGTCCAGTGATAGGATACAGGGGAATGGTTGAAAGCTGCACCAGGAGAAGTGTAGACTGGACATCAGGAAATATTTCTTTATTGAGAATGTGGTCAAACACTGGAATAGGCTTCCTGGAGAGGTGGTCGACACCCCAGGCCTGTCAGTGTTGAAGAGGCATTTAGACAATGCCTTTAATAATATTGTTATGTAAGTTAAATCTTTTGGTCAGCCTGGAATTGGTCAGGCAATTGGACTAGATGATCATGGTAGGTCCCTTCCAACTGAGATATTCTAGTCTAGTCTAGTCTAGTCTAGTCTAGTCTATTCCGTTCTTTTGTTCTGTAGAAACCGATTGTCTCTCCCTCTGCTCATCCCCAGCCTCCAGATTTGAGCTCCTTGCCTTCTGACCAGAAGATGTTACCATGCTTTCAGTAGTAATATTGTAAGGCAGCTACAAAGAGCTTCTTTTGCCTTCTTCTGCCAGACTTTTCCTGAGCAGAGATGGGAGTTCGGTGCATGTTGCTCTACACTCCAGCAGTGATGTGCATGGTGGGTGTGCAGCACTCCTTAATGTGGTAATTAGGGGATGCCTGATTTAAACACGCTACGCAAGGCCTGCTGTCATTTATTTACTTGTTTATTTGGGGACTTTATTCATTTGTTTGCTTTGATAAATAACCTCGCTAGTTTGAAAAAGTGCACAGCGAAAAGCGCGTGTGGCCGCAGCCCCTCTGTGGTGGCCCTGCCCCGTCATGGATCTGTGCTATTTGTCAGGTAAAAACCTCTTGTTATTGACAAATAGGTTTAGTGTGAATGTATATTTTTAAGAAACCCACAAAAAACAACCAACCAACCAAAGAACATTTTAATTGAGATAAATTGTATAATGACATGGGAACAAATGTTCTATAAAAATAGATTTGGTCTACCTTTTAGCCTGGTGAAGTAGCTGGGCGTAAACTTGGTCTTTGACTTGAGTCCTTGGCTAAAGCCAGTGTTTCTGGGTGAAATATTGCAAGCGAAGTTTCAAGCCGAAAAGAATTCATAGTGACCCAAGTGTTTGGTTTTGGCACATAAATAAATTTATCTCTATCCTGCCTTCTTTGCAGTGATGTCCAAGCTCCTGGTATTTATTACAGTTTTAGTCAGCAGTCCTTTGAATATCAAAATAAGGTATGTAAAACTCCTACAGTGTGTACTTCACTGGGACAGCAGCTGTGCTAGAAGCAGTTGTAATAGTAATAAGAATGAGAAAGATTGCTGGGAGGTATTTTAGTCACTGTCAGAATCAGTATTTCACTTTCAAAACACGGCTGTGTCTCTCAGGTCAGCAGTTTAGCAGTAGTCCAGGGACTGAAGGATCTAGCAGAATACATCAAACCCATCAATTTTCACAGAAATGTGCCCATAACATCTTCCAGTGACCCCCACCTTGCAGCACCACAACATTGTGCATTTTGTTACTCCTTCAAACCTTGATGAGACAAAAGGGAGCACACCATCTGCAGGGAGCCATGGTTTTATTATTAGCCCAGTTAATGTTTTACCAGTCTGATTGTCCAAGTTACCAATCATTAACAGGTTGCCCAGAGAAGCTGTGGAGGCCCCCTCCCTGGCAGTGTTCAAGGCCAGGTTGGATGGAGCCCTGACCAACCTGATCTAGTGGGTGGCATCCCTGCCTGTGGCAGGAGGGTTGGAACCAGATGATCTTTTAAGGTCCATTCCAACTCAAGCCGTTCTACAATTCTATGATTACAGAAAGTTTCATGAATAATGTAACTATAATTGTTATTACTGGTACTTTTGTCGTGTGGATTCTCAGTTATTCAGGTTTTCTATTCTTTTGTCTCTCTAAAGTTGTTTTTACCTGGTTCACAAGGTAGCACTGCTGTCATGATCATTGATGAACCAAGATGAGTTGTATTTTACAGACTAGGATGTCTAGTACCACCTCATGTTTGTCCTGCTCCATACCTCATTTTACTTTAGAGTCAAAGACAGAATAACAACTTGCTATTACTACAAACTGATGCTACATTAGCACAAATCTGGATGACTGCAACTGTCCAGACAATTGTTGTTGCAGGTAAAATAAGCTCAGATGAACTCAAGTCAAGACAACCTCAGATGAACTAAGTCCTTGAGACTATGCACTGTCAGGTCAGGTCAAAGCCTATGGCTTTTTACTAAATGATGGCAAAATCATGTTTACTGACTGCCTTTTGAGGCAGACCACCAAGCGGAAGCAATAAATGTTGGTGTGACTAATAAAAATGTAACCTGTTTATCCATGGCTAGTGGGCAAATCACAATAACCAATATTATCCCAGAGCACAGGATTAAGGCGAATTTTGAGGTTGTGTTAAGAGTTACAGTCAGTATAATAAAAGACACGGTATTACGCCTAGTCCTTCCAGATTTGGGAGCTGCTTTTCAAATAGGCAATGAATGACTCTGAGTGACCAATGTGTCCCTAATTAAAAATGTCTTGTGAGAACCAGGTATTACAGTTCTTCAAAGGTGTAATCCTGTTGACACATCTGGAGTGTAGCCCCTTTGTCCAGGGTTATTCATTAAATCTGAGGGCGAGAAGTAAATGGTACTTGCTATTCACTATGTGGCACAAGCAACCAAAAAGTCTTCTATAGCTTCCTTTATTGTCAAAAACTCTTCTTCCTCAAGTGGGTGTAAATAACATCGGGACACGTACGTATCCCTAAACAAAAATAATGGTGCGCAAAAAAGAAAAAGCGTTGAGGTCTCAAGTTGTTTAATTAAGTCTGGAAGTGTTGTTGTTGTTGTTGTTATTATTATTATCATTATTGTTATTATTTGGGGTGGAGGCAGTGTTCACCATTTTCATGTCTGTTCAATTTCAAATTATTCCCATTAAAAATAAATATGTCAAAGGAAACAGGAAATTTCAGTGCTTTAGCTTTTTCATACTAGGATTTTCCTCACCGTGCCTGTTCTTCTCTTTTCTCTATATCATCTGGATCTTGATATGGCCTCAGTCTGGCTTAGTGATGAAGGAAAGATGAGATACAAACCTTGGTGTATACCTGTTGTTACAAAGCCTAGCTAGAACTCGACTTGTGTTCTGTTTATATTTAGGTCCTTTAATCTATGTGACCAGAAGGTGGTGTGAAGGCAGAGGGAGAAGGAAGTGGGGAGGGAGAAGAGAGGGCAGGAGATGAGTGCTCTGTGCTGATTTTCCTGCCTGAGAGCCAGGTCTTCATGAATGAGTTGCACCAGGATATCTGATAATTGCTTGCAGTTTAGCAGCTACCACCATCTGCTCTTGTGCATGATGCATAGGGATGGTTCCCTTACATCAAGCTGAGAGCTTGACCAAATGACCACCAGTGGTCCCATCCAACGTAAATTATTCCATGATTCTAAGAGAAAGTATCAAATACTGATATTTTCCTATGAGGTCACATCTCTGTTGCCCATACACTGGACAACTATAGAATCATAGAATATCCCAAGTTGGAAGGGACCCATAAGGATTATCGAGTCCAGCTTCTGGCTTCACACAGGACCAACCCCAATCAGAGCAGATGGCTGAGAGCGTTGTCCAGATGCTGCTTGAACTCAGTCAAGCTTGGTGCTGTGACCGCCTCCCTGGGGACCCTGTTCAAGTGCCAACTATGTTGCAGAGAAGCTCTGATGAGGCCACCTTGATGAAACGTCATCTTGATCAAAGGGATATAAAGATCAATCATGCCTGAGGTATGCAAGTGAAGTTGAGGTCAGCATTTGGTGGGTGCTTAGAGATTATTGGGCACTTTTCACTTTAGTTGTTGCAAATCTGTCCAGTCTTCTGCATAAGTTTATATGGCTCGTCCTTGTGCTCTCTAACCCTTGTTACAATTCTCACGACGTGTGAATGAGGATTGGAAAGGTAGTTGAAGCACGCTGATGAAGTACATGGGTTCCATTGGTTTCAATGACAAAGTTTTCTCTAGACAAACGGGGACCATGGTGACATTTAGAGAAATTTTATAAAGATTTAGTGATGCACGTGGTTCACTTGGGTACAAACTGGTTGACGGTGGAGTAATTAAAGCAGGCTTGGAAAGACTGTCATGTGCAACTCACAGTAATACAGATTTAATCTGGGTTATTCCCATCCTTTTGTTGTGGATTCAGCTTTGGTTTTTTACGTGTTTTGTCCCACTTTCCCCTGAAAGCTTTTTGCTTTCAGAAATGGCAAGTAGATGGTGATGGAGATGATTGATGCTAATGTTGGAGTTTTGGGCAATAGACTGCTTCTGTCTCTCTCTCACAGCTTCTCATTCATCCCTGTTTTAATTCAGCATCTGACTCTTGCTTCTTTCAGACACCTCTCCCCCCCAAAAAAAGAAAAAAAAAAAACCAAACCAACAGAAAGAAGAGGTTGTCCTTAGCCTCCCTGCTGTCATCACCAGCTGATGTTCATGGCCTGGAGATTGGCTTTCCCAGACACTTACGCTGCTGGAAAAAAATGCCACACGTTTTTCTGTTAAAAGTAGCCTCTCCACCATTGTGCGTGGGATCAGATCACGACGGACAGTGTTTCCCAAGGGCACTCACACACTGGTTTGCGGAGCATTGAGTCCTACAACTGGTAAATGCTCTCTGGGGCTGCAGGTTGCTGGGGGAGATGGAACGCTGGGGCGTCTGATTCAAGGTATGGTGTGGTATCTACTAATTGTTTGGAGAGGTTGTTTGGTTGTTTTTCTTTCCTTCTGGGAGTCTTCTGAAGTTCCCTTCATTTTTTGATGCTTCTTCCAGTTCCTCCTGTGTGCCTTGATTTACTCTGAAGGATCTTTCTGTGTTCTTCCCTTGGAATTTTGATTGTCCTGGCACCAAACTAAACTATTAGGAAGTTATTAAACTAATGAGAGTTAAAACATTTTGTCTTTCTCTTCCTGGCAGGGTGGTATTCAAACTCAGTATAATCATTTGCACACACTGAATCTTAAATTTCATATAAAAATATAATTTGTTAATTAGGCTTTCTCCATCACATACATTAGACTAATGGTTGCGGCTCATTACTTGTCTGAGAACAGTCCGGGTGGTGATCAATCACTTTGGGATGCAAATGGATTTGTGATGACTGACCTCCATAATCCAGTCTTTGAGGGATATGGGAAGAGAAGGATCTTTCTCTCCAGAGGCTACATGAAAGAAAAGTGTGAGCTAATGCAGTGCTGGACTAAGAGCACTTGTGTGTATGCAGAAAAGAAAAATAGGATGGCATTGATCTCTGAAGAGGAGGGAAGAGGGACACTTCTGCAACCCAGTTAGTCACTGTGGCTTTTTCCATGAAGAAATTTCGTTCTGAAATCACAGATTGATAAAACTCCGCTCCAGCCATGCGAATGTTGAGTTGCACCTGAGAAAAGCCCTATAGGCTGGATGCAACTCTTCATGGCGTAAAGCTTGTTTGATTTTAGAGACAGTGCTGAGGATTGAATGTGTTCAGTGGTGAATATAGCAACGAAAAATCAACAGGGCTAAACCAACCAACTATACCTGCCTGAATGACTGGACATTTCCATGCTACCTCATCCACCGTCTCTCACCATCTTCCACTTCCTCGAAGGTTGTGAGGTGTCATAGGTAGACAAGAGGCCATACATTTTGTGGTTTGTCTGAAATACCAAGGATTTATGTGGCTGCTTTGCAGAGGTCAGATTTGAGGTCCTCGGCATGCCGTGCCCCTTGCCTCCCCTTCATGCATGGCTGAGTTGAGTTTATGTCCATGCTCTTCATCTTACCACCTCCTGCACCGGGGAGATCTGCCCCTGAAGAGCCTCAAATTGGAGGTGGCTTTTGGTTTTACGTTTGTTTTCTGGTATTAATGGAAGAGAAGAGAATAGCTGTGATGCTGTGTGCATTAGCAGCCTTAATGCAGGATTCGTAAAGCACGTCAGGAAAGTAGTACTTTGTGCTGAGGCTTTAGGGGTATAAAATGAGGAGGAGGATGACTGTGGTAACAGACCTAGCTTAGGCTTTGCTTTGTAAAGCAGATATTTCAGTACTGGGCTGTTCAGTGGGACCTGGTCTAGCTCCGAGTGGGTATTAAAGAACTCGTGTTGCTTTCATTTGGCTTGTAGGTAGAGTTAACATCTTTTATTAGACCCAGTGTTACAGTTGGAAAAATAGATGAGCTTTCATCAGATGTACAAGACCTGTCTTGTAGGCCTAAAGCTTCTTGCAGCTCTACCACTCGTTCTGATAAAAAATATTACCTCTGCCTAAACATGTTGTCTTACATATGTTCTCAGACCATCACAACTACAGCAAATTACTCCTTGTTACCTTGGGAAAGAAGGGAGATTGTCCAGCGTATTCTAGGAGAAAACAACTCCTTTTTCTGCAGGTGCTTGGGGCTGTTGTGTGTCCTGGGTGGGACTGTAATGCCGTGCCACTGGGGCTGCGGAAAATTGCCTTGGGAAACCTCGGCTTGCAAAGTGCTCTGCAAATACATATTTCACGTGAAATGTAACTTGTCGGATGGAAAATCTAAGGCAAGTTTTAGGTTTTGAGGCTGTCAACTGAAGTATTGCTTGCCTCTCTTCTCTGGGACTGGGTGGTTGAAGGCAAGAGGAGGAGTAAGACAATAAATTACTGGGGTGTATAGATTACCTGAGGGAGGAAAGGAGATTGTCTCATGTTATATGGCAGAGGGGAAAAATAACAGCTAAGCCTTGCTCTATTGAGCAGAGACAGCTAAGGTGTGTTTACAGGGAGTGGTGACAAGTATAATAACCAGTTACAACGCACTTCCAGGTATGAGTGCCTCAGTCTAACGTCATCAGGATATTAAATGGTAGAAGAAATAATAGTAACCATAGGACGTCATCATGTGAACCTCACGCAACAATTTCCACTGCCCTTCTCTCCTCTCCTCTCCTCTCCTCTCCTCTCCCCTCCTCTCCCCCCCACAACGCGCAGGC
>VWZZ01007176.1:69698-91749 GCA_013399095.1 Psophia crepitans
TTCTCCAGGCTAAACAGCCCCAGCTCTCAGCTTTTCCTCTTACAAGAGATGCTCCAGTCCCCTAATCATCTTCCTAGCCCTCTGCTGGACTCTGTCCAGTAGTTCCCTGTTTTTCTTGAACTGAGGAGCCCAGAATTGGACACAGAACTCCAGAAGTGGCCTCACCAGGGCAGAGTAGAGAGGGAGGAGAACCTCTGACCTGCTGGCCATGCTGTTCTTGATGCACCCCAGGACACCATTGGCCTTGTTGGCCACAAGAGCACATTGCTGGCTCACGGAGAGCTGCTTGTCCATGAGGCCTCCCAGGTCCTTCTCCGCAGAGCTGCTTCCCAGCATGTCAACTGCTAAACCCTACTGGTGCCTGAGGTTATTCCTCTGTGGCTGCAGGACCCTACAGTTGCCCTGATTGAATTTTGTAAGATTCCTCTCTGCCCAACTCTCCAGTCTGTCGAGATCTTGCTGAATGGCAACGCCGCCTTCCAGTGTGTCAGCCACTGCTCCCAGTTTTACATCATCAGCAAACCTGCTGAGGGAATGATCTGTCCCCTCATCCAGGTCATTGATGAATATGATGATCAAGACTGGACCCAGTACTGACCCATGGAGCACAACGCTAGCTACAGGCCACCAGCTAGATTCTGCGCTGCTTATCACAACCCTCCAAGCTCTGCCATTCAGCCAGTTCTCAATCCACCTCACTGTTAACTTATCCGATGATCATTTACTGCTGATGTACTTGAAGAAGACCTTGTTGTCCTTGATGTCCCTTGCCAAATTGAATTCCAAGTGGGTCTTAGCTTCCTTGTTGCTTCCCTGCATACTGTGACAACATTCCTATATTCCTCCCACTATTGGCCATTCTCTTTTCCCACAATCTGTAAACTGCCTTCTTCCCTTTGAATTTTCCTGGCTCATCCATGCAGGTCTCCTGTCTCCTTTGCTTGATTTCTTACTCATAGGGATGCACTGATCTTGAGCTAGGAAGAGGTGGTGCTTGAATGTTGACCAGGTCTCTTGGACCTCCCTAGAGCCCTAACTCATAGGATTCTCCCAAGCAGGTCTTTGAAGAGTCCAAAGTTAGCTCTTCTTAAATCCAGGGTTGTAATCCTGCTTACTGCCCTGCTCCTTCCACATAGGATCCTGAACTCCACCATCTCCTGGTCACTGCAGCCAAGGCTGCCCCCAGCCTTCACATCCCTGACCAGTCCTTCTTTCTTTGTTAGCACAAGGTCTAGCACCCCCCTCCTCATGGGCTCCTCCACCACTTGTGTCAAAAAATTGTGTCAATGCTCTGTAGGAACCTCCTGGACCTCCTGTGATTCCTTTCCAGCAAATATCAGGGTGGTTGAAGTCCCCTGTGAGAACTACGGCTTATGATCATGAATCTACTTCCAGCTGACTGTAGAAGCCCTCATCAGCTACCCCTCTTCCTGACCAGGTGGCCTGTAGTAAACACCCACAACAGTGTGACCCGTATTAGCCTGCCCCTTAATCCTTATCCATATGCTCTCGACTCGTTCTCCATCCACCCCTATGCGGAGCGCGATACATTCCAGTTGTTCTCTCACATAAAGAGCAACTCCACCACCTCACCTTGCTGGCCTGTCTCTCCTAAAAAGTTCGTAGCCACCTATTGCACAATTCCAGTCATGTGAGCTGTCCCACCATGTCTCTGTAATTGCAATGAGATCATGGCCCTGCGTCCGCACACAGATCTCTCGTTCTTCCTGTTTATTCCCCATTCTGCATTCCCTCCTTAAGTCTACAGGGAAGCCCAGGTGGACTTCACTGATGGAGTGCACTGCGAGTCTGGGTGAGGGTCTTATCAAGGGTCCTTCTGGTTATATGTAGACCACACAGGAGGCATTGCTGCCATACATTGCCTAGTTGTCCAAGTTGGGGTCTGGCTGGCATACACTGTGTCTCCTCTGGTTTATACAGCGTGCTTCCCTTTTCATGGAAGAGAGGACTGAAGGAAGAATGATAAATGCCCAGATTTCATTCTAATGAAGAAATAAGTGCTCCCTTGTCACCTAAAAACATCTGTATTTCCCAAATCTCTGTGCTTCTTTTTGTCCAGTACACACACAGACACATACACCCAAGAGTTTTCCTCCACGGTCTACTGAGTTTGAAAGGCAGGATAAGGACCATGACAGCTCTGTGCAAATTTAACAGGAATCAAAACTGAACGCTTCTAATGGGTTTTCTTTGTGTTTGCTATCAGGCCTGATCCTAATAAGTGATTTCACTAGTCAGCACGAAGTGCCTGTAAAAATATCTCTACTAAAATTCAGAGCTGGCACAAAGATCAGTGAAGATACTGGGGAGGCTGGAGAAGGTGTACATGGGGTTAAGCTGAGTCCTTCCTAACAGCATGTTCCTGTATAGCTAAACACAAAATTATTGCTAAGAGAAAGTTACATGAACCGTCCTTATAAACAGGGATGCATGTTGCAAAGCAGTGACCTGATGAGGGTCAAGGAACTCGGCAGGAATTCCCAAGGGCGACGTTCACAGGTGTATGAACATTTAAATAGTGAGCTTGGAGTAGGAATATTGTTATTTTGTCTCTCTGTACAACTAAAGAATTGTGCACCAGGGTAGGATGGAATATTTTCAGTGTCCACAGTTTTAAAGGATTGTGGCAAAAGAAAAAAAAAAGTATTCGAAGGAAGCACAAGAAATAATTGAGGTCTAGGGAAAAAAGTGTTTCTCAGTGAGCCTTGTAGCAAAGTCCTTTTTGTTTACCAGAAATGAGGCTGAGGAGGACTTGATTACAGAGAACAAACACCTTCAAGGGGAAAAAGTAGCGGCATCTAAAGAGCTCTTATATCTAAAATGGAGAGGAGTGATAAGAAGAGATGATAAAAAGTTGACACCAGAAAAAAATACAAAAAAAAAAAAGAGTAATTAAAAAATTGTCTTGAGTGTGCTTAACCAGGGAAACTAGCCACCAAGGCTTTGGTATGCTACATTTGACTCCACTTCTGAAACGAAAGAGAGGTTGAGCAGGTATCTGAAAAGCTTTTGAGCAGCTTTTTCCAATGAGATGTTCACAGAACAGAAGGAAATGCTCCAAACCTGCAAAAGTGGGCAGATGCTGGAGGTGAGCAGGTCTCCTCTCCCACCGGGAGGGATTCACACATTTCAGCAGAGGTGTTTTCACTGAGCTGGTTGCACATAAATGCTCTTTAGTCAACCAAGAGAAATAGACACTTCCATGACATGTAGTTGCCTGTATTTGATTGGATTATTATTCCCATAGGGTGATTGTATCCAGGCAAGTTCGGTCCTTTATTTTATCCCTCCCTTTTCTTTTTATTTTACAAAATTAATCCGTCGCTATATTGCCAAAAAGTAAATAATTTAGTATTAGTTACAGAGCGTGGGTTTGTTAATGGTTTGCGCTAGTGGACTGAACTGGAAGCCTACCTCCCACCTCTTGCTTTCTGATCACCCACCAGATCACCAGTTAGGGTTTCCCACCTGGACTGAAGTACACTGGGATGATGTAAAAGGGCTCTTTATGTGTCTGCTAAGCCACAGATTTTCTGTGGTGCCTCTTTGAAGCTTCTTTTTAATAGCCACATGGTGGGTCATGGGAAGCTGTAATTAAAAGGTAGAACACAAATTTCAGGAGGTTAAAGGAGAGGCTATATACAGAGAGCACCTGGAAACGAGTAAGAAAAATTGTGACAAGGCCAGAAATGCATTTACTAGAGAACCCTGTCCCCTTTTGTTCTCAGACATCTTGGATTATAAATAGAAGATAATGGAATGCAACGTCCTGCAGGAACCGTGAATAATTAGATGGCTGACGTACAAGAGCAAGTGGAGGTCACATAGATAAACTAAAATAATGCTTGAATTTACTGGGGGAAAAAATGACTTGGAAATGACTTTGGCTGACTTCTTGTTTTAATGGTAGGAAAACAGAATATATAAATCCTGAAAAGCAAAAGCTCAATTCAAGATACCAGTGCAAACCGAGTGTAATTCCATTAAAGCTAATGGAATTATGTCAGTGTAAGACCGGAGGTAAGTTCAGACCCAATTACATCTTGGTCCTACAATGAGATTTCGATATTGTTTGCTAGTATTTGTACTGGAGCGAGCGCCCAAATAAGAGCATCATTCTGCTGTGTTGCATGATACTCCCAAGAACCTCCAGTCCCAATAGCCAAGGTACGCAAAAAAAGAGAAAAGAAGCAGAAAATAGTTCTGTGTATAACAAAATGGGGAAGTGAGGCAGAGAAGAAGACAAAATGATGATATAGAAGCAACCTGGCCCGTTAATACATTTCTTTAAATAGTATTTTAAAAGGGAAAAAAAAAAAATGCTTTTCTCTCTGTGGGAGCAGTGTGCACCTGGCCAGTGATATCGGTGTGAAGGAAAGGTTGTCCTTGGAGTCAATTATGAAATACAAAATATAAAAAAAAGAGCGTAGAAGGGGGCATCTGATGCAAAAGAGTTGGGTGTGTGCCTTGAAGATAGCGGGTTTTGATGACCTGAATTTTTTGATCTTTGTATAAAGAAGAGACTGGCAGAAAATGCAAGGTATGGAGATATCTTTTTAAGGTTATTTCCTCATGCTTTTTTAAAACATTTTTGTTCCTCCAATCAACACCTGAAGGAATACTTATATCAGCTAGTACAATCACAGTGTTAAATTTCATCTTATCCTGAAGGTAAGGAATAGTTATTTTCTTTAACACAAGAAATTGATTTTGCTGAACAGGGAACATGGAAAAAAACCAACATCCATGAAAGAGATTTTGATATGGTCAGTGCTTTCTCCTGAACCCACAGTTCTGTTCCTTTTTAAATTGTTAATTAACATCTGTGTGGCTTCAGAATGGTACTAAGATGCTCTGGGTTTTTAACAATGAACTGAAATACCTTGAATTTCCCCTAACCATCCCATCCGCAAACAGATTTTCTCAAGAGTCCACGACAGCTGCTGCTGAGCTGTTGGGCTCTCCTTAACAGAGAGTGTTGTCTAAACTCTGGTAAACTTTTTATAATCTCCAATTTACTTTCCTGGACAATACCAGGCTGGTTGGGGAATAGGAAAAGAGTTGTTTTGACTTAAACGACTATGAGGAGTCTCAATGGGCCACAAGAAAACAATGTGATATCTCAGTGTGATGCAAGAATAGAATTATGGCCTTCCCTTAGCACTCTGTGACTGTTTTTTGATGGTTAATTCCCAGCTGCATAGAGGCAGCAACTCTTACAGCTTGGACTAAAGCCTAATGAGGAGGAATATTAGGTGTAGTTGAAGAGATGAAATTTCGGGCAAGTCTCCACTTGCTGTGTCAGGTAATGGAGCTGCAGTCATGAGCCAAGGGGAGTTGAAGATATGCTGCCTTTGATATTAAAAAAGGAGTTGATAAATTATTGGATTGTCTGTTTCAAAGATTGATTCTATTTTGGTCCATGAGAGAGAGAGAGTAGGTGATTTGACTGGTAGATTAATTGATCTTTTTCTTTTCAAGTAATTTCACTTGCTGTTTTTCAACCACTTTGCATTTGGAGAGCTACCACGCCAACTCTGAGAGTGTTTAAACGGCAGCTATCCAGGGAGGGGAGGCAGCAGGGAAGAGGAATAGTTCTGCAATACTTTTGTCTCCATTAAGAAAAAAAAGTCCCTAAGATGACATAATGATTGGTTGAGAGGTTGAGATTGAAATCTCCTTCCCCACCAGGTTCCCTGCCACACATCCAGATGTTTGACAAGTTGTTTTTTTAACAAGGCTCAAAAGCTACCGCCGTGGATTACTGGCTTTATCTTCTGTGCTCAGGGATACAGGCCCAAAGATTTCTCTTTTTAGTTATTGCTGACATCTTTCAACCTCCAAAATAATAAAGCACACTTCCAAAGTGACATTAATTTAATACATTAATGGAAGAGATTGATATGGAGTAATCGCACAAATATATCAGATTCAGCAAGTTCCTTTATGGAAGTTTTCAGGGCAGATAAGATCCCTCAGTGATAGATTTTTTATCTTCTGTAGGAGATTGTAAGAGAGTCCCTTTCTTTGAGTCTGTGTGCTAGGGAATGTGCTTTGGAACTAAAAATTAAATTCTGCCAGTGTGACAGAAGAGACGTTGTGTCAGAGAGGCACATCCAGCCATAAAGCCCCGAGTGAGAGGACACTGGTTGCATGGGGCTCCTTCAAGCTGTTGACTAAGTGCTCTCTTGAACAGCCATGAAAGAAAAAGTGTCCTCACTGCTGGAGAGGAGATATGGCATCGTGCTGCACCGTGTCTGCAGATGGATGAGAAGCAGGTGATAAGGACCCATCTGGGTGACAAGTAGGAGCATAGATTATGAGGCACCTCTACAGCAGAAAATTATGTCTTAACAAGGGTGTAAAATTTACCAAGCTCTTGCTGAACTGCGATTGACATTGCCTGTGACAGCCAAGTCACGGTAGCATGCTGAGTTGCAAATGGCTGCAATTGTGTTCAGGACCACCATGGACTACTTTTATTGCAGGGCTGTAAGATGAGCACGGAGGGTCTGGAAATTCATTTGATCTAACAAAGCGTAAGACCGTGGTCTGATACAGTTGCTTAGTGCAGCCTATGCCACAAAATACCCAGCTAATGTTAGACTAGTGGGATGAAATGTACGGGTAGAACATTTGTGTTTGGCAAGTGCAACTGAAAATATCACCAGTTCTCTTAGCTGATCCACGTAGCAATGACTTCATCTATTTTTCTTTTTTGTCATTAATACGGAAACAGCGATTTAGTGATTTCATGATTGCTTAAGGGCTTTCCAAACATCTTGATAAACTTGGTTAACTGACCAGAGACAGCCCTCAAAGGATGGAAATTCCCCTTGGACCGAAGCATTTGCGAAAAGGGTGATAACTTCTGGGAAAAGCATCAGTCCAGTGTACTGAGCAGAGCTCATCAAGTCTCAAAATAGTGTTGGTAGGAATGGTCTTCTGGATGTCATCTGTTCCAATCCCCTGCTCAAGAGCAAGGCCAGCTCTGATGAGGCTTCTGGGCAACTCATTGTGTGACATAGACTTCAGTTAAGGAAAATGGCAGGGTTCATTAATGTCTTATAACTTACCCATGCTGACTTCATGTCTTCAGCTGGCTTGTTTTCACATCTTCTCAACAACTTTAGGATAAGGGGGAGAGATCCAGGTGAATATTCCAGCCAGAAGACGTGGTACACCTTGTGGGCTGGCAGCTGCAGAACTGGTTTTAGGGGTTCTCTGTGGATGAACCCATCAGCCTGGATAGAAAGAGAACTTTAAGAGCAGTAGATCTGCCTGCCTCCATTGAGGAAGTGTTTCTAAACCTGTGGAAGGAACAGACAGTAAGTTCCTACAGGCCATACTTTATTTTGATGACGCAGTCCTGGAAGGTAGGTGATGAGATGGCTGGTTTGGGTGTAGCTTACATTAGTAGTTATGAATCTGGATCTCACCTAGCATTTGTATATTGTACAATTGGACAGAGTTCTGAAAATAGACACAAGAACTGGTTTGGAATATCTGGCTAATTCTATGTCAGTGAAAGAATTAAGACCAGATGGAAATGAGTCCCATTTGGGATAATATCAAAACAACCTCGAATCCAGTATATCAGAGGTGCTCTGTCCCCAAAAAGGCAAGGGATTTAATGAATGTGGCAGTACCATCTGATAGCCAGGATTAAAGACACAGGAACAGGAGACATGTTTCTTTTCAGCATGGCAGAGTCTGTTTCCTAGTCTAATGGATTATCCTCACCCTTTATTTTTAATCATTTTATTTAGACAACTACGGGCTATTAACTTGGATCACTCAAAGCAGTCCAAGAGTTTGGAGTTGGCATGTGCCTCTTGCTGCTACCACAGCGCACACCGCCTCATATATTTGAGTTAGCTGGCAAAGAAGTAGGAGGAAAAAAAATCTCTTTTTGCTCTTTCTGAGTCAAGCCAGCATCACTTACCCAAGATCTCACGTCCCTGAAATTCTCCAGANAGATGATCTTTCGAGGTCCCTTCCAACCCTTGTGATTCTGTGATTCTGTGATTAAAAGATCATCTGGTTCCAACGCCCTGCCATAGACAGGGACGCCTCCCACTAGCCCAGGTTGCCCAAAGCCCCATCCAACCTGGCCTTGAACACTGCCAGGGATCCAGGGGCAGCCACAGCTTCTCTGGGCAACCTGTTCTTAGGTTCCTGCTCTCTCCCCATAGCTTCTTGCATTTCAGTCTGCCTGTGTTTTGATGTAAGATGCCTTTATTTTGAAAGGAAAGGTCAGTCACATGCTTCGGTAACACCTCTCCTGTGGTGCATTGGGCGGTTAATGGATATTGCTGCTGTATTCATTTCAGCAACTTCTCAGCTGGATCCATGTGCACAACCCGTTGGCAGCTATTGCACAAACCTAGCGTACTTACCATTTTGCGTGAAGGGCTGCTGTAAGCACAGAGACTGCAAGGAAACATGTTTGGGCTGATTTGCCCGGTTTTATGGTGCACTGTGACTTTCTCTCTTTTCTTTTCTTTTCTACTCTCTTTGACTCTAACTCCGTTTCAGNTTTTTTTTTTTTTTTTTGGTCTCTACCTGCACAAATGCAATGTGATTTTCACAACATGATCATAAATATAGAATTTCCTGGCTTAGTTGTGTTTACAATAGCTTGCGTTGAAACAAGACGACGGAGAATCAACCCCGGGAATATTTTATTCCGCACATAAACTTCAATTCAGGGAGAGGAGAAATATTATTGATCTTTCATCAGGTAATTTTCTTCTTTCGAGCACCTGCGTTGGACTCTTAACAGCGGTTTTTAAGCTGAATCCATTTTCCCCCTAGGGAAGAAATTTGCTATCAGCAGCAGAGGTTTCTGATAACAGGACTTGGAGTTTTCCCATTTGAATGGATTGGAACAATTGGATATTTCCATTGTTCCCTCACTGTAAACAGAGTTGCTGTATCTGAGTTCATGAAATGCTTAGTCCATTGCCTTCTGCCAGCAGATAGTCTCACCTTACCTGAAACAAACCTCAGAGCCTGTTGATTTATAATGAGCTCCCTCAGCTCTTTTATTCTGTTTGTTTATCCTTCTATTATATATGTGCCCCCTTCTTATTAGGGAAGGATCTCTTTGAAGTTTAATTTTTTGGACCACCAGTGGTGCATTTTAATTGTTCCTCTCCCTCTGGAGGTACACGTCCTTCTGGCCACAGCCTAAGACGTTTTGTCATGGACCGTGGATGGTGATCTGCACAGCTCCTGTAATAGCAATGCCTTTTGGGTGCTAGTGCAAAATTTATTGCCCCGCAAAACGGGGTCTTCATTCACATGGTCGCTCTTGCGGGTGTTTTATTGGCCAATAAAGTGCCTTGTGTTTTTGTAATCTAACTGCTAGGCTGCTTTATGATCTGATGTCAGTTGGAGGGTGGTAGGGAAGAGCGACTTGTGGTACACTGGGAGTTATGCATTATTGTCACCTGAGAGTCTGAAGGATCTTTAAATTGATGAAATGTGGGGTTGATGAGCAGAGACGCCTCACCAGTAGCATTTCTTTTAAGATTTTGTCCTTTTTTTTTTTTTTATGGAAACTTAATCGTTCCTAAAAAGAGACAGAGACATCTTTCTCCCTGCTAAATTAAAGTGTTGCTAGAAAGACGATGCAAGGCAGAGTGAACCGTAAGTTGAATGGAAAGGACAATGAAGGAGATAGGAAGAAAAGTATTTAGAGATCAGGAACTCTATATTTTGAGTGTATTACACTCTGCACAGGACAAATATATTAATTTCCCCTGCACTTTGTGGCTCGCCCTTATGTTCAGAAAGTTGCAGGGATGTCAGATTTAAAGAGGCATATGAAGTATATGGGGTAGAGCGATAGGTGGTAAGTAGGCTGCTGAGATCCATTTCTCTTTCCAGCACAATTCCTTTTAGTCATCTCCGTGCTTTTTGAGAATGAAGTGCAATATGAAAACAATAAAGCTGCAACAAAGAAAAGTCCTTCTCTCAAGCAAACGTATTTTAAAGCTGTTTTCTGCCATATATTATTTTCACCTTTTTCTTTTATCCTGTCTCTTGCTCAAAAAATATCAGAAAAAAAATAGATGCTGGCACAAGTGCCTCAAGGGAGTGTGTTCAGAAAGCGCCAGCACTGTCACCAACTTCAACTTTTGTACTTTAAAACGTCTCTTTCCTCCAGCTGGCTTCCCTGTCTCCGTAGCACTGTACTCCAAAATCAGGAAGAGAGGAGGGGAGAGAGAAAACAAGATCAAGGTTTGCAGCCCTTAACAGCTCTGGGTTTGCTCTTGCCGGGGAGTTAATGGAGCTGGTCACCAGGGTAACACATGCCTGGTATCAGCAGAAATGCCGTTAGGGCAGAGGTTCCCAACCCACCATACATGAAGCACCCGGTTGTCATACTCAGGAGCAGTGGGAGCGGTGGCAAAAGGAGCTGTGAAGGTGATGTTTTGCTGTCTGAAGCAGCGGCAGTTTGCAGCTCCCCATTCTGGTCCCCACTGTACCAGGGAGTCTGAGAGCATCATAGAATTGTAGAATGGCTTGGGTTGGAAGGGACCTTAAAAGATCATCTGGTTCCAACCACCCTGCCACAGGCAGGGATGCCACCCACTAGACCAGGCTGCCCAAAGCCCCATCCAACCTGGCCTTGAACACTGCCAGGGATGGGGCATCCACAGCTTCTCTGGGCACCCTGTGCCAGGGCCTCACCACCCTCACAGGGAAGAATTTCCTCCTCATGTCTAATCTAAAACCATTGCCCCTTGTCTTATCATTATCTACCCGAGTAAAGAGTACCTCTCCATCCTTTTTATAAGACCCCTTTAAGAACTGAAAGGCCACAATGAGGTCTCCCCAGAGCCTTCTCTTCTCCAGGTTGAATATCCCCAGCTGTCTCAGCCTGTCTTCATAGGAGAAGACAGGCTGTCTTCATAGGAGAGGTGCTCCATCCCTCTGATCATCTTCGTGGCCTTCTCTGGACTCACTCCAACAGGTTCACATCTTTCCTGTGCTGGGGGCCCAGGGCTGGATGCAGTCCTCCAGATGGGGTCTCATGAGGGCAGAGTAGGAGGGGACAATCACCTTCCTTAACCTGCTGGTCACGCCTCTTTTGATACAGCCCAGGACACAGTTGGCCTTCTGGGCTGCCAGCGCACACTGAGAGCTCTAATTCTGGCTCAGGTTGTGGCCATGGTTTGGGCATCCCACATCGGGGGAGATGTGATCAGAGCACCAGAGTGAGAAGACTTGGTTTTGGGTCCTGGAGTCTTCCAGGTGGAGGGTGTGAGTGACCATGGAGATGCATACATATAAGTGCATGGAGATGTAATAGTGCAGGAGATCTCAGAGTTAGATCCCCTAGCTCAGGGGATGTGGCTGGGATCATGTTTTGGGAATACAAGGATTTGCAATGGGACATATGAGTTTAGGAAAATGGATATAGAGTAGGAGTATAGTAGTAAATTGCTGGTGTGAAGTTTTTTGTTTTAGGAATTAAAGAACATGGGGGTTGTGTTTGGTTTTGGTGAAGTGCATATTGTTGGGGTTTGGAAATGGTAGGGAGAGAAAATTTAGTTTCCTCTCTGTAGGATGTGTAGGAGTGACGGTTGAGACCATGGAGGTGAGATGTGTGACACTGGGGCAGGAGTTATAGAGTCTGATTTGGGAGCATAAGCACGTTTCAGCTCATAAAATAACCCTATTAAGATCGTGTTTTCTGTGGACAGAAAGGTGTGTGTCTGTGTACTGCGTGAGACATGAGAGGTCCAGAAGATGCTAATCTGTTTAGAAGGATATGGTCTCATTGCATGTGGACTTGATGGATCAGCCATGTTTGAAGTAGACTTGTCTGGGAAGAATTCATTAAATCCCAAGTGACTAAACCCAAAATCTTCATGTCCCATCTGAATGGAGTTTCCAGATTGAAAAGAAGGAGATGTCAAGGGAAACTCAGGTTGTGGGATCCATACACATCCATCCTGGAAGACAAAATTTTGCCACTGCCTCTTCCAGTGATGGTACTGAAGCAAATAAAATAGATCAGGAGTTTGCTAAATTTTTGGTTCCTTCACCTGATACTTCACCGTTAGTGGGTTTTGCATCCGTCTTCAACACCTGTTGTAAAAACCAGTACATTTACATTGTCCAGACAGCGTAACTAATTGACATCTACAGTGCAACGTTTATTAACTTCAGTATGACGGTTTGTGAAGGCTTTCTTCAGTGCCTAAAAGGTGTATTTCTAACAAACCTGATGTCCCACTGGCTTTTGGTGCTTTTCTTTTGAAATAGTCTCTTTACATTACCCATTAAGGAAACCAGCATGTCACAAACCTTCCTCCAAGCTGTTTTATGAGCTTTATGGTGCCATTTCCTACATTTGTCATCTGGGATGGAGTGGAGGGGCCGTGTAACTTCATCACATGTGTTTCATCTGCTGAACCTGCTTCCTTCTGAAACCCACAGCACTTGGGTGCATTAAGAAGAGCATGGCCAGCAGGTCGAGGGAATTTCTCCTCCCCCTCTACTCTGCACTGGTGAGGCCTCACCCGGAGTACTGTGTCCAGTTCTGAGGTCCTCAGTTCAAGAAGGACAGGGAACTACTGGAGAGGGTTCAACACAGGGTCACTACAATGATTAAGGGCCTGGAGCACCTACCGTATGAGGAAAGGCTGAGAGAGCTGGGGCTGTTTAGCTTGGAGAAGAGGAGGCTAAGGAGGGGTCTTATCAATGCGTATAAATGTATAAAGGGCAGGTGTCAGGAAGATGGGACCAGGCTCTTCTCAGTGGTGTCCAGTGACAGGATGAGGGGCAATGGCCATAAACCAGAAAACAGAAAGTTCAACCTGAACATGAGGAAATACTTCTTCACTGGGAGGGTGACAGAGCACTGGGACAGGCTGCCCAGAGTGGTGGTGGAGTCTCCTTCTCTGGAGACATTCAAAAGCCACCTGGACTTGTTCCTGTGGGATCTGCTCTAGATGATCCTGCTCTAGCAGGGGGTTGGACTAGATATCTCTAGAGGTCCCTTCCAACCCCTACCACCCTGTGAATCTGTGATTCCTGCATGGTTGAACACAAAGCCTTCATGTTTGTGCACTACTGCAATGCTTTCTGGATGTCTGTTGATACTTAAAGCTGAGCTTCTTGGAGATGATAAACCACCTGGTTTTGCACTTTAAACTACAGAAGAATTGCTTGGTCATTGACTTTCTTTTTAGATTTCTTGCTAGTCAAAGAGTGGACATTTTTCCTAGGTTTATAAGACAGCCTGTTTACTACACACTGACACTTTCAGTGGTACAAGTGGTACAATCACTGCTAATGCCTTTTACTTCTCACTTAAATCCTGATGGAGGAACTGGGTTGAGTTAATTTAAGTATACACATAGGAACAGTTGTGCTTTAATACCCCTAACTAGAAATACAGAAATAGTAACAGAAGCTGAAAGGTGTCTCAAGCTCTTTGTTTGTCTCTGTTTTCTTTGCTCACTTCACAAAATTACAAAACACCTTGCAGTTGTTTAAGTGAAGTGGATTCATTTTTCAATTAAAATTGCCTGGTTTTGAACAAAGTTGGCTTTTTTTTTTTAATGAAACGTATTTTCAGGGGTGACAATGCCTACATCTCAGAAATTTCTGTGATTTCTTCCCTTTTTTGCATATATTTGCTCTGGATGTTCTCGCCACTAAAAAAACCGGTGGCAATAAAATATGTAAAACAGCAAAAGCAACTTTTAAAATCAGAATAGAACCTCAAAAGATCTACATCTCTCTTCACCAGAACTTTTCACAGTCCAAAGTACAAATTGCTGGCTTTTTTATTAATGATGGTTTCAGCACAGTTTCTCCAGGAGAGCTAAAGCAATCGATCACTCATTCCCATCAGTAAAGTGCCCTTCATCTTTACTTTTCACAGTGCCATACCACGTATTAACCCGCGTTAAATGCTAAAACCAAGAGAGCGAACGTGGGAAGGATAATAGACTGAATTAATCTGCAGTGCAATTTATTGCCTGTCCATTTGTCCCTGTCTTTTCTACATACATGAGTGCATGTAGGACACGTTCTTGCACACTTCTGCACCCACGCTCACCCATCCAGTCTATCCAAACCGCTTTATCAGTTAGGATTGGTGCATACAGCGAGGGGGTGTATTGCCATATTGTTGAGAACATGGCAGCGTGTCATATTATTTAAAAAAAAAAAACATCCAGCAATGACAGAAAAACTGATGTAGTGTGAAGTGGTGCTCTTAACACCACCCGTGACCCTAAAACTTTATAGACCCACTAGCTAGACGTGGGAATGTAGCCACTGGGATTAGCGTTAAAATGCAATCGATAGGGCTGCCATCTCCTGCAGTGACATGCGGAGCCTGTGCACGTCCCTGGCCCAGCCCCACACTCAGTAAGCTCGTGTAATAGAGGGGTTTGTGGCTGAGAAGTTCCTAAATAGGGAGACACGGGCTTCTTCGCTTTCTGATTCTACTCTGAAAAGCAGGAGTGTGCTGGTTTTGGCTGGGATAGAATTAATTTTCTTCATAGTATCTAGTATGGGGCTGTGGTTTGGGTTTGTGCTGAAAACAGTGTTGATAACACAGGGATGTTTTCGTTCCTGCTAAGCAGTGCTTACACAGAGCCAAGGCCTTTTCTGCTCCTCACCCCACCCCACCAGCGAGTAGGCTGGGGGTGCACAAGGAGTTGGAAGGGGACACAGCCAGGACAGCTGACTCCAACTGACCACAGGAATATTCCATACCGTATGGTGTCATGCTCAGCAGATAAAGCTGGGGGAAGAAGAAGGAAAGGGGGGACGTTTGGAGTGATGGCATTTGTCTTATGAAACCACCGTTACGCGTGACAGAGCCCTGCTGTCCTGGTGATGGCTGAACCCCTGCCTGCCATGGGACGTGGGGAATGAACTCCTTGCTTTGCTTTGCTCGTGCACATGGCTTTTGCTTTATCTATTAAACTGCCTTTCTCTCAACCCAAGAGCTTTCTCACTTGTACCCTTCTGATTCTCTCCCCTAGCCCACCAGGGGGGAGTAAGTGAGCAGCTGTGTGGGGTTTAGTTGCTGGCTGGGATTGAACAATAATAAGGATGTAATTTCTACAGGAGCACACACTATGAGAAGACATATTTAAGCAGATACATCAGTTGTCTTTTTTATCTGCATGAAGTCCTTGGGATTCGATATATTGCTTATTGTATTTTGTGTCTGTGCCTTCCAGCCTGTGTAATCTATGTTCTGCAAGATGAAAGTTATAAGAAGAAGTTTGCATATATTGGAGTCCACATACATAGTGTTTCCAAAAAGATTTAGAGGTTAAAACCATAACACATCATCCATGTCTCTGCAAATTTCAGAGAAGAGGGACAGTTTCTAATACTCCTTTATGGTACATAAAATGTTTTCTGTGTTTGTGGACTACTTGCAGGATGCAGTGTGTAGGTCTCCCTGTCTCTCCCTGCAAGTTGACTGGCTCCATTAACTCCTAAATGCAGCAACCCTGAGCTAGGTGGGCATAACACTTCTGAAAAAAACTGGGAAGACGTCTCTGATCCAAACTCCAGCAAAAAGCTGCAGTAAATTACTGGAAGAAAGGCGTGGTAACAACTATATGTAGATTGTATGTTGCTTAGTAGCTTTCTGGTGCTGCTACAAGCACCTTTGACTATGCCACTGAGAATCGCTGCAGGGATACGTCCCAGTAACCTTTCCATGACAGATGTTAAGCTGTGGTCCGCTCGTTAATGCAGAAATGAGAAAGGCACAACAGAATTAAAAAGCATAGGCAAAGCAATCAGAATAGTCACGGTTTGATGCCATTTATCTTAGGGCGCTAAAAGGATTGTCGGGGCAATGCTGGAAACGCTGGCGAATGTTAAGAGCTCAAGGAGGGCAGCTGAGGTCCTCGGGCTGGAAAGAGAGGGACCTGCTTGCTTGGGTTTTTTTGCAGATATGTGGTGCAGGAAGATGGTCTACTTCTATACAGCCTAAATTGCAAGTTAAAAAGAAGTGAGCAGTTTATCAGCACTTGGAAGTAAAAAGAAAACCCAAACCTATCATGATCAGTAGGCACCAGGGTTCATCGCAATGAAATTATGGCGAATTAAATTAATTTTGGTCTCTGATAAGCTAAGAGGCTTACTGGGTAATGAGAGAGGGAGGCGTAATATAGCTCAGTGCTAGCAAGGCGTTTACAAAGGATCCAAGGGGTTCTGTTATTAGGAAATAAAGTGACATTTTTTAAAATTAAAACTTACTAGGGAATAGTATGGGTGGGAGAAGGAAAAAGAACTTGAGAGGTGACTAATGGCCGTGACATTGTTAAGCTGCTCCCTGTGGGGTCCTGTTTTGAGTGGTCTCTGAGCTGTCAGTAATGACAGATGGAGTCTGAGGTGATGGTGAACTAATCTGGAGGTGATGCAGGGTTAGGAGGGGGTTTTATATACTATCCTGGAGAGTATTTAGTTGAAAAACACAAACCTGGATTTCTGGTAGCAGGTCAGTGAGTAACTAGCTGCTTGCAAGGACTGGTGAAGTTCTGTCGGCAAGCAAATATTCTCCTTACTTTAGTAATAACTTCTTTTTCATTTTTTACTATTTATTTTCAAGAAGCAATGGAAAAAAAAAAAAAAGGTGAAAAATGTTGCTAGGGTTTGCATTGTTGTATATTGCCCTGGTTGCATTTTTGTGATAAAATTTGTGAGGATTGTTACCTGACTACAATTTATATGTTTTAATCCAGAACCAAAGAGCAACGTAGCTGCTAACCTATAGCCATGCTCGTCTCTAGAGATGACATAGCACCCGTGCCAGGTTGATTTGAAATACCTCCCCTTCTTGTCCCACACGGCCACAGACCATCCCCTAAACTCCCTAAAGAAAAATAGCACCACATCTCCTAATACTTTCAAGTGACAGGCAAATTGGAAATCTATGATGCTTTTATTATAGAATGTTGTGTGGCTTGAAACTTGGAAGTAGCAGTCCATTTTTCTCCTGACTTTTACTCTGCTGGATGATTTACACCTATGCAAAGTGGTTTGCTGACAGACCAGAATTAGGGATCTTATTTTCCTCTGTTGTAAATGATTTCTCAACATGCACAATCAGGTCTTAAAGCAGGAAAAGGGGAAAAAAAAGAGTTGTGGGTGTTAGTCTGGAGCCAGAACAAGTAGACTTAACCTTTCTTCCATTGGCAACTCTAATGATACGGTGAAGTCACTTTAGAGCTTGGTGAAACGACCTTTTCTCCTAGCTCATTTTGCTGCTTTTCCTACATCTGCAAGAAATACTTATGGATGAGACATAGAAGCATACAATGGTTTGGGTTGAAAAGGACTTTAAAGATCATCTAGTTCCAACGCCCCCCTGCCATGGGCAGGAACAGCTTCTGCTAGACCAGGTTGCCCAAAGCCCCATCCAACCTGGCCTTGAACACTTTGAGGGATGGGGTCTCCACAGCTTCTCTGGACAACCTGTGCCAGGGCCTCACCACCCACACAGTAAGGAATTTCTTCCTACTATCTAATGTAAATATTTCCTCTTTTAATTTAAACCCATTCGCCCTTGTCCTGTCACTATACTCCCACATAAACAGTCCCTCTTCAGCTTTCCTGTAGTCCCTTCAGGTACTGGAAGGTGCTGTAAGGTCTCCCTGGAGCCTTCTCTTCCCAAGGCTGAACACACCCAGCTCCCTTGGCCTGTCCTCATAGGAGAGATGCCAAAGGAGGTACGAACTTTAATGAAGTTTAAGCCAGAACAGTAAAGGTATCCTTGATCTGTACCTGAAGAACTTATTATTGCTCTTGTATTAGGGATCAGATGAAAGTAAAATAAGCCATATCCTGTATTATAGATGGTAATGCCTTTCTCCTGCTGGAACTAGAAAATAAAGCTCTTTGGGATTATTGAGTGGCAGCGGCACGGCGAGGCAGAGGAGCCTTTCCCTCGTCAGCCTTTGCTGTTGCATTTGGGGTCTGATTACTTTTTGTTGACTTGGTCATTCATCAAGTGTCTCAAAGAAGCGGCACAACCAGTAGTTAAGCTCCTTCACTCCGTCCCCGCGGAGAAGGGAAGCAGCCGTCACCGCATCTGCGTCTTTGCTACGCTCGTTTTAAAACCGGATAAATAAATTAGAGATAGGATCGTTCAAAGAACAAACTGTAAGCAGCTGCACGCTGGGGACTGTGGATTCGGCGGACCGTACTCTGGTAAGGAAAGCAGCAGCCGTAGGAAACTCTTAAGCGGCCGTGTGGCATCTCTTCTATTATTTAGTGCGTTGTCTTTGCAATCTTTGTGCATACAGAAACGCAGAGCGGGAGATGTTATTCTCCCTAAGAGATGCCCTTTTTTGGTTTTACTCTTGGAGTGCTTATTTTCAGATAAGTCTTTTACAACGTTCGCATTTTAGGTACTCGGTGTCTCCATAGACTGAGCGTTTAACTTACTGTTGTGTGGAGGACTTCTTCAGAAGCAAGTTTTATTCATCAGGGACACACATTTAATTAACTTCCACACTTCCATAGGGAGAGGAATATAAAGCTAATAATAATAATAACAACAACAACGAGTGACATATCTTGTTACCATTACATATTAAAATAAAATGCTGCAGGGAGTGAAGTTTCAAAGCCTTTTTTTTTTTTTTTAATAAAGATCTTAATAGCATTTAATGTAAATTAAATATAATCACTGTCTGATTCCTGAGCGTATCTCTGAGGCTAAAGAATAAGAAGTTAATTGGGCTGACAACATAGTGGGAAGTACCAAAATCAAGCACCAGAGTGTTGGTTAAAGTGCATTTTGAATTAAGAGGTGGAAGGCATTAATTTTCGTACTCCCGCTCCCAGTTATTTTGCAGCAGTTCAGTGCGAAGTTTGGATTTGTTACTTAAGATACCTAACACGAAATTTACATTAGAATGCAAATGATGGAGGCTTTAACTTTACAGTCTGGGAAGGATCAAATACATGAGCCTACCAAGCCATTTTACTTTGGGGATGGGGAATTGCTGGTATGTAAATCCCTGGCTCGTTCTGTGGGCAGATAATTTAATGAGGTTTGCAAAAGGACTGGACCTCAGCTCCAGCGCCTTGCAGTGCATTAAGAGGAATTAGTTGTGGAATTCTCAGTCCTGAAACTGCTGCTTATGAAATTCATGCACTTGGTGGCAAGATTTACTTGATTAAAAAGTTGGGGATCAGGCTAACTCTGTGCTCCTAAAGGTAGGCGATGTGACAGAATTCACTTCCCAGCTCCCTGTCTTACGTGACACTACCATCTCTGTGGTAGACATGACCTCTTCCATCTCAATTTACAAGTGATGTAATTAGTCAGCTGGCGCAGTGGTTCCTGGAGCCATAAATAAATAAAATGCATTTTGATGTATGGATATAGAAATGGTATCTTAATTTAACTCAGAATAATTAGTTATCAGATCCAGTCTTGTCTTCATGTGAGATTGGTTCTCTTTCCTGTACGGTGCCAAAGGATACCATGCCCTGTCCGACCCTTAACGTATATCTGAATTACTGTTCTGCAGCTAAGAGATGTTGTTTTCATGGTACACATTCACTTGTACACCTAGTAGGTACAATGCATAAAATTAAGTGTACTTTTATCCTAGAGCTTTCCCACCCGAACTATCTGCACAGAGACTGTTCCTAAGTGAATAAAACCTGAAAAACGGTGCTATGGGGGTGAATATTGCTGTTCATGGTGCCTATGTCATAGAATCATAGAATGGTTTGGGTTGGAAAGGACCTCAAAGATCATCTAGTTCCAACCCCCCTGCCATGGGCAGGGACACTCTCCACTAGACCAGGGTGCCCAAAGCCCCATCCAATCTGACCTTGAACACTGCCAGGGATGGGGCCTCCACAGCTTCTCTGGGCAACCTGTTCCAGTGTCTCACCACACTCACAGTAAAGAATTTCTTCCAAATGTCCAATCTAAATCTCCCCTCTTTTAATTTAAACCCATTCCCCTTTGTCCTGTCACTACACTGCCTAATATCCAGCTTTCCTGTAGCCCCTTCAGGTACTGGAAGGCCACAGTTAGGTCTCTCTGGAGCCTTCTCTTCTCCAGGCTGAACAAGCCCAACCCCGTCAGCCTGTCCTCATAGGAGAGGTGCTCCAGTCCTCTGATCAACTTTGTGGCCTCCTCTGGACTTGCTCCAGCAGCTCGATGTCTTTCCTGTACTGGAGACCCCAGAGCTGGACTCAGTACTCCAGGTGGGGTCTCACAACAGCGTAGTAGAAGGGGAGAATCACCTCCCTTGACCTGCTGGTCACACTGTTTTGGATGTCCATCTACCCTGACCAGACGGAAATGGCAGTCAGTGTAGTGATTGTTGAGAGGTTTCAATTTATTTGTAGGTATAGTTGCGTTTGGTAAACACTGTTTAGGGGCTGGCTTGTTCCTTAAAGGAGGGGCTGAAAGATCTGACATCAATCTTGAAAGAGTGGGTGCCCATCAGTGCTGACAGAGAGCAGGAAGGAGATGAAGTGCCAGGATGGGCCATGGGTCTTCAGGACAGAGGGGTCATATAGAGTAATCTTAACATTTTTTAATCAAAGAACTTCCATTCGCTCCACATCCCACCCACCATGAAAACCGAGCACTGACAAATAAGTTTTAAATACAACCATGGCTCAGATGTGTCCTGTAAGGGAGAAAAATCTGAACATTTTCTCCAGGTCTGTCTTGAGTCTTTCTAGAGTTTTTGACTGAAGCATTGTGGAAAACCACCCTTTTGTGACTAAAAAGATGTGAAGTGCTCTCTGGCGAAGCTTGGAGGCTGAAAATGCCCTGTTGACCTTACAAAACTTGAGAACTACTGGACTGAGCTAATAAATACCTGGCAGCATTTCTGTGTCTTTCCCCTTTTTTGTGTGTTCCTGAACATCCAAGCCAGCAATCAGTGCGTACAAGAAATAATGGTACTGGAATTTGAGGGGTGAAGGAGAAGGACAATGATGACTGGAGAGGGGAGGGGTTTGGCTCCCTGCCTGCCTGTTTCAGCGCTCGTGAAGCCACACTGCACCGTTGCATTCACAGTGCTTTCCTGGACAGACTGTGTCATTAGCGGGCAGGTGATTGTGATAAGGAAATCTGCCCTGCTCAATTTCTTTTCAAATACCTTCTCTGAGTACAAAGTTTTCCTGGGCAAGCCATCAGGTAACTCTCCAGTCCCATCTCTTTGCTGTACAACGCTTCTTTCAACCATTTTCGTTGCAATACCAACCATCTGTGATGGCCTCATTACCTGCCCACCCCCTATTTTCACCTTATCTTCCCCCACTGACTTTGCAGGTCCACAGCCAGGAACAGGAGACAGGAGGAACATTTTGGGCAGCTCCTTGTTAGTATTTCCTACAGTCTTCTGGCTTCCATTGCTGGTCAAGGCCCTGGACTTTCACATTCCTACTGTGGTTCCATGTGCTTTGTGTTGTGTTTTCTCAATTGCTCTGCAGATTGAAAAAGTTCTGTAAGTGTCTCATTATGCAATTAATTTCAATTGCAATTCCCATCATCTCTTTTCTTCTCCAGGCATGCAACCCAGCAGGAGACTAATAAAACCATCACGACCAGCACCAAAGCCATCAAGCAGCTGTCTGAGGTTGTCAGAGGCTCATCCAGGGTACGTGTCATTCAAGATGCTGTTGGGGGACAGTGCTGGGGCTTATGGATGGAGGAATAATGAAAGAAGAAGGGGCAGTGGGTGCTTTGATGACACCAAGCTGAGTGGTACTGTTGACACAAAAGAAGGAAGGGATGCCATTCAGAGGGACCTGGACAGGCTGGAGAAGCGGGTCCATGTGAATCAAAGGAGGTTCAACAAGTCCAAGTGCAGGGTGCTGCACCTGGGTTGGGACAATCCCAGACATGAGTACAGACTGGGAGAAGAACGCATTGAGAGCAGCCCTGTGGAGAGAAACTTGGGGGTTCTGGTGGACGAAAGGCTCGATGTGAGCTGACAGTGTGCGCTGGCAGCCCGGAGGGCCAACTGTGTCCTGGGCTGCATCA